>CM021108.1:572035830-572447745 GCA_007115665.2 Sequoiadendron giganteum | reverse complement strand
TAAGCTTCAGACATTGCACAAATGAGTCTATGGCGAAAAATGCTCAAAAAGATGCTTGAGACGGAGGGGAATTTCAAAAGTTGAAAAATGCAAAAATATTCGAAGTCTAGAAGATGCGTGCCTTGCTACAAAAGAGATGCTACGCAGTCAATGCCTTGGTCAACTTTTTAGATGCCTGTGCATGTGAAGTGATGAAAGCAACTACAGTGGTGAACGTGGTTGCGTCGTCGATAGCACGGTCAACCCAGTCAAGCAACACGACAAACGTGAAGTACAAAGAGGTGAAAATCTTCAAGAAAATTGATTAAGCTGTAGCCAAAAGCGCTCCTGTAGGCCAGGGGCACCCATGAATTCAAGAGGCCAACTGCAGTTGTTGAGAATTGCAAAATCAATCGTCTTCTTCAAAATTCTTCTAGCTTTCCGACGAATTGCCAAGCAAGTTCACCAAATTCATCAAACACTGGCAAACAAAGGCAGAGGCGGAAGATGCTGAGGGCAAGAGTCATCAGAAATGGCAGTCTATTAAGGGATAAGCACCCTTGTAGGCTAGGGGCGCCCATCATTTTGGGCAACCAAATGTGATTTTTAGAAGTTGTCTTCTCCAAGACATCTTCTCGGCATCCCTCCAACTTCGCGATGAATCCAGTTGCCGGCTCACGGGACCTATCAAACGCTCATAAACAAAGGTCAAGCATAAAATGCTGAAAGTCAAGGCAAGTTGAAAATGAGGAAAAATTGGCTAAGTATGGAGTGAAATGCACCCTTCTAGGAAAATGCGCCCAACTTTTTGGAGCACTAGATGTAGCTTTTAGGCTTCGCAACTTCCAAGAAGACCTCTTCAGAGTTGATCAATCTTTGCGATGAAACCATTAGCATGAACATTTGAGCAGTCAAATTCCCAGCAATGAGGGCCGAACTGGAGCATTTCGTCAAGGGTTACAAAGTGCAAATTGTGTCTCAGAAGCACAAAAGTGCCCCTACAGGCCAAGGGCGCCCAAGAATTTGAACCTCCTAAATCAGCTTTCAGAGCTTGCATAACTAGTCATCCTTTTTGGGATTCTTCCAGCTTCGCGATGGATTCAACATCCAGATCACGTGAATCAACAATCACCGACAGCTGCAAATTGAAGCATGGGAGGTCCAAATTGAAGAAATTCAAAATCATCTGAAGAATGGCTAACACTGGCAAGTAGAGGCACCCTATCTCAAAAAGGTGCCTAGAAATTTGAGCCATCAAAACTCATTTTCATGGTTGACAACCTCCAGTAACATCTCTTCAGAATTGATCCAACTCCGCAGTGAATCTGTCAGCCAATCCTTGTGATCGATCAGGCATTCGGAATTCAGGATCCAACAGAGGCAGTTCGTCACAGAAAGAGATGAAATCTTCAAAGAAATCTCTAACCACCAAGACTTAGATGCCTAAAGTCAAAATGGGCCCAAGTTGACTTGAGTTAAGATATTTTGAAGACTTTCTCATGTCTAGGTGTCCCAAAATTGGTGGAGATTGTTCCAGTTAACTCCCAATCACGCAAATTAACTCTTCAATCAAGGTTTTGGTGCCCAAACTAATTGCTTTCCACTCCAACGGATATTTATCAAGCATCTAGGCGTCATAATTCATTATTCTTTGCAGGTTGAAGAGAAAACACATATTTTTCTTCATCAACGCCATTTGGAGGATCAAATGGAGGCCATTTTCAATGTTCTTTGTATTTCCAGGTTCAGGTTGCACAAAGGGATGTTTTTCCAGAGATCATAAATCCAGGCTGATATCAACATTCAAAGGCAACAATTCATATCTCCAACATTTTCTTCCAAATTTCTTCTACTTCTACTTCTGTCTTAGGTTTTTTTGCATGTCCAAGCAAACTCCATTTTCTCACAAATCTGACCTTCTGGGTTCATCCAGCACAAGATTAGCCACAAAACCCACATGCCAAAAATTTTCGAAAAAATTGCCCCGCTGTTTCCAATTTTTAGGGTTTCTAAAAAAAGTCATCTTTTTTAGAAACTGACAAATTGGGTTTGCTTAGCGTAGAGGCGTCTACAATACCCATGTGCCAGAATTTTTCGAGAAAAATAAGCTTCTGCAGCTTCTGCGTTTGAGGGGTTGTTGCATGTCCAAGGAGAAGTCACTTTTTCGAAAATCTAATGGTCTGGGTCCATTCAAAAAGATATCCTTAACAAAACCCACGTTTTAGAAAAATTCGTAAAAATTACCCCTCGACGAAGCTACTTTTAGCCGTTGCAGAAAAAAGTTGTTCAAATAGTGTCGTGTGCCCAGTCATTCTTCAAGATTTTCAGAATGCAATTCTCTCAAGCTGAATACAAGACCAAATTGGTCTTGCTACATGATTTCCTGAAAACGACTGACACCGATTTACATCGAGCACACCCAAAAGTTGATTTGGACAAGCTAGATGGCGTAGATCATACCACATTGCAAAATATTGAGCAATTTGGGTTGCTTGAGGCAGCATCATTTCCCATCACAGTGCAAAGCATCAAATTTGAAATTGCTTGTGTAAAGCATTACAACCCCACCTTGCGGAAAATCTAGTCAGCTAATGGGCGAACAATTCGTATTCTCAAGCCAAAGGATATCGAGAGATGCTTTGCAATTCCACCTTGTGCGAACAACTTGTTCATATCAATGGAGGAGTGTGAAAGGGCATTCAACACGTCAAAAGAAAAGTGTCAGAAAAGAATGGCAGAAAGGTGGCTTAAAGAGAAAAGAAACAGCTTGCCGAAGAACGTGGGACGTGGAAAATTCAAAGACGAGTACGCAATCATGATCACACCACTCAACTGTCACCGGTCAAGCAAAAGCAAACAAGTTTCAGCCATGGATGTATTACATCATGTCTCAACTTGTCAACAACAAAGAACACTATGATTGGCCTGCCTTGATCAGCGACATTCTCCACAACTAGATGACCGGATTCTTCAAGGCCCACAAATTCCATATGGGTTCATACCTCGTATATCTGATAGCTTTTCAAGGCCAGTTTAGAGGGTTGAATACCATAGGAACTTTGGGTGTGCAAAAGGTTCATCAACATTTCTCGCAAACTTGAATTCTCACAATCAGAACAACACTTCAAGTGAGTGAATGACCAGTTCTTGATGCACACAGTGAGGGACCTTGATCACGAGTTACATGTACGCATTTCACCAAAAGCCAAATTGGTAATGGTAGATTGGGCTGATTGGTTCATCTAGTTCCCCACGTTTACCTACATTCGCGTATATGGTTACTCAGGTCATCCAGTGATGTTACCTCGTTATCCATCGGATAAGGTGGTATTCATGGAATTTCTACGACAGTTGCACGAAGTCCACACCTTTTTGTGCAACAAACACAAGACACCTGCCAACTTTCCTTTTCAGATGGGGATATACAAGTGTAGATCAGCAGCTGATGCCAAGGCTATGAGCAATGAGATGATGAAACTTAATCTTAAGTTTCTCATGGAAAGACGCTCATATGACCCTTGGGGTCACTCTTCAGCCCGCTTTGGCCACCATTCTTCACATAAACCTTCCATGGAGGATTATTGGTTTAGTTGTGAAGACAAGTTCAAAGTGCGCACGCGCAACTACAACAGATTCACTCTTAGATTGCTGTTTCTTGTCAAAGGATGTGGAAGGATTATTAGATGATGATGGGGAAGTCATACTTCCCACATTTTTCAGAGATCAAATTGACTCACAGCCACTTCGGTCCATGGATTGGTATGCCAAGGAAAGCATATCCATTGAGGAAAGGACAAGAAGAGTTGTAAGGAACAGTTAGCTTTTCTTGGACAGCAAGAGGACGTGGAAGGTAATCACACCAATCACATAGCCGCCACCGGTTGCCACCGGTTACCACCACACTACCTTCCACTTCCAGATCAAAGCCTAGACAAAAAACATTGAGCAATCCTCTAGAGGGTTCGAAGAATCACAGGGAGCCCATGCATTCGAAAGGAAAGATGCAAGTTGCTGATATAAATCAGCAAGAACAATGTATGGACACAGCCGTAGACACAACTAAAACAGTGCCAGAGATAGAAGCATAGCCTCCTATTCCGTCACCATCGCAACAGTCTCTAATTCAAATTGACTTGGAGCTAGATTCGTCACCACATGACATCTCAACACAATCTCACTCATCAGGAGTTCATGGGACTAGCACCAATCCTTCCAGCAAGGTTAGTCGAGTCTCTTCTTGGCTTGAGAATCTCTTGGGTACCAATTGAACTTTGTAGGATTTGACAACGTCTACCAAGACACATCAGAGAAGAAGCTCAAAAATCAAGTTCATGCGGAAAAGAGCGCCGACAACGAGATTGCCATTGAGATCGCCGCACCACTTGAGGACAAAAATGCGGATGAAGTGGAGGTTGATGACTTCACTTTGGTGAAAGTCAACCTTGGTAGAAGCACATTCCAGGATGAGGTAGATCTCTTTGAGGTTGCAACGGTGAGCATAAAGGAAAGAGTGGTTAAGGATGGTGAAGACAAGGCAACCCTCAAGGCTCAAAACTAGCAACTGTGGCAATATATCTCCAACTTGATGCACGGTACTTCAAACGTCACCACCTTGCTTCCACAAATGTTAGAGACATCCACAAAACAAAATCAGCTGATTATATATGGGAAGCATTTGAGAGATCAAGTGGAAGAGTTCGTCACCAGCAGCGATTCATACTTGCAGAGTTGTACCAATTTGAGGTACAATGCCCACGATCGTCGCGCGGAGATCCAAGAATCAGAATAGAGCATAACAGAGAGGATGGCTCGAGATGAGATCACCATCTCAGACTTGAGAATGGCATATGATTCACTCATTGCAGAGGAGAACAAGCAGAAGCTTTTCACTTGGAAAGAACAACTTGTCTACAAGGTAAAAGCTTATGATACAATCTTTGTAGAATTGACTGATTGCAGACAAAATATGGCAAGTGTTATCAAGTTCATAAGAACATTGGTGACATTTATCCCTTGCCAGTACCAACATGAAGGTGGTGAGTACATTGAGCTCGTTGAAGTGCAGATGCAGTTTCAGGACCTCATCCGTAGTAGTTTCTACGGTGACCCTGTTGACTGCAGGTTGAGTCAGGTTGCAGCCATGTCAGCGAAGCTTGATGATGCAGCTATAAAGAGGAGTGAATTTCAAGATCAAATTGCGAGTGGCGAGGAGATGCTACGAAGACATGACATCATCCTGAGAAGTATCAATTGTCTAGACACAGACACAGTTAAGCACTGGTTGGAGGAGATGATTACTCAAATTGATGAGGTGTGAATTACCAGTTAGGATGTCCTACCTTTCCAAAGACAACATTTAAGACAAGTAGTTAAACTTGATGCCTTTTCCAAGTTAACTTGTTGTCCCACCTTTTATGCATGTCTATTTTTGGAGACACCTTTGTATAGTGGAGCTCTATTTAGTTTAGAATCAGTTAACTGAAGTAGTCTTTCTAGTTAACTGTTAAGTTACATTTATTTAGACATAGGAATAAATCTTGTAGATTGGCAAGAGCTGAATGTTAACTCAAGGAGATTTTAGGGTTCCCTACTCCTTTGAGTGTCTATAAATAAGAGCAACCTTTGCTCATTATTCTTTAACCATACTTGTGATAACAAAATGCTGAGCTATTTTTCGCTAGCTTTCTTGTTGTTCATGTACTTGCATTCATCTTTGTTCAAGTGTTATTTGGTTGATCGTATCTTGTATGATTGTCCTCTTTCATACCATTTGCTGTCCCAAACATGTAATCATTGATTGAGTTTGAGAAAATAAATCAAAAGAGCAATGAGCCTTTGATCCAAAGTTTCAAGATCTTTCAATATTTGTTGTTTCTATAATCTTTGTTTCGATCTACACCTCGAAAAGAGCAATGAGCCTTCGAGGGAATTTGGAGATTAAGTTTATCGTTTGATGTTTCTTATAATCTATGTTTCAGCCTACACCTCGAAAAGAGCAATGAGCCTTCAAGGGAATCCTGCTATTTAGTTTATCGTTTGTTGTTTTGTTCTTAATAATCTTCATTTTAGCCTACACCTTGAAAGAGCAATGAGCCTTCGAGGGAATCCTAAGATCTAGCTTATCGTTTGATGTTTTACTTTCATAACTCTATTTCAGTGTACATCTGAAAGAGCAATGAGCCTTCGGATGCGTTCTGAGAACCGTTTTATCTAAGTTACCCAAATCATTCCCCGTTACTTCTAAATCCTCTCGCTTCAAATTTACTTGAGGAGATAGAAGCATTATAATTTAGGCCTAGTTGTAGTTGAGATTACGAAACTAGAGAAAACCTCAATTGCAATGCATAGAGTTTTATAAACTTTGTGCTCTCAGCTGAGTTAAAAAGATAGGAATTTAGTTTACATTTCTTTTAACGCATGATCAACAAAAGAGGGAGCTTCCCCTCCTAATTTGAAGAGCAATTTATCTGTGCATAGCTGTCTGTTTCCAATAAGCACTCCAAAGGTGCTAATTGAAACGCCAACATTATCGAAGTATATTTCCTCCAAAAATTACATTTGCAAATCACAAGGGATAATTACAATGTTGTAAATTAAAATATTTATTATTCCACACCTTGGCCCTTATTGAAAACAACAAAATAAAATAGCAATATTTTTGGTGATGCAAGATTGCCTTACACCTTGGATGCTCCTGCATCAATGCATTTTGATTTAATTGACACCTGAACCTTGGGCCATGCTGGTTCAAATTGGCACAACTTTGAACTGGTCAAATCTGGTTTTCTTTTGAAAAAAAAGTAGATTATTGAACCTGTGTTTTTTTTGAAAAACTACTGTATCTAGTGTTTAGGGTAAATTTTTTTTCTTTCTCATGTTTTAAAGCTATGCAATTGAATTCCATTTACACTTTGAGTTTGCCATGTCAATGCCATGCAAATGTAATGCTTCTATAACCTTAGTTAAAGCCCAAGTAGCCGGGTTTGCCTCTTGCCAGGTCAGATCTAGGTTCGGTTCGCACCGAATCTGGGTCCCGATTTGGTTCCTCTATGGGTTCCGGTAGGGTTCTTGCTTAGGGGGCCCAGTTTGCCTAGGCCAAACCCGAGTGCACCCAAGACGCACCCGGACGTGCAACGACAGGTTTTTCACTTTTTTTTGCTTTTTTCTTAATTGCTTTTTCTTTGACTTTGACCTGCGCCCTCCTCAACTCTAAAAGAAACCTCTAAAACACATAAAACACCAAAAAAAATTCATTTTTGTTCATTTCTTTTGCAAACAACTTTCATTCCAAGAGGCCAAGCATTCATTTTTGCTTGTTGGATCAACAAAGGGAGTTGAAGATTGACCTTTGAAGCATCTACAATGATTGCATTATCATTCCTACGCATTTACAAGTGTTCATTGGCTGTATGAGCACACTATTAGTGCAAGTGACAGTGGCATTGGCATTGCTTGTGGTTCATCTAATGTCAATGATGATGATGAATTGATGATTAAAAGTGTTGAACTTGTTATTATTATTTTAATATTGAATTTGAAGTTTGAACGATGAATATTTATCATGCATATTTTAAATCTATGTGATATGTGATATTCTATTCCTATATATATATATATGATTTTTACATGTTTTTTGTATGAAGGAACCCAAAACAAACCCAAACCCCCAAAAACAATTTAGCCGAACCCATGAACCAAACCCTTGAACCTGAACCCAAACCTGTACCAAAACCGACAACTTAGGTTGTTAAAGCTGATTGGGTTCTTGGTTTTCATTATGTTACTTGTGTCTGCTATGTTTTTGTCTATCTATGCTTGGTTTGTTTGCTATGTAAGGTCCATGTAATCTGCTCACCATGACTTAGCTCTATGTGTTTCTGTACCTTCATACATCTTATACAATTTAAACTTCTCTTTTTATTAAAAAAACAGAAATGGTTGGGAACAGATGCGAAAGAACCTATTCTACATTCATGTATGCCCTTCAAAATAGGCAAAATTAAAGTCATTTGTGATAAAACTTTCGTATTCTTCTAGGGAAATTCATCTACTCCAGTTAAACATGCCAATACAGCCTGGTGGCCATATCTATTTTTTGCTTCTTGTAATGTAAATTTACCATCTGTAATATGACTTCAAGATTGCTATTAGTACATGCTGCATGGTTTCCATGTTATTATGATTATGTTTTACTTATTGGCTCTCCTTTATTATTTTGTTTATGTACTCATGTTTTGCTACTTGACACAGATGCCCAAGATTGCACTTTGAAAACAAGGTTTTTAAAGAGAGTTAAGGTGCTACATTTTATATTTGATCTAGGTAAGACATTCAATTTGTTGATATGGACTTCTTTTGTGTCACAAAACAGTGTATGGCAATGGGCTCAGGACAGGAAAATTTGGAAGAACAACTACTGCGGCTTTCAACTTTGGTAATCTATTAGTTTGAAATTTGAAATCTACTTTGTTTTCCTATTTTGAAAATATTTCTTAGTAAACAGTATTTATTATTCTTTTGTTGATTTCCATTGTGCAGATGGAGGATTTTTCCATTGTGGAAAATGGGCCCAAGGTAGATAAAAAAGGTGCATGGTTAATAGTGAAGCATATCAAGTTTGGACGTGCAAAGAAAAGTGAAGCACAAGAAACTACCAAGTCAGTTGAAACAAGTAAGAGTGAAGTGGAAAGGGATAATTCTAAGGAAACGAGTGAGAGTGAAAACAAGAAGCTTGATAAAGTTGTGTTCCCTGAGAGTGCATTTAAAAGAGAACACAGCCAATTTGAAGAGTATGCTCATCTTGAGAAGTTAAAAGAGTTTCCTTCTGAAGAAGTTTCCATCATAGATAGAATAGAAGGAATCCCTAATGCTGATGCCCTTTTAACCATAGATAGAGTAGAAGGAATACCTAGTGCTGATGCTGTTTTAACTGGTGAGACAAACAATAAAATTTCATCACATAATGAAGAATTTAAGGAAGAATGTGTATCATTTGAAGAGCAGGATACTACTGAGTATCTCAAAGATTTTGCAGCTGAAGAAGTTCCAATCGTAGATAGAGTACACGAAGTCCCTGCTAATTTCCTTTTTAGTAGCAAAAAGGATGTGCATACTACTTATGCTTTCAAAGAAGAGCCAGTGGTTGTTGACAGCATCAATTATATTGAAACAAAAGCCAAGGTTGGAGATTCAAATAGTAAACATGATGCTTTTGATCAACCAATGGAAACTCTTTCTAACACCCATTCTATATTGCATAGTTATAATGCTTCGAATACTGGGAAACAGTTTCCTTTAGATCATCCTTCTAAGCAATCTCTTGGTCCCACTAAAGCTAAAGACAGCAAAATTCTCAAGCAGGTGGTCTCTGTTATCTGTAACATTCCTTTATTTTATTCTTTCATGTTTGATTTGGTGCATTGATTTAGGTGTGTGATTCCCATGAACATGTAGCTATTGCTTCAATATTTTGTTCTATCATCAAACTTGCTTTTGAATTAACTAAACATGAGTAATGATGTGTGACTGCAGGAGCACTCTGCCTTGCACATTTCTGCCAATTTGAATAATGGGCCAGCAGAACAAGACCAGCTTGGGAAGTACAAATGTAAAAATTCTGTACCAGTTAATGTTTCAAGGCAAGTTATATCTGGCAAAATTCACAGTGACCAAGGGCGTGATGTTTCAAATGCTGAGAAGTCACTATCTGTAGATTCAGTTTCTGAGTCTGCCAGTGGTCCCATCATGGCTAATGCAAAAGATGTAACCAATGACCATAAGTTTCATGGTTCCACAGCTAGAAAAATAACAGGCACTATTTTTGAAGAGCTTCAAACCCCACCTATCAAGTTGAACTATGCCACTCAATCAAAAGATCAACAGAAAATGACAAATGGCACTCCAAAAATTTCTGCTGCTAGTTTAAGGCAAGCCCTTGTCAAACGCAGTTCTGGTAACCAAGAAAAAACAGGAAAGCAACCTTTGGCAGATGTTCTTCCCAAGAAGGCCAATGAATCCCGGTGGGCTATTTTGAAACAGGTAAAGCCAGCACAATTTGATGGCAATAAAAATAGCACCCAAACTAGTGAAGTAACAAGTAATATTGCTGAAGAGCCACAGATCTCACCTGACACTTTGAATAATGGTACTGCAGCACAAGACTCACAAAATATATCAATTGGCAGTGCACAAATTTCTGTTGATGGATTGAGGCAAGTTCTTGTCAACAACAGTTCTGGTGACAAAGAAGAAGGTGCATCAGAAACAGGAAAGCGACCTTTGGAAGATTTGCTTTCCAAGAAAGCATACGAATTTAGGGGGGCGATTTTAGGGCATCATAAGCCATCATGTTTTGATGGCAATAATAATACCACCACAACAAGTGAAATAAAAATGAATACTTTTGAAAAGGTGCAAACCTCAGCCATCGATTTAAACAATGATGATGTAACACAAGATCAACAGAATGTAGCAATCAGCAGTCATCAAATTGCTGCTGAATGTCTAGGGCAAGTTCCTGGTAACAGCAGTTCTAGTAGCCAAGAAATAAGTGTACTAGAAAGAGGAAAGGAACCTTTGATTGATATGATCAGAAAGCACAGTGAAACTCAGTGGGCAACATTTAAACAGATAAAACCATCAAATTTTGAGGATAATAATATTGCAACAAATGTTCAACTTGGAGTCTCAAATGTTAAGTGCCATGCTGTCAGTGATGACACAAGGCAAGATCCTCCTTGCACTAGTCCTAGTAACGAAGGGCATGGCATTTCTAATATAAGAAAGCAAATACCTTTAGCATTTGAATCTGTCCCAGCTAAAGTTTCATTTGAAACTAATGAAATTTTTCCACGGGGACAATTGGTGGCTATTGATGTAAATGAAGATGCTCCCACACAAAGTAAAATTGGAGTAAAAGTTACGAAACAAACTATTTCCAGTGAGCACAATAGACAGTATCTTTCTGCTGTCAGATATATTCCGCCAGAGTATTCTGCTAGAAAGGAAGTCACACAGAAACCTCTAGATTCAACTCCTGGGCAGGCTAATAGTACAATTGTGTCTGCCTCTGGCATTTCTGAAAATCTGCCACTGTCCGGTGTTCAAGTGATTAGTAATTCCATGCCAAGAGATTCAGTGGAAATTCCAAATACTAGAAACATCCCTTGGGACGATGCAGGGAAAGTTCCCACTGGTGAAAATCCTATTGGTCAAGGGAAGCACTCTTCAGTGACAGGAAAACGGCCTCCTTCAAACTTATTGTCTGAGCAAGCTTCTGTTTCAGGAGGATCTCACTGGGGTGTTTTCAGCCAGCCAAAAAGCTCTGTTGTTGAAAATCAAAGACATCCAGCAAAGTCAACAGAAAATCAATCTAATCCATCAAGTTTTGACAACAATAAGGATGCCACCATGATTAGTGCAGTAACAAGCAATGGTGACCTCAAAAAGGGTGATCCGAAAAAAGAAAAGCAACCTTTGGTAGATTTGCTTCCCAAGAAGTCCAAGGAATCTCAGTGGACCACTATTACACGGATAAAGCCATCACATTTTGAGGGTGATGATAATACAGTAACACAGAATCAACCTAGAGTTTCAAACTCTAAACATTACTCTAACAGTGATGACACAAAGAAAAATCATCCTAGTCCTAATAGCCAAGGGGATAATATTTCAAATATAGTAAAGCAAATACCTATAGTATCAGATTCCACTCCAGTCAAAGTGTTGGAAGAAACTTACAGTATTCTATCATATGGACAATCATCTGCTGTTGATATAAATAGTGCTTCTCCCATGCAAACTGAAAATGGAGTTCAAAATGTCAAACCAACTATTCCCAATGAACACAAGAAACAAGATCTTTCTGCTGTCAGATCTATTCTGGTAGGGAATTCTGCTAAAAAGGAAGTCACACAGAAACCTGTTGATTCGAGTCCTAAGCAGGTCAATAAGACAGGAGTGTCTACTTATGGTATTTCCAAACAGCTGCCACTGTCATCTGTTCAAATGAGTAATACTGCCATGCCAAGAGATTCATTGGAGATTCCAAACTATAAGAGTATCCAATGGGATGATGCAAGGAAAGCTACTGTTGTTGACAGTCCAAGTGACCAAGGGAGACATGCTTCACTCATAGGAAAACAGTCTCCTATTGGTTCATATCCTAGGCAAGCTTCTGTTACAGGAGGTTCTCGCTGGGGTATTTTCAGTCAGCAAAAAGGTTCTGTTGTTCAAAATCAAAGAGATCCTGTAAAGATGACACAGTATCAATCTAAAGAACCTAATATCCTCCAGGAACCCAATATTGGTGCATCTATTGAAACTCAAAGTGATGCAGAACCAAGACATCCTCACATTCAAACCGAAATGAAGGTTCCCATCAGTGGTACTGGTACCCCTAGGCAGGATTTACAGAAGACTGAAAATAAGGCTGTTAATGAGCCGAGACAAAAAGGTTGGGGTATATTCAGCAAGAAGGTTCCTACCAAGCATTTGGATACTAAGGAGAAATCAGAAGTGTGATAATGGAGATTTCAGAGTGTGTATGAAAGGTATTGAAAAGATGCATGAGGTGGGCACTGCATGCCATTGTAGGTTAATTTGATTCAGTTAGAAAAGTTGCTTCCCGCTTGCATACAAATAATGCTATTAGTTTGGTGGGTTTTGCAATCCAGTAGTACATTGCAAGACAGTACAGTAGTGTTTTTTGCCAAAAATATTTACAAGTGAAATTGGAGAATGAATTGCTCCAATAGCTATTACATAAAGTGTATAGGCTTTACAAAGTAGTTTTTATTGTCAGAAATCAACGAGATAGTTTCTAGATTCTAGGTACCATCCGAGTTTCAAGAGAAGTATCCACAATTTTGCATGCATTTTTCTTCGAAAAGCTTCTCTTATGATTTCCATTCTTTTTACCCTAGTTTTTAAGTAACATTCTTTTTTATTTCTTTCATCCTGAAGGCAGATTGGACATTAGCTTTAAGATCATGATTTGGGCCCAATGCTGGTTCCTTCCATTGATTTATTCAATATACGTTATCCTTTTTAGCATGTTTGTGTAATAGAATATGAATGCACTGGCTTCTTTTTTCATAGAAGCAGGACATTATCCAATTAGTCTCTCAAGAAAATAACATTGCAATTAAATGTAACTGAACAGAAAAGCAGGACGCTTTTTAAAAAAAGATGAAGTATTTTCTGCCAGCAGATGCAATTATTATTTCAGCCTTAAAGAGCATCCAGTATATTTATCTCTTTAAAAGGTTAAAAGTAAACTGTCGCTCTGAGGAAATAAAGTATCAGGATATTAGTTTCTTCATATTCAATTATTAATAAAAGTGTTTTCAGACTTATACTGTAGCTTGTTTGTTCATCCATCTTTGGGAAGTTCTGTGATTCCTTCTATTTTATCACCTATACTTCTCTCTACAGGAAAACTTCAGATTGGTCCCTCTTAATGGTGACTTTGTCATTATAGATTTACTCAAATGTCTTATTCCTCTATAACTCATTCCATTTTTTTGTGCGCAACTATACTAGGGAGTTTAAGGTGGTTGTTGACTAGCGGTTCACATAACAGTCCAAAAGTTTAATGCTTACTCCAGACTTGAGTCTTGCGATAACCAGCAGGAAGTTTTCAACTATATATGAAGATTCTATTTCCTGGCTGTTGAAGTTCATTGCAGCGTCAGGTGAATCCTTCCAGCCGATAATGATAAATTAAATAATAGCCAATCGGCTATTTAATTTACAGAGATTTTGATTTGATGAAGTGTCACGATTTTTGAGGAGCTGCCTCACTATTATTTATAATATATATGATTAATAATTGATAATTAATTAATGGGGCTGACCTTGAGAAAATCGTCATTTAATAAAGAGATACGATTTAATTAAGGGCCGACTTCATTATGAATAAATGCGTCTTTTCTTATTGAGGCCGACCTCATTTGTGAAGAGGTGCGAACCCTATTGTTGTTGTGTATAAATACAAGTTCACATTCATTCATTTGATCAATCAAGTTCATTTAGCATAATTCGCATTCCTAGAGGAGTTCGCACCTGTAGCAGCAGATCATATTTTGTAGCAGTAGTTCAATTCAAGGAGAAACATATTCATCTGTATCTTGCATCTTAGAGAAGTGCTATTAGTCATTGTATCAAATTGGCATTTATTTGTGCCTGAGTTGTAAGCAGATTTCTGCTCTTATTCAATCAATATATAAGAGATATATTGGTTGGGTTTTTCTCCCTCAAGTTGGAGGGTTTTCTGTAAAATGCCCACTCAATTTTTTCCCTTGATTTCAATATTAATTACAATGCAACACGCACCCGTTAAGGTTAGTTCCAAAACCAAAACGATGCGGAATAGTAACTCTAACCAAGAATGCGCCCTAAGATCCGATGAGGGAGGAGGGGCGGGCATATGGTCAGAGGATCCCTAAGATCTAAATAACTCAATAACTGTAACTGATTACATCTGAAAGAAACTCAATGCCAAGAATGCACACACCATCCCAAGGAAGGAGAGGTGTTGTCATATGGCGGAGAAAACTAAACAAATACTGAAAATGAAGTTACAATTGAATGGAGCTAGGCGGTGAACCAACCATGAAAGGATTCCGCACTTCCACTAATTCAGTGGGGGGAAGAAATTGTAAAACAAACTAATTCATCTGCTGTGGTAGGCATCCACTCGTCAGTGGGAATTCACCACTTTTCAGTGGGTACAAAATGAGAGAGATAACATGAGTTCTTTTTCCACACTGGCGGTAAACCATCCAGGGGTGCTTAATGTGAGAAATAAAAAATAATTGCAGCAATAAAGGACTGGAACAGTACTATTTACAATCTTCCAAAATGAGAAAGAGCTGCAAATTACAAGAAAATTACAATATTACTATAGCCAAATGAAGAAAGATAAACTCTCAACTTCAAATCTTCTCAACTACTGAAGAGCAAGCCAAAAACTGATCTACTGATGAATCTGATATAAAACCAGCAAACTGAGATTTCTTACCAGCAATTGGCCATCAATAATTTGTTATATCTTTGCCCCAAAAGCTCGTCTTCTTCAAATAAACTGCTCATGAATTAGCATCATAGATTCCCATGAAATAATGCATGATTTGAAAAGGGTTAAGTCTGATTTAGAAATGCCAACAATTTAAAATGCAGACCAGCAACTTCACAATAACCAAGTGGATTATAACCTCTTCAAACCTGCTCCAAACTTCTGCTAAGATTATGCTATATTTTTGATTGCAAATGTGAGTTGAAAGACCAAGAAATAGGCATGATAAGAGGAATAATCAGATCTGATAAATAAGACCAACAAATTGTAATTCACAGACCAGCAACTATGTAAACACCCCAATGTTCAAATCTCATTCAAAACACTGTTAATCCAACCCCATTTCATAGCATATTAATAACTGATGGTAGGCGTCCAAAACCTCAAAGAAAGATTCACTCAAATCTGATACAAGAAAAGGCACGAATCCCAATGCTCAACATCAAAAGGCACGACCCTAGCTTGAGGGCGATTTCATCTAAAAAATATAGATACTTCACTAAAAAATCTAATACTTTGCAATAAGGGTCGCCAAGTGCAAGAGAATGGTTAGAGCAAATACCCATATGCAGATTAAATTCATATGAAGAGCTGTATTCAAAAATCTCTTTCAGCCATTGTTGAACCAGCAACACAAAACTGGAAAATATTACCAAATTCTTCAATATCTTTAACAATGAAAATCAATATGTACTTCTGGATGAAGCACACTCCCAATCAACCATCTAAGGAACCATAGTTTCAGGTCCGAAGAATGGAGTAGAATTGCTAAGCTTCCTCTTAGTCGGGTTCTGAATTCAATCCAGCAACATTCTGTTATACTTTTGCAAAGATGAGTGTTAAATTTAATCAAATCTAATCAAATTATATCCTAAGGGAGAATAAGTAAATCCTAGATCTCAATTTACTTGTATAAATTCTAAGTCAGATTTCTAAAGTCTTTGTTTCAGATCTTCTGATTGTAGAATATCTATTGATTTCAATATCTACAATAGAAGTTGAAATCATGTTTTATATCCATAAGGGGTGATGTGCCTCAAGGAGAGACGCGTCCTATGAGTACGCGGGCTCCCTTCACACAACCGATAATTATCGGTGGTAAACATTAAACATTCGCATGCATTTAGCAAGCAACGATTAGAATAAACAAGTTCGATCATCTTTGTATTTCAAATTTACTTCAGAATTCCGAAAATCTTTACTTGTAGATAATACAGTAGATTTCGATCATTTATAAATGATGATAATGCATAATGCAATCATCATTTATATCTGACCGAAGCTACCTTAAATCAACACTCCCTCTTAGCTAGGGAAGATAACTCAAAACAAGTACGTAGAGATATCACCTTACACGTGATATCGAAGATATGATATGTTTCCAAAATCGTCAAGTCACATGACATTCTTCATAACACATCTTCATTATGGTATGTGCACTGACATCAAATCATATGATGTCTACCATAATAGTTCATGGCATGTCCACGGATATATATATATATATATATATATATATATCCACCATGATTATCTCATAAGGATCATAATGATCTTCAATTTTTTATATCAAGTCACATGATATCTATCAAGATGTCCACGAGATACTATCATGATATGTCCACAGTTATTAAGTCACATGATATCTATCATGATAGTTCAACACATCATTGTAGAGTCGTTACTTTACAATGTCAAACACAAGTGTTCATTATTAGAAAGATCGTCACCTTTCAATAAAGTCATGGAGTCACACACATGACAAAAGAGTTTACACATTAAACATTAAATATATTAGTACAACTAAACAATTTGAATCTCAATTACAATATCAAATTACATTTCAACCATACCAAGTTTCTTCCTGAAGTGTTCAACTTTAACTCTAGAGAGAGGCTTGGTGAGAATGTCTGTTGTTTGATCATTTGTACTAATATACTCCAACTGGATCACATTCCTTTCTACCATGTCACTTACATAGTGGTAATGGATCTCAATATGCTTAGATCTATCATGGAATACTAGATTTACTGAAAGTTTGATGCAACTTTGATTATCACAATGGATAACAGTAGGATTCAAGGGTTCACCAAATAGTCCCACTAGCAGTTTCCGGAGCCATACCGCTTTTCATGCCCCCATAGAGGTGGCAATATATTCAGCTTCTGTCGAGCTTTGTGCTACTAAAGGCTGTTTTCTATTGATCCAAGAGATCATAGCCGATCCTCAACTGAAGCAACATCCTGATGTGCTTTTCCGATCGGTTACAGTTCCAGCCCAATCTGAATCAGAGTATCCATTTAGATCTAGTTGGTCATTTTTGTAAAGAAGACCATATCCAATAGTGCCTTGAAGATATCTCAATATGTGTTTCACAACCATAAGGTGAATTTTCTTTGGCTCACACATGAACTGGCTTAGAGCATTCACTGCATAGCAAATATCAGGTCTGGTGTTAACCAGGTACATCAATGATCCAATCATTTGTCTATATAGAGTGGAATCTGCAAACTTAGATTCTACTGCTGCTTCTTTTAGTTTGTGAAGGTTGGTTTCCATAGGTGTAGACATGGGTCTACAATCCAACATTCCAAATCTCTTCAAAATATCAATAGTATACTTTCCTTGATTTAGTATGATGCCGTCTGATTTCTGCTAGACTTCTAAACCCAGGAAGTAATGTAAAATGCCCAAGTCTTTCATGTCAAATTCTGAAGTTAGATCCTTCTTTCCTTGAGCAATGAGGTGATCTTCTCCTGTTATCAGTAGGTCATCAACATATAAAATAATTATTAGCATATCACCTTTAATTACCTTAAAATAAAGATTTGGGTCTGCATCATTCTTGGAAAATCCTAGTCCCAAGAGATAGCTGTCAATTCTTTCATACTAGGCCCTGGGAGCCTGTTTAAGTCCATATAGAGCTTTCTTTAATCTGCATACATGTGAGTCAGGTTTATGTATCACAAAACCTTCAGGCTGCTCTAGATAGACTTCCTCTTCAATGGTCCCATTCAGGAAGGCAGTTTTCACATCCATTTGATGGATCTTCCAGCCTTTAGCTGCTGCAATAGCTATCACTACTCTCACAGATGTGTACCGGGCAACAGGTGCAAATGTCTCTTCATAATGAATGCCTTCCTTTTGTGAAAAACCTCTGGCCACAAAACGTGCCTTGTGTTTTTTCTATACTGCCATCAGCAACATGTTTGATTTTGAAGAGCCATTTGGAAGAAACAACAAATTTCTCTTTTGGTCTAGGCACTATATCCCATACATCATTTTTCAAAATGGACTGATACTCTTTTGTCATTGCATCCTTCCATACTTGATGTTTGAAGGCTTCTGTAACACTGGTGGGTTCTGAATTGATGATTTCATTCATTAGGGCAACATAGCTTGAGAACCTTTTGGGTCTCTTACTTTCTCTAAAAGGTTCCCTTGGGTGCTGCATAATTCTCAGCTTCTTTAATCATTTTCCTAGCCCAAAGTGGTCTCTTCTTGCTGTTGTCATTTGGATTCTCTTCTGAAGCAGATTGAAATTCACTTATTGTTTCTTCAGGACACTCCCTCTGAATCTCAGGAGTAGGTTCCACTTCTAAGGCTCTAGGGGAATTATGAATTTCTATCTCACTTGAACTCCTTGCCCTTTTGAATGCAAGGTTTTCTTCAAAGATGACATCTCTGCTTAGTTCAATTTGTTTCTGCCTGGGTATGAATATCTTGTAGGCTTTGGAGGTTTCACTATATCCCACAAATACCCCTTTCTTTCCAGAAGGTTCTAGTTTGAATCTCTTCTCTTTAGGTACATGAATGTAGACCGGGCAGCCAAAAATCCTTAAGTGACTAATGTCAGGTTTTATACCCGTGAAAGCTTCTTCAGGAGTCTTGTTGTCTAGATTGGAATGTGGACATCTATTTTGGATGTAAACAACAGTTCTAGAGGCTTCTGCCCAGAATGAGGTTTCTATATTCTGGTCAAATAACATTGCTTTTGCAGCTTCTACAATAGTTCTATTTTTCCTTTCGACAACACCATTTTGTTGAGGATTGTAGGTTATTGTAAACTCCCTCTTAATCCCAGTATTTATGCAAAATTCCTTAAAGATTTCAGAGGTGTATTCCTTCCCATTGTCTATCCTAAGAATTTTGATTTTCTTCCCGGAGAAGTTATCAGTGAGAGCTTTGAACTCCTTAAACCTTTTAAGGATTTCTATTGACTCTTTACACTTAAGAAAATAAATCCAGGTCTTCCTAGAGTAGTCATCTATAAATATTACATAATATAGGAAGCCTACCATGGAGGGTACAAACATAGGTCCACATAAATCAGAGTGAACCAGTTCTAACACTTCTTTGGTTTTACTCAAACTATTATGGAAGGATCCCTTTGTATTCTTTCCTAGGGCACACCCTTTACAAGCTCCTTCATGAGTTTGTTTTAATTTAGGCAATCCTGTTACTAGCTTTTCCACAGAGGGTAGGGCACAGAAATGAAGGTGTCCTAATCTTCGATGCCAAGTTTCATTTGAATCAGAAGTATCAAGGGTAAGGGCTTGCTTGACTTCAGTGCACAGTTTGTAAAGATAACCTTGTCTTATACCTATGGTTTGAGCTTTCTTTATAGTTGAGTTCTTAGGCCATGCCAAAACTTTCCCATCCATAAAGGTAACCCTATATCCATTGTCTTCAAGAGCAGAGATGGATATTAGATTCCTCTTTATTCCAAGTACGAATAAAACTCTAGTGAGTTGTAGGGAGAGACCAGATTTCAATTTGATGGAGCAAGTTCCAACCCCTTTTACAAGATGTGCAAAATCATCCCCAATAGTTACTTCTTCATCAGTCTCTTCAGTCATAGTGTCTAGGTGTTCTCTGAACCCTGTGATGTGCCTTGAAGAACTACTATCAATTACCCAGTTGTTGATATTGTTAGATACTTGACTTGATAAGGCTAAATAGATTACAAATTTCTCAGAGTCATGGTCTGTATTTGATTTTCCTACTTTAGCAAAAGATGCTTGTTGTTTTGTTCTATCAGAGCACTTCATTGCATAGTGCCCATATTGATCACATCTGAAACATTGTATTTGAGAGATGTCTTTCCTCTTCTTGAATGATCCTTTTCCATAGGAATTTCTCTTTCTCTTGAATGATCCTTTCCCGTAAGAATTCTTCTTACCCCTTTTATTAGATGTTGTGTTGAGCACATGAATATCCTCATCTACGGGTTTCTGTTTGTTTTCTTTTGTTGAGAGTCTTGTTTCTTCTTGTAAGCAGTCAGTTTTTAGCCTATCAAATTTAGGGAGTTTAGATCTCGCACTTATTCCTTGAACAAATGACTCCCATGAGTTTGGTAGGCCTCTTAGAGCTATCAGCGTTAACTCCTTGCTATCAATTTGGTATCCAAATGTTGATAATTGATTCCTTAGTTCAGTGATTCTCATGAAGTATGCATTAATAGTTTCTCCTTTGTTTATTTGAACATTGTTGAGTTGTCTTTTTAATGCAAGAGTCCTACTGGTGTTGTTTATTTCAAAGGTGCTCTCAAGGGATTTGAACATTAGATATGCAGTCTCATGTTTTGACAAAATAGGTACTATATGGTCCCTAACTGCATCTACTAAGATTTTCATGGCTTTCTCATTGTTCTCAATCCATTGAGTTTTCTCTGGATCATCCTCTGGTTCTCTCTTGTTTTCTTTCACAAATGAGTAACTTATTTTCTTTCAGAATCATCATGATTCGGAATTTCCATGATGTGAAGTTGTTTGCACCTTCAAGACGGTCTTCAAATCTAATTACACTTGACATTATGAAGAATGTGATGTGAATTTGATTTTTAAAAAAAATACGATTTTCCTAAATAATCTGATTATTTAATTTGATTCAAATTTTCCCAGCGTGGCTCTGATACCATGTTAAATTTAATCAAATCTAATCAAATTTATCCTAAGGGAGAATAAGTAAATCCTAGATCTCAATTTACTTGTATAAATTCTAAGTCAGATTTCTAAAGTCTTTGTTTCAGATCTTCTGATTGCAGAATATCTATTGATTTCAATATCTACAATAGAAGTCGAAATCATGTTTTATATCCATAAGGGGTGACACGCCTCAAGGAGAGACACGTCCTATGAGAGGACGTGTCCCTTGAGTACTTGGGCTCCCTTCACACAACCGATAATTATCGGTGGTAAACAGTAAACATTCGCATGCATTTAGCAAGCAGCGATTAGAATAAACAAGTTCGATCATCTTTGTATTTCAAATTTACTTCAGAATTCCAAAAATCTTTACTTGTAGATAATACAGTAGATTTCAATCATTTATAAATGATGATAATGCATAATGCAATCATCATTTATATCTGACCGAAGCTACCTTAAATCAACAATGAGAAATGAGAGAACAAAGGCTTTCTTGTATAGAATTGAAGGTGACTGTTGGCTCTTCAGCTTCCATCTTTTTTCCTTCCAAAAGGGATGCTCATTTCACTTTTGAAATATTTTAATTTTTAAAACATTATATTCGCCTTTCTAGGTATCCAAAACTTGAGGAGAAATATTTACTTTAGAAATATTTAAATATTCTCTCAATGAGACGTCCACCTTCAAAGGCCACTTTTAAAACAACTTTAAGTCATTAATACTAGGCCAAGGGGGCCAATAAGAAATTATAACATTAATGACTTAGAATAAATCATTTTACCCAAAATGAGCCTCAAAATGCTGAAGGCCAAATATGCTCCAACTGTTCTGCCCGAAATGGAAACTGAGCCGACTACTGCTGCTACTACCCAAGATGGCACTGCCAAAAATAGAACTTACTAAAAATAGTAAATTCAGAAAAGTTGTCCAATGACTTTGCATGTCATATCACTGTGAAGCACTCCGAAAACCCAGAAGGAATCCACAATCCTCATTCATGCAACCCTTCTTCAGAACCCCTAAAAAATAGGAAACCCTAATTTCACCTTTGACGAGCCTACGAGCTTTCGAGAATAGGCTATCAAATACTGAAGAGCGTATGGCTAAAAATGGGGACATTACATTTTCCCAGGGTATTGGCTGTGTATTTGTGTTGAATTTTGAATTAAATTTCTGTGCATTACATCTGATCATAAAACTAACATGGTATCAGAGCGGGTTTGAAGAAGATCTTGATCAGATTGTTGTATTACAACGATACTCTTTATTCTCTTCTCTTCGTTGTTTTCCTCTATTTCTTCATCAAGATGGTGAACGGTCTTAAGATTGAGGATAGGCTTGAGGGAGCATCAAATTTCACTTCATGGAGATTCAAAATTATGCTCACCTTGGAGGAAAGTGAGTTGCCAAAGTTCGTGGAGAGCACAGCTCCCGAGCCTACAGAAGAGGAAGAAAAGATTCAATGGAAGAAGAAAGATATTAAGGCGAAGAAGATGTTAGTTGATTCCGTGAAGGATCATATTGTTCCTATTGTCTCCAAGCTAAAGACGGCAAGAGAGATGTTCAAAACCTTGGAGGAGATGTACGAAATCAATAACACAAGCCGGGCACTTGCACTGAAGCAACAACTCCATCATTTGAAGATGGCGAAAGGAAAATCTGTTATTGCTTACTTCATGAGAATAATTGAGTTGAGAGATCAGCTCTCTTCTATTGGGCATGTTGTTGATAGCAAAGACTTGACCATGTTGGCTCTTAATGGTCTTCCTGCATCTTGGGAGTCTTACATTCAAGGAATCAGTGCAAGATCGAAACTTCCCAAGTTTGATCGCTTGAGGGCGGATTGCATTCAAGAAGAGTCTAGATTGGCTGCGAGAGGTATTGGTCAAAGTTCTTCGAATGAAGACATTCATGTTCTTGCCACTCAACCCTTCAAGAAGAAAGGGAAAGGAGGAAAGAAGGGATATTTCAAGAGGAATAGAGATAAAGAAGCTGATGGTGTTCCTACGTTCAAGAAGAAGAGGGACCTCTCCAAAGTCCAATGTTTTCGATGTGACAAGTATGGTCACTTTGCAAAGGAATGTCCTACCAGGCCTAGGCAGTAGGCCTCCATTGCAGATGTTAATGATGTCTTTCCGCAGAAGGATTCAAGTGAATACCTATTATATTCAGCCTTGTCAAGCAATGTAACCACCGACACCAACACTTGGATGATTGATAGTGGTGCCTCTTGCCACATCACTGGATTTAGGGAGCATCTATCTAATTTGGTGGAAAAAGATTCTATTGAACAAGTCATTATTGTAGATGATGCTAGTTACTCTGTGAAAGGAGTTGGGACCTCCTCTCTTCACTTGGATTTCGGCGTTGCCTTGCAATTGGATGATGTGCTATTTGTTCTAGGCATCAAGAGAAACCTTGTTTCCATCTCAGCCTTGGAAGACAAGGGTTACCAAGTTGCATTTTCAGAAGGTAAAGTTCTTATATGGGCTAAGAACTCAAACATCAAGACTGCTCGGGTGATTGGAGTTAGACATGGGTGTCTCTACAGGCTATGCACTCATCCTCTTCAGGCTCTAGTGCATGATTCTTCAAGTTTGTGTGATCTTTGGCGTCGAAGATTGGCTCACCTTCACTTTCGAGCTCTACCTATCATGGAAAAGATGGTCACCGGCCTTCCAAAATTCAACTAGGAGCATGAAGGTACTTGCAAAGGCTGCACTTTGGGTAAGAATACAAAAAGTCCATTTCATAGTAGTGAAAGTAGATCCAAATGTATTCTAGATCTTATTCATTCTGATTTATGTGGTCCAATGTCTGTTGCTTCTTCAAGTGGTTTCTTGTATTACATTATTTTTATTGATGACTACTGTAGAAAGACTTGGATTTATTTCTTGAAATCTAAAGAATTTGAGGAGGTATTAGAGAGATTCAAAGAATTCAAAGCTTAGGTGGAGAATTTGTTCGAGAAAAGGATCAAAGTCTTGAGATCCGATAATGGAGGAGAATATACTTCCATTAGCTTCCGTAACTTTTGCATTGAAGCTGGGATTAAGAGGGAGTTCATCGTTCCTTATAATCCTCAACAGAACGGTGTTAGTGAAAGAAAGAACAAATCTATTGTGGAAGCAGTAAAAGCCATGATTCATGATCAAGATTTGCAAATCCTTCTTTGGGCTGAAGCATCCAGGACAGTTGTTTATGTTCATAATAGAAGTCCTCACCGGATCTTGGAGAACATAACTCCTGAAGAAGCATTCATAGGAGTGAAGCTTGAAGTAAGTCATTTAAAGATCTTTGGGTGTCCAGTGTATGTGCATGTACCAAAGGACAAGAGGACAAAGTTAGAACCTATTGTGACCTATTTCACACATCGCCCCATTGCAAATGGGGACCCCCAAGTTTTGGTTTCGCCCTCTGCGTTGCCAGTTTAGGGTTCAAAATTTGAGTAATTTTTTGAGAGTCAGTTCGGCCAAGTTAAGAGTTTGAACCCGTTTGCGTGCCTAAACGTCATGGAAAGACTTAGAAGGTCCGGAAGACGAGGATCGCCTGTGCTTTTGGTCATTTTTGACACTTCCTATTTTTTAGGGATTCTGCTTTTTGCTTTTTGCTTTTTTTTTATTTTTGGCATTTTTAGACCATTTTGGAGTTCCTATTTTTTAGGGATGCTTTTTGCTTTTTCTATTTTTGGAAAGTTTCTATTTTTTGGATTTCACAGAGCATGAAGTCAACACGCCTCCGGAAATCATGAAAATCAAGGTAAAATGGCAAAAGTTTGGTGAAAATGGCTAAGTTTGATGAAGGGCACCCATGAGGAAAGAATGGCAGACAAGACATGAAGTCCGCCCTACCTTTGGCATGCCAAAGGTAGGCACTGGCAAGCCAAGGCTGAAGTCCACCATGGCATGAGAGACCTCCAAGTCCACCCATGGCTTGAGGAAGCATGAAGTCCGCCCAAGGAAGGAAGAAGTGGATGGCAGTGGAAGAGGCCAAGTCCGCCCATGGCACAAGAAGGCTGAAGTCCGCCCTGGCAAGGTAAGGTCAAAGTTTGCCCAAAAAAGTCAATGGCAAGCAAGACAAGAAGTCCGCCCAAGCCAAGTGAATGGCAAGCCAAGGGGTGAAGTCCGCCCAAGGCAAAGCAAAACCAAAGTCCGCCCATGGCAAGGAAGAAGCCCAAGTCCGCCATTGGATAAGGCAAAGATAAAATACGCCATTGGCAAGGAAATGTGAAGAAATTCGCCCAACTTAGGAAAATAAAATTTTATTTTTCTAAGGCATAAAAAATGGAGAAATATCTAGAGGAAGAAGAGGTTAGGCTGGCACAAAAATCACTCCTCGGCATAGCGGAATAAAATTCTGTGACACAAAATAAAGAATGTCTGGCAAAGCAAGTATGAAGTCCGCCCCTCTCAGCTTGGATAAATTCCTAAGGCACAAATAAAAAATGGCAAAGTGGCAGAGAAATCTCCAAGTTCGCCCAACCCAAAAGGATAGAGAAAATGAAGTTGTTGGCTAAGTATGAATGTCCAGAGAAGCCAGAAGTCCGCCCGGAGAATTGAAAATTGGCAGACGAATTATTGAGCACGTTTTGGCTAGGTAGACAATTGGGAAATAAAATATTTGACCACGGACAAACGAATTTAGCCATGTATCAACTTTAAACGGGTTGGAATTTTAATATTTTAATATTTTAAATTATTTCCCAACACTTAGGGAATTTTAATTAAAAATTCAAAATCTGGAGATTATTTGGAAGATTAAATCATTTTCGCCTTAGGTAAAATTGAATTTGCCATGATTCGAGGATTTAAAGCATGTTGGAAAATTAATTTTAATAATTAATTTAATATCTTTTGATATTTTCTCCAACACTTAGGCAAATTTTTAAGAAATTTGAAGATCTCAGACAAAGGTGGCGCAAAGGTAAAAATTGGAAACTTGCCTCAATGACTGAGGGAAAAATTAGAAACTTGCCAATCGGAGAAGGAAAAACGTTTCTAAAATTGAAAGAAACTCAGGAAAAAGAAGCCAATTCCTTGAGAAAATCGCACTTCTCAGCCATAAATGAGTCTCAGCAACTCATTTCTCACAATTTCGATTGAGAAGAAGTTATCTCTCTCGAATCTTCAAGGGATAATTTGCGAAGGAAAAGATAGTGAGAATAGCATTGAGAGAAGTTATTTTGTGTTGAAAGACGTGATTTTTTAGAAAGAAAGAAATTATTTCTTTGCTGAAAATCGCATTTCCCAACAGATTGGTGCACTTCCTCTGTCAAATTTCTAGAAATTTTGATTCATTTGCAGCCAGAGGTCAATCTCAGAGATTTGGAAATTGATTGGCAATATGTTTCTACTCTTTTCTATCTTCTACATTCATTCCGGCACGAGTTTTATTTGATGCTTGGCGAATTTATTTACTTTTAGCTTGCTTTTTCACAGAAATTTTACTTTAGACAAGCTGAAAGTGCGATTTTATCCAACAACACCTCGGAGTAAATTAATTTTAAAAGGTCTTGTATTAATGTTAAGTATTTTGTACTTGCAGGTTGATGATCGACCAGGGAGAGACGTCCAGGCAAGCGAAGATGAAGTTCGCTAGCAAAGGATCGCAGCCGGAGACCAAAATAAAGTCAAAATGGAAAAAAATTACGGACACCAATCTTGGCCATATCGACCTCGACGAATTCAAGAGAAGGATATACGGGCACAATGGACCTTTACCAACGCCTACCGCCAGAAGAATGGTGAGGAACGAAATTTTCCAAGCTGCCGGATTCCCGCCTGCGGTTGAATGTGCTGAGCTAATGGTGGAATGCGCACTTCATTATGATGCTGAATCAAGGGGGATTGTGGCACTCGATGGGAGAGTACTGGCTCATCTGGGAGAGTTGGCCATACAGGAGGCTTTTGGCATTCCTACATATCCCAAGACCATCTACAAAACCAAGGAGGACGCCCAGAGGCTGTATGATGAAAAGCCTGACCTCTGTGCCACCAACCTCAACAAGTCATGGCTAGATAAGCCAAGACCTTCCGTCAAGAAAATGCCTAAGAAGCTGCTGCGTACAGACTTCAAGGAGGATTATGGGGACATCATCATCTTGCTAAATAGGATAGCGGGCAATCCTTTGGGGGCACCTTTCGAGCCATGGATGTACTATTTCATTGAGGACCTCACGGAGGGCGTGAAGATGTTCAATTGGTCGCGCATGATAAGTAACAATCTCCACGAGCAGCTTATCAACCTGGAGAAGACTAAAACGTTCTACATGAGCTCCTATGTCATCTATATGTTGGCTAGGACGTACAAATATGTAGGCTTGATCTGCAAAGACACAGTTGGCAGTGGAGCAAATGAGTTGAAGGCATATGACTGTTATCCACAGCTGCAGTTGAAAGAGAAGGCACACTTCAAGCGAGCTCACGACGCCTTCCTTATGTACATCACAAGGATACTCCAGGGAGGAACACATCAACGGCTGACTCATGAGGCCAAAAGCTTGATTGGCAAGTACGGATCTTGGTTCATCCAATATCCGAGGTATACTTACATCAGAATCCAGGGATTCACCGGAAACCCGTACCGATTGCCAATCTTCCCCACAAACAAAATGGTCTTGCTTGAAGTACTGAGGCAGCTGGAAGAGTTTCAAGGCTTCCAGAGGGCAAAGCAGAAGGCGGAAGTCACCTTTCCCTTCTTTATAGGGAACATGCTGGAGTCATGTCCATCATCCCAGGCCGCCGATAGTGCCAGGCTTGAGATACAGAATTATCCTTTTTCCACTTATCAATCCAGGGGCAATTTTGACCCACATCATCACATCAAGGCAGTGGATGGAAGGAGATACAAGCATAGGGTTGAACTGGAGATTTTTTGGGCAGATGCTGCGAATGAGTTTGAGGTTAGGCGAAGGATGTGGTCTAAACTGCCTATCAGCTTGATCAGGGCAACGGAGCTTTGTCGAGTGTCGGATCAGTTGGAAGAAGATGGACAACAAGTACAACCGCACCTTGATGAGAGCTTGCCATTGCCTGCGGTCAGATGGTCAGAACCTGAACATGCTGACTTAAACACGCTGATGAGACCTGTCATCAAGTATACACAGTGGTGGGTCGATCAGCAGATTTAGGAGCTAAGGTAAAAAAGGGTAACACTGACTTATGATATGTTGAGTGAGGCGGAGTCCTATTCTTTTAATGCAGATGCATCCCAGGACATAGAAATGATAGAGGCCACCACTTCCAGGAAAAGGAAGGAGATAGCTGTGAGTAAGGAGCCAGTTCAGAAGCAGGCAAGGGTAAAGCCGTCACACTCTGTCGCATCTAGAAATATTGAAGAGATGCTAGCTACCGTTGATGCTTCATTGGCAGACATTAGGGATCCTTCTCCGATTCTAGAGGACAATATGGAGCCTCAGCCGGACGATGATGAACCACCATCTCCCACGGGCACAGAGATATTGGGATCTGATGATGACAATGTAGGCGCCCAAAATGATGAATTTCAGGAGGGAATGATTTCGGCCCTTCGAGGAATTTTGGACGTTCCCGCTAGAGAAGACATGCCGGAAGAAGATGGCGTGGAACAACTCACAATCTCGGACTGGTTGAGGGAAAGGCTGAAAATACAAGTGCCAGTGGAAGAGCCGGAAGAGGATGATACTGCGGACTTCTTGGCCAGACTTACACAAACTGCAGTCAAGAAGCCGACAAAGAAATTCTCAAGCATACAGAGGGATGAGGCCGGCAACCGAACTATACAGCTTGCAGTACCTACAGTGGACAAGCCACAGGAGGACATAGCCCTGCAGGATTACACCATCACCACCATTGACTTGGGTCCAACCACAAAGGGCCAGGAAATTGAAGACTTGGACAATTCTGTGTCCACTATCAAGTCAAGGTTGGCGAAGGAGGTAGCAAAGAGGAAAGAGTGCCAACTGGAGATTGAGCGCTTGAAGGAGTATATCCAGCATTTGATCAAGCCACTTGATCAGGATAACACGGCAGCTCCTCTTCTCCCAAACTCTTCGCAGGAGGCAACCAAGGAGATGGAAGAAAACAAGGTCACAGTTCGGGAGGCCAAAGAATGGATAATGGTCAAGGGCACGGAAGCTGAGGCGTTCATGGAGAGGTTGACCTTGTTTTACGGTCAGGCCACTTCACTACTTTCTAGACTGGCCGCTTTGGCGGAAGTATGGGAGAGCCTTCCAGATATACAGGAAAGAATAATCCCTTGCCTTAAGATTCTGAAAGGAGTTCCTAAGCAAGAGCTGATAGACGGAGGCGTCATTGCAGCGGGAGTGACCTACGACTTCCATACTTGGTATTGGGCCTTGACGGCACGAGGGGAGGTCTTGGAAAGGGTAAAGGTTGATGGTCTCAAGCTGGAGGAGCAGGTCAAAGAAGTCCAGACCAAGATTCTCAACATGATTTCCGACATCCTGGACAAGGAAGCCCTACGAGAGAACGACTTGCAGTTGGAGGTTTTGAAGGGAAAGGTCCAGGAAAACATCTTTGCTATCACTGGACCCATCTTGAAGCAGGACTGGGCCAAATTGGCGAACTTCCTGAGCATCCGAGAATCCTTTGAGAAGACTGAGCCGGAGTGGGAGAATACCTTTGTCAGGTGCGCCAAGAGCGTGGATGGACTAGAATTCGGGATCAGAATGCTTCCACAGGTCACCATGGATGAAGTTGCCTTAATCGTGTCTAGATTCGTCGAGCACACGGCAACTCGGGAGGATCGAGATGTGATTCCTTGAAAATAGCTTTGGGCGCCAACTCACTGTTGTTAACCCTTAGTTCACTGGTGTTGTTTCGGGAAACCCTAATTAGGGTTTTATTTGTTTTAATCTTAGCCGTCGGCTCATTTTTAATCTGAGCCATTCTTTCAATTTTGTGAACTCTATATAAACTTGCATACTCTCATTTATAATTTGTGAAGTGAGTTGTATGAGATTGTTGCGACAAAACTATTTCCGTTTATAAAAGCTCTTGTGCATGATTTCCTAAGAACCACTTTTGTTTTCAAGTAGTGTGCAAGGTTTTCATATTTCTCCTTCAACACTTAGAGTAGAGTTAAATTAGTATTTCATTTATATGTTTGTTAGTGAATGATAGATTTGATAGCAGTGGTGGATGAAATTAAGCTCATACTTTTGTTGAATGGATGATTTGCATTCAATGTGTAAAGTTAGCCTGAGCCATTAAGTTGTGGATACTTAACTTCTGTTTGTTTTAATTATCAATTCAAACATGAAAATCATTATCACCTTCCGTTGAAGATTGCACCCACTTTGCGTAAGTTGGCCTAAAGGAGGCGAAACAAAGTGCGGTTATTCCAATTTTATCTAGTCATTGTCGTCTCTTGAGTTCTTAGGCATAGCTTAGACTTCTAAACCCTTATTCTTTTTGCCTTTTTTTTGGAAAATCTAAAATACCCATCAGAAAGAGCCTTCAATGATAAAACTGTCTAAGTCCTCAACTTGCAAACAAATTTAACGTAAGTCCCCTTGTGATTACCAGCAAATCACAACGCCCACTGGCCTTATCCACATGTCATGACCTGACCAAAGAAACATTGGAGTTATTGCACTGTCTTCTTAGTATTTGCAATCACTTTTCAAGAGAGGATAGAGTGTCCTTGGGCATTTTATTCTATGTTCGGTGGCGTATTCAAAACACACACCAACAGAACCTTCTGGCAAGAAGGGGATATTTTTAGGCTATAGTGAGACATCAAAAGCCTACAAAATCTACATTCCGGGTCAGAAAACAATTGAGATTAGTAGAGATGTCACATTTGAAGAGGATGTTGCATTTAGAATATCCAAGGGCACTCATATGGAGATCGATGATGAAGAGCCTCCTCAGGATATGGAAGTTGACCATGTTCCTGAAAATTAGAGGGAGGCTCTAGAACCTAAAGAAGATGATGATCCAGTTGAGCCCTTGGAACCTATTGATTGGCCTACAGATATTGTGATTGGAAGGAAAAGGCCTCTTTGGGCCAGGAAAATAATGCAGGAGGTAGAAAGTTTTGCAGCCCCAAGAGGAACCTTCAGAGAAAGTAAGAGACCTAATTAGTTCTCCAGTTATGTAGCTTTGATGAGTCAGATTATTGAGTCAGAGCCTTCCAGTGTTGAGGAAGCTTCTAGTCAACAAGTTTGGAAAGATGCTATGTCTGAAGATTATTAGTCCATTCTCAAGAATGATGTTTGGGACATCATTCTTAGACCCGAAGGCAAATCTGTGGTATCTTCTAAATGGCTCTTCAAGATCAAGCATGCGGTTGACGGGAGCATTGAGAAGTACAAGGCTCGATTCATGGCTAGAGGTTTTTCACAAAAAGAGGGAGTTGACTATGAAGAAACCTTTGCTCCTGTGGCTCATTATACTTCAGTCAGGACCATCATTGCTAATGTTGCATCTAGAGGATGGAAGATTCACCAAATGGATGTGAAGACAACTTTTCTGAATGGAGTAATCGAGGAAGAGGTTTATATTGAGCAACCTGATGGATTTGAGGTACATAGGAAGGAGTCTCATGTTTGCAAGCTGAAGAAGGCCTTGTATGGTCTTAAGCAGGCTCCTTGTGCTTGGTACGAAAGGATTCGTTACTTGTTAAGTTTGGGTTTCTTAAAGAATGATGCTGATTCTAACCTCTACTTCAAGGTAATTGATGGTGAAGCATTGATCTTGGTTTTGTATGTTGATGATCTGATCATTACTGGAGAAGAACACCTTATTCTCAAATGCAAGGAGTTAGCTTCTGAATTTGAAATGAAAAATCTTGGTCTCATGCATTACTTTCTTGGCTTAGAAGTTTGGCAAATGCCAGATGAGATGATTCTAAGTCAAGGGAAGTATATCATTGACATTTTGACGAGGTTTGGTATGATGGATTGCAAATCCATGTCTACGCCTATGGAGACCAACTTACATAAGTTAAAGGAGGCTACAACCAGTTCTGATCTGGTGGATCCCATGATGTACAGGCAGTTGATTGGTTCATTGATGTATCTAGTCAACACTAGACCATATATTTGCTATGCAGTGAATGCACTTAGTCAGTTCATGTGTGAACCTAGGCAAATACATCTGGTTGCAGCAAAACATATCCTGAGATACTTGCGTGGCACAGTTGGATATGGGTTGAGATATTCTTTAGGTGTGGATTTGAAGCTGCATGGTTTTATTGATTCTGATTGGGCAGCGTGTGTTACTGATTGGAAGAGTACCTCTGGTTGTTGCTTTAGTTTGGGGTCTGCGATGACATCTTGGTGTAGCAGGAGGCAATCTTCTGTGGCACTGAGTATAGCTAAGGCCGAGTATATTGTAGCTTGTGTGGCAGCCCGAGAAGCAGTGTGGCTTTGAAAGCTCCTTAGAGGATTGTTTGGACAATCAATGGAGCCTACTATCATTCATTGTGATAACTAGAGCTGTGTGAAGCTTTCTGTCAACCCTGTGTTTCATGACAAAACTAAACATGTTGAGATCAAATACCATTATACCAGAGATATGGTATTGAGGAAAGCAATTCAATTGAGGTATATCAACACTGATGAGCAGACGATAGACATTTTCACCAAGCCTCTCTCCAGGATAAAGTTTGTGTACTTTCAAGATAAGCTTGGTATGGTGGAGAATCAAGCCCTAGCTGAGAATGAGTCTCAGTATCAGTGATCCTCCTTAATGCATTTCTCTTTGAGAGAGATTTGAGGTGCAAGCCCTTGTTAATGCATTTCTCTTTGAGAGAGATTTGAGGTGAAAGCCCTTGTTTCCACCCTCTGGGAGAGCCATGGTGGATGTCATGTGTGTGACTCCATAACAACATCACGTGAGAGAGTTCGTGATGATTTTCTTGTACTTGTGTTTCACCCTCTGGGAGAGCCATGGTGAACATCACGGTGAGGTGACAACATCACGTTGAGTGATGAGCACTTGTACATACCATACATGGGTGTAGTCATGATGTTTGATATCATGATGAGGTGATATCTGATAATCACGATGAGGTGATATCTCTCCTTTTCCACACATGGGTGTAGCCATGGTGTTTTACATCACGATGAGGTGATATGTCTTATGCAGCTGGAAGTATCCTCCCTAGCTGAGAGGGAGTGTTGAAGTTCATTCAGGTGAATCCTTCCAGCCGATAATGATAAATTAAATAATAGCCAATCGGCTATTTAATTTACAGAGATTTCGATTTGATGAAGTGTCACGATTTTTGAGGAGGTGCCTCACTATTATTTATATGATTAATAATTGATAATTAATTAATGGGGCAGACCTTGAGAAAATCATCATTTAATAAAGAGATGCGATTTAATTAAGGGCCAACTTCATTATGAATAAATGTGTATTTTCTTATTGAGGCCGACCTCATTTGTGAAGAGGTGCGAACCCTATTGTTGTTGTGTATAAATACAAGTTCACATTCATTCATTTGATCAATCAAGTTCATTCAGCATAATTCGCATTCCTAGAGGAGTTCGCACCTGTAGCAGCAGTTCGATTCAAGGAGAAACATATTTATCTGTATCTTGCATCTTAGAGAGGTGCTATCAGTCATTGTATCAAATTGGCATTTATTTGTGCCTGAGTTGCAAGCAGATTTCTGCTCTTATTCAATCAATATATAAGAGATATATTGGCTGGGTTTTTCTCCCTCAGGTTGGAGGGTTTTCCCAGGGTATTGGCTGTGTATTTGTGTTGAATTTTGAATTAAATTTCTGTGCATTACATCTGATCATAAAACTAACACTGGCCGTAATAGTTTCTGCTAAATATTTACCTATTGGTAGTTTTAGGATTCAATAAATCACTTAAATCTCTCAAGATTTATTTTCTAGGCTTTAGCAGTCTACTGTTAACGAAGACTCATCATCTCAATGTTTAGTTTGTGTTCTTGTATAGAATTACTTATAAAAAGTACATGTTTTTTAAGGTCACGAGAATGTTAGGCATCAAATTTGTGTATGACACCCCTTATGGAAAACCCCAAGAGTATTTTTGTTTCATTTCAAGGTTTTGTGTTTTCCCCAAAATTTTGTACCATTGGGTTTCAATCTCATGACTAGGTGTGGGAATAAGCTAAACCTTTTCAATCCACCTCCACCCAGAGTATTTCAAACAGAACTAGTTCATGATTCTCAATTATTTGTATAACAAAGCTATGTTACAAGTTTTGGTACGGATCTTGGTTCGGGTTTGTGGATCCGGTTAATGGATCCAGCTAAAGAAAGTTTGGGGCTGGGTTCGTCCATACAAAAAACATGTAAAAATCATATATATATATATATATTTGTTGACTAAAAACAAGAATTAAGTTTAGCATACCACATAGCATAATATAATCATCAAAACAACCATAACTCTAATGTCATTTAAAACATAAATGATATCGTTGTTCGAACTTCAAGTTCAATTTTAAAATAATAATATCAAGTTGAACAATTAATTTTCAGCATCATAAGGATTTTCTAAACCATCAATGCCAACATCATCATTGACATTAGATGATGTTGGAACATTTGAAGAATCACAAGTAGTGCCCTTGCCGCTTGCACTATAAGTGTGCTCACTTTTCGAACTCAAGTTTAACATGTTGAAAAGTGGAAGCATCCAAGTTAGTTTGCTTTCGCTCCATATGCCATAACATCATGGGGGTCTGAGAGCAGTGCCTCTTGTGAGGTCAAGGGGCAGTGTTCCTTGCAGGGTTTTGGGGGAATTGCCCCTTGTGAGGTCCAAGGGCAGCACCCTTGGTGCATTCCTTGTTGCAATACAGGGTGGGGTTGCAAGGTGGGGTCAAGGGGTAGAGCCCTTGCCACCAAAATTACATAGACCTTAATGGTGCACCATTTTCATAATTTTTTAAAAAGCAATGTTAAAGGTGGAAAGAAAAAAAGAAGCAAAAAAATGGATATATTTGCCCTAGGTTCCTCTAGGTTCACCTAGATCCTGCTTGAGTTCGTCCCATATGAACCCAACCCCTCTCTCCTGTAACCTGACTGTATCTGCAGGTAGATTGGATTGGATCATCGATCCGATTTGAACCAAACCTGGATCCGGCTAGCCTATAGGCGAATCTTGTAACATATTTTTAAAGAATTGAAAGTCATACATCATATAGGATGAGTAGTGACAAGTTGCCATGGCATACCTTGATTTAATAGTAGTTCTGAGGCAGCCATAGCCCATTTCGATGTAAGACTTTCTTTGCCCATTGGCATCATAATTGGCATGTCATTGAGTTTATATTGCTGGAAGAGAATTATGGTAGATTGTAATATTTATATGTATTGCACGCTTTATCAATGTTAAGTAACTCCAATGCATTCTTCTATTGGATGCACTCATATGGAAGAAAAGGTCTTGGTCATAATTCTGTGAAACACATTGTCACCTTAAAAGACTTTTGGTTGTACTGCTGTGAAACATGTTTGTCATTTTAAAGGAATTTTTATTTTTACTTGTAGGAATTCTTGGCATTTCGAGATAAGAAAAGATAATGTAAGATAAGGATATTAATGTTCAAGAAAGGACAGAATTGGCCCATGGGATTGTTATGACTTGTTTCTTACAATAATTTTTTTTCAAACTTGGGGCTCCATTGGTCAATTCTCTGAGTTTCATGTATTGTATCAGTCTATTGGGTTTTCCATGGGCCTATAGTCCCATGGTTTGTATCGTTTAATCTCAGTTTTGATTCTAACTCTTAGTGTTTAGGTATTTGGGTGTGATTTAATGTCCAAGGTCATCTGGTTTAATTTAGTCATAGTTTGTTCTTCATTGGGTTAGGTCTGTCGTTATTTCTCTAGGCTCACCTATCTTTTCCAAGAAAGTTGGTCTAAATTGAAATCCACTTGAACTTGTTCATATATTCCCATCTATATATTAGTCACATCCATGTTTTGGCCGTGCTTTCTTTGTTTTCAGACCTGAAATCATTTTTATATCCTGATTAGATTTTTACTATGCATCCGTTTTAGATTTGGACAGTAAAATCCCGTGTTCATCACTTTTGTCTCCCAGGCCCTTTTTGGATTTGAAATCACGTCGTATTTGAGTTTTATATATTTCTCATTTTGTATTTACCCTGGGTTATGTCTTTCTTGTTGGTTTTAGACTTGAGATCTCAATCTTCACCCAAGTTCAATATCTTTTGTTTTCGGGTTTTGACTGGTCTAACCTAGTCTTTCCTATTTGGACTGAAGCTGCTCTGTTAACCCTGATTTATATCTATATTGCATTTGGATTTCTTCCCACCTTATATACGCCCACCTTCACTTTCCCTTTATGCGAGCCTTTCTTGGATTTGAAATACTTTAGATTCTATTTAAGTCATTCTTTACATACGGGTTTTCCATACCTTTATCCAAGTCAACAATTTAAACATTCTTAGCTGGACTTAAAATCCTTTAGACCTAGGTTTTATTTATTTTTGCTTTCGGATATTCTTTGTTTGGATAAGCTGCATGTTGTAAGATGTTTCCACATAGTTTCACTTATACCCTTGTTCTTTAGAGTTTTTAAAATCAGATTTTACAAAGTATGAAATAGACAAGTAGGAGGTGTTTTTCACAATGTCAAATTATGATTATTGGGATTCAACTATATAGTTTTTGAGTCAAACTCATTAACCCATATTTCATGCGTAACACCACTCATGAAATATGGGTCAATGAATTTGACTCAAAAACTATGCAATTGAATCTTGATAGATCATAAATATTAAATTCTATAATGTTTTATAAATCATAGTTTAGTCTAGGCTCACATTTGATTTCCGGTGCACGATTCTTAGATTATGAGATTTTGATGTGTTCGACCTAAAATGCTACCCAAATGAAATGTTGGCACCTAGCAATCTCACATAACTTGAGTAAAATGTAATATAGCCCAAAGATGTTGAGAATTGCAAAAACCTTGCCACTTGTCCTTCATGATTAAAGTTTTAAAACTTGGATTTATTAAAAGGAAAACTTCAAATACAAAGTGTTATTCTTTTTTAAAACTTGATTTTGCAGTCGTGTATATGGAGGAGAATGTTCTTCAGGAGTCCATTTTGAGGTATGACGGGTGCTCAAGTGCTTAAAACCAAAGCTTTATTAAACAAAATCTGATCTAACAATGGATTTAGATTTGTAACCTAGTTATGTTTTGAATGCTAACAAGAGTGGAATATGTATCCATGTTTTCCATAGTTATAACCTTTTTTCTATACCATGTTGGCCACCTTTTAATTTTTGTGGTGTCTTACTTTGCCTTTAGCCATTTTAAGCTGCTTAATGGTTAAAATAAAAGTAGAAGCAATAAAGTATTAAGATAAATAGTAGCAAAACAATTACTAGTCAATGTTCACTAATAATGATGCCAATTTTGTGAATTTGTAGGATGATGTGGCAATGGAACAATGTTTGATGAGAACATTGACGTTGAATGTGAATTTATGGCTATTCTAATTGCCAATTACTCTCTAGTTAGCTAAGAATGTAAATATCATATAAGACGTAGATATTTTGATTAGTTAGTAGAATTAAAAGCCATAAATTTCCATAGGCTATGATTGAATAGTGCATATATTTCTAGATTATAACTGTGTTAGTAGAATGTGTTGTTACCTTTTGACATTCTAGATATATGTTAATTTTATTTTTTATTTTTATTTCTTTTTATGCTAAGGTTGGTGGCCTATCAAAGTGGACTTAATTTAGTAAAACTATTGTTTTGTTGCCTATATAAGAAGCCAGTAGGGATGACATGTATAGTTACACCTGGTGTGTAAAACTGTGATGAATACAACAAACCCATTTATCAACTTTGTGTTGATTGAATGTGAATATTTGTAGTAGTACTAGTGTGTTCAGATAGGTCATCTTTATCATAGGGATGTAACATAGGATCCACTTGTCGAATTATGGCATGTTAGTGATAATTTTTTCTTTTATTTTGGTTTTATTTACATCTTGTAGAGCTTGTATGAATAATTAATATAATGTTTATATCAATGTTGATTTGGATTTAATAATAAGTTACTAGGTTTAATTTACAAACCTTAGATATTGTATAGTTATTTTTGCATTCTTGATTGCTTTAGCAAGTCATATTATAATTTTATTAACTATTCCTATAGTTCTTGTATTTAGTGTTATTTTTTGTTATTTCTTATAGCATTTATTGTTTTTGTAGCTTGTTATAAACCATTTCTTGTAGCTAGTATTGCATTTCTTAAAGTTATTATTTAGCTATTGGTATTACCCTTATCTTTCATAAGGTAGTTGCATACACACTTAGCCTCATTACCTATAGTCTTTGGGCACATTGTCATTGTCTTTTGCAATCTTATAGTCTTAGATTGACCATGGAGTGAATTGAACTCTATATTTATAGAAAATAGACATTAATTTTAAATATCATATTTAATCTAAAAGGGTGTCTTATAACTAGCTCAATTTTAAAAAATCATTTTGGTGTTGCCTAGAGAAAGGTGCCAAATGCTTGTTAGCCTAGTGACTTGAGTTAAGACCAATGTGTTAAGAGGAAAGCTCATGTAATTGTCAATTTTGCTTGGGTAACTATCTTTAATTTGCAGTGTTTTAATATAGACCATATAGATGCATGAGTTGAGCTCGAGATGATAAAAGTAGAATTATTGCTCAACAACTAACTGTAAGTAGTGGTGTAGTTACATTTGAAAAATGAAATATTAATGAGTTGAAACAATGTCCTGTAAATACATTGGTAATAAAGAAGCATGTTGAATGAGAGTAGAAACGTTCATGATCAAGCTTAGAGTGGTTCCATTAAAATTAGTAGATGAATAGACAATTGAGCTTGAATTAAATAGCTTTAAGTCACCAATACATGTTAGATATTGTTTTCTCAAGATGAGTTGAGTGAGACAACAATTATCTAATTTATCTAATAAGCCACTTACTCATATCACACCTAATTTTTAAGAGGCATTTCATTTTGGTAGCGTTTAGAATACTCCACTAAGGCAATATAGCCATAGTCTTTTTCATTTACTATTCATTAGGCACCTTAGGCATTCAAAGACAATATGATTAGAAAAATGGGCAAATAACACTAATAAAGTAGATAGAGCCTTGGCTAATAATGATTTCCTATTGACCTTCTTTAGGGTTAAGCACTTATGAACAATATTCCTCATTTAACTTTGCCTCTTTTTCATGGTGGTTTTATTGGATCTTGCCAAAAAAATTGTTTGAATTTGATGTGTTATGGCACAACTATGATTATCAATGTGAAGTTCAAAAGTTGAATTTGTTCTCTACCACACTTAAAGATGCAACACCTTGGCCGTTCATGAGGTTTGCATGGCACATTGTCCAAACATGGGACAATACGAAGGAATGATTTTAGACAAAAAAAACAAGATTATTGTAGAACAAATGAGGTAAGATATGAGATTTTTAAGATATCACAAGGATAGGAGGAAGCCTTAGAAGAGTTTTTGGAAAGATATTTATTTAGTCTTCAAAGGTCACAACAAACAAGAATAACATTGGAAGCCATTAAGATGCTCATTTATGGGGAGTTCCAGAGGAATGTATAGAAGCTTTGAATTTTATGGCGGGGATGACATTTCTAAGCTAACATTTGAGGAAATTTGTGACATTTGCAAGAATTATTCAAGGTATTAGTGATTCACAAGAGCATATGTTGGAGTTGACGGACAAGCATCAAATGGTATTGCAAGTGTCACTAAACATTAATTAGGCACTTTGCTCGAGAATCTTAGATAGGACTTATTAAATATTCATATGGGCAAGCAATCATACTTTGTATACATGCAAGAAACAAGAGGAATTAGACAAAGAAATTCTCTATTGTCTTGTCACAAAAAATAGAGTAATGATTGTCTTTTTAACAAAACAAATATCTCATCTCTTGAAAATGTTAGCAAGGCCACAACTAGCCAAATTCATTGACAATGAAGAAACACTATATTTGATGGCTCAAAGAAGACCTAGGAAACTTCGGTTAGTGCCTCTAGGTATGTCTAATGATTTTGATGTCTTATAATTCTATGGGACTTGGAGAACAATATGTTCCTACACAATATGCTTCTGCACCTAGTTGATATAATGGATGGTAACAATCCCTATGCTACCAACAATGGAAAAACCAAAGCTCACAACTTCAATTCCATCTATGACAATAATCATGGTGAACTACATGAAGACCACATCAATAATATCCATCTTATCATATACCAAATAACCCCATAGCCACAACTTTTACCACTTTTTCAAAACAACCAAATAATCAATTGTCCACTTCAACTTAACCACTAAGAGCAATTACAATATTTGGATAACTAGCACCAAACCCTAATAACAAGGTGGATCAACTTGTATATATATAATAAGATTTCTAGATTTCCTTCATATTCTACAAGCATGCTTGACATTAATAAAATTGCATGTGAGATCTAGCAAGCCACTTAAGGGGCCAAATGCTCTTATTATAATCAAGTTAGAAGAACCCAATCAACCATAAAACCCTTAATTCAATCTTGTAATTTTTTTTGAACAAACATTACAACCTCTATATTAAGAGTGGTTTCACACAAATAAAAGTGCAAATCAGAAATTGATTTTATTAATAAGATCATAAATGTGAGTTATAATATTCCTCTTTTACATGCAATAAATGATATGCTGATTTATACAAATAGTTTGAGAATGGTGTATGACAAAAATAAAAAGAAACATGATTCACAAACTGTCCAAGTAGTTAGTCAACTTGTAAATTTCATGCTTAGAAATATTTTTCTCCCCAAGCATTTAGACCCTAGAATTCCTATGATAAATGAAAGTAATGATGCATTTTCTATTCCTAACACATTCGTTGATTTAGTTGTAGTAATAAATGTTATCAATAAAATTAAAGAGAAATTAAATGTTGACAAGGATTAAGGCCTATTCCAACTTGGTCCAAATGGTTGATCATTCATTGGTCAAGCTTGAAGGAATAATAAAAGATTTTACCTTTTTCTATTGGTTCATGAGATTATTTTACCAACTTTATAATTTTGCCTTAAAGTTAAGTTGGGGGGTATCCATTGACTCTTGGGTGTCCATGGTTGGCTTGGCTATTGTTGATACCTTTATTAATTGTCACTTTGGTAATATGATTATCTCTAGCAATGATCAAAAGAAATAGTTAACATTGTATCCAATATATTAACCTTTGTTGGAAAGGAAATAACCCTTGTGGGTGGATAGTGTTATATAGAGGACCAATTACTAGTTTTAACTATTCATCAAGGTCTTATTTTACAAGATGTTTATGAATATTTTATTATGTTAAAATATCTTCAAAATGTATTATTTTTAATGACATCTAGAAATATTATTTACCATTCTCTTATAGATGATCAATGTTTATTTGGAAATCTCCTTTTCATTGGTGATTTGGGTTCATTACAATATTTTATAACTTTTTGCCAATTATTACCACATGAATGTTAATGCAATCCATTTTTGGTCATAGAATAATCTATAGCACCAATATCTCAAAAAATGTTCCATTCATATATAACATCCACATCTCAATCATTGTCCATAGAATCATCCACCCCATCTATGTCTCAAACAATGGAGATTTTACTTGGTAAAACATTTAACTTGAACCCACAACTTAATCCTACCCAACTAATAGATTTTCTTTCCATACTTCATGAGCATAAAATTTCTTGGCATTGGAGTACCAAGATATGCATGGATTCATCACAATGTTTGTAGTCACCATATTTATACGTAGGAGGGAAGTAGAGTGGTTAGACAACTGCAACACAAGATCAATCCTATATTTAAAGAAATTGTTAAAACAAGCTTCAATAGTTGTTTAATGTGCATTTCATTTTCCCTATCTTAGGTAGTTAGTGGGTTTCTCCAATTGTGGTAAGTCCTAAGAAAGGAGGAAAGTGGTGCATATTTGTAGATTATAAAGCTCTTAATAGTACTAAATGAAAAATAACATTTACCTCTACCTTTTAGTGACTAGATATTTACTACATTTGAAGGTAATACATTTTTCTTTTTTCATTGAATTTAGAGGATACAACTAGATTTAGATTGCTCTCAAAGATTAAGATAAGACAATACTTTCCCATATGAGACATTTTCTTATTATGTTCTTCCTTTTTTTTTTTTTTTTAGACTGCATGAAAAGGTCGGGTATCTGTCCCCCTATAAATTGCAGTGCGCCTAGTAAAAAAATTTCACGTGACTGGTGGCACTGGCGTGACACACCCTTTGGTGCCATGGGGACGGTGAGGATACTAGACCTCGTGACCTCTTTCTTGCAACAAGATGTCTTAGCCAGTCGAGCTAGGCCCACCGCCCCATTATGTTCTTCCTTTTAATTTGTGTAATGCATCCACAATTTTTCAAAGAGCTATTTTGAGTATTTTTGATGATTTAATTCATGATTGTGTTAAAGTCTATATGGAGGATTTACATTATATGAAAATTCTAACGAGAAAGCAAAAAACATTTTAAAAATGTATTTCAAAAGTGTGAAGAAACTAATTTTTTCCTTAGGAATTGTATTAGGGCAATGCATTTCTTTAAAATATATCAAGGTAGATCTTAACAATGTTGAGATCATTATTTTTTTCTCCCCTAAATGATAAAAATATCTAAAACTTTTCTTAGGTCATGTAGGTTATGACTATAGGTTTATTTATTTTTTCTAAACTAGCTTCACTACTCTTTGTTTTGTTGGGTAAGGATGTAAACTTTTGATGTACAAAAGAGTGTCAACAAACCTATGATCATGAAGGAAAATATTGTAACCAAACTTGTTTTATAAGGAGCTAATTGATAGCACCTTTCCTTGTTTATATAGATGCTTTTGATATAACCATAGACACTATATTAAGATTTAAAGAAGGTATGGGATCTTATGCCATTTATTAAATAATTAAAAGCTTTACTGGTGCTAAGCTAAACTATATTGTTATAAAAAAAATTCCTAGCCGTAATAAATTATTCCATTATATAACAAATCAAATATTTGTTTTGTTAATAACTATGATGTTCATTTTCTAATTAATAAAGTAGTTTTTAATGGTAAGGTTATTAGATGGATGTTGTTACAAGAATTTGAAATTATCATTCTTGATAAGCTTGGTTGTGAGAATGTAGTTGTAATTTTTTTTATCCAAGTTGTCTATAACCCTTTTGAGCTAGTGCTAGATGGTGATGCTTTTCCAGATGAACATTGTTTTTCTATTTCCACTAAGAGCCCTTGGTTTACTAACATTTTCAATTATTTGGTAGCATGCACACTTTATCTTCTAGAGATGACTAAAAGCTTATTGGGCTAAGTGGTTAACATTCCTAGATAGGAAAACTTCTCTTCCATATTGGTAATGATAATGACATGCATCATTATGGTCGAGGATGATGTACTTGACAAAAATTGCACATGTCATACCAAATAGAGTGGATACTTTGTAGCCTAATGTATGACAATTAATATTTTAATCATAGGATATTATTATCCTATTCTTTGGTGGGACTCCTAAAAAGTTGTTTGGCATTATAAAAAGTCTCAACATATGGAAAATCACATGCACTCAAATAAAATGTCACTCCATATATAACTCTCCACTAAAACATTTGAGAAATGAGGGTTGGACTTTGTCTATCTTATTAATCCCCTAAATAATGAGCAATGCATGTTAGTCTACATGGACTATGTCATTGGATGGGTTGAGGTAACATATTTTAAACATGCTTGGGATATAAATGTGGTTTAATTATTAAACACAAAAAATTTACACACTTTGGTGCATCTTAAGAGATAGTCATAGCTCAAGCACTATTGTTTAGCTTCAATGCTATTAATGCTCTGGTTTGATATTGTAAAATTTGACATAAGAAATCTCCCCCTTATCATAGCAAGCCAATGTATAGTTTGAAGTCACAAATAAGGATCTCAAGAACATATTACCCAAGACTACCACACTCTATCACATGGATTGGACCAACTACTTTTTTGAAACTATATGGGCTTAACAGACAACATGTAAAACTATCACTAGTCTTACACCATATAAATTTGTCTACAATAAAAGATTATTATTTGTAGAATTAAAAATTAAAAATTTAAGTATAGCTTTAGTATTGGGCAATGATTTCATAGTTTTATTCCTTCAATAAACTACAATGGTAGACTTTATTCAAATATAAGTCATTTAGTAACAATGTGCCTTGTGACATAGTTGTTTTATTTGTAAGTGCTCCTTTAAACAAGGTGATTGGACACTTTTGTATGACTCTTGGTTCTATAATTTTAAAAGTAAGTTCTATATATGATCACTTGGGTTGTATGAGATCAATATTGTCTACAACAATGACACTATCAAATTATGCATGGCAGATTTTGATTAGATTGTTTTACTTGTTAATGTTCATTGCCTAAAGCAATACATGAAACCAATATCTAAAGAGAAATTTGTTGATGAACTACAAAAGAAACTCCATGTTATGAATGACATCAATTCAACATCCATTCAAGGCTCTCTTATTCTTTGAATTGTATACAATTGTACACACACATACATTTGTACAATTTATACAAATGTACACACACATATGTTGTGAGATAGTTACACTTTGAAAATATATCTATTATATTTTCTACATGAATACATTCTTAGTGGTAAAAACTGATTTTAGTGCCATTGAATGGTAGGTTTCTAAAAATTGGGTTACTATTGGTTACTTATTATTAAAAAATCTAAAAAAATGAAAACAATATTTGTTTATATTGATCATAGATCTCCTAGATAATGTCTTTTGTTACAAGTTTCTTCCATTGAGACAATTTCTTGTAGTAGTATATTTTTATGTACCTATCACATTTTCCATAGCCATTGCAATTTCTTGTCACTATTGCAATCATAATGGCTTGTCATTGTTCTTGCCACCTCTTCCTTTAGTATATACCTTTTCAAATCACATGAACTACAAGAGCTTGACATATATTTTATTTCATAAAACAATTCATATTGATAGTCCAATTGGTATATTTTTTATATTTTACATTTTAACTTTGTTATTAATTCTTATTTTTATTTTATTTATTTTATGAAACTTTTAACTCATTTTCCTAACAAAGGATGGTTAATATTTTAGGTTTGGAGGTTAGGAGTAAAAATTATTTTCTATCATTACCTTATCACCTTAATTTCCTCAATTTCACTTGTTTTTAATATCATTACCCTATTGCTATCCCTATTAGATTGCTCATTAACTTGGATTGATCTTGCTATCAATTTTACTTTCTATTCACTTTATTAGGCTTATGTGTTGGGTATTCTAGTGAGAATATCTCAGAACTAATGTGTATCATTGCAAGCATTGAGTAGACATGAGTAATGGGTGGCACCTATAACATACAAGAACTTGTGGTCTTGTGCCAATGAATGAAGAAATAAGAAATATAACAAAATTTTAAAGAGGCAAGGTAAATGATATTATTCAAATGTCACTAAGGGTTTGATGATTGGGTTGTAAAAAAGATAGAGTAATAATGTGAGGTATTTCATTCCAATTGATTATTCATTTAAGTACAATAGCTATAGGACTATTAGAAATGGGTGGAGAGTATTTTCCAATAAGGTATTTTACAAATCTTGAAATCATTTATAAGAAGTTTTTGAGGCATGATGAGCATGTTGAAATGGTGGTTAAGTAGGACACTATTAGGGCCTCTTTCTGAAAGTCATGGGTAGAAGTTAGGTGTGCACTTATTCAATATGTAACATGTGAAGGGGGGTATTCTTATGCATATTCCCACCATTTCATATTTTTAGTGCACTTGATGTGTTTTTATAAAATCTAACAAGTATCCCAATTAAAATAAAATTGATTACAATATATAATTTATATTATTAATTCTAAATTTAGATTCAAGTGTGAGCATGTTGCTAAACACATACAAAATCTTGTACTATAGAAAAATTGTAAAGTATTTGGAACAATTTTTTTTGAAGTGGAGGTCTTTTAGAAAAAAAATTATAGGTAGATAAGTATTTGTATATTATATGGGGTAGTCTAGAGAGAACATGCTGTCTTTAAATAAATAAATAAAGATAATTGTAGTAACCTATCATTGAGTTTATCAAATTTTGTCAAGGGGTCAATTTTTTTCCATGGGGGTTCATTATAAAAAATAATTTCATTCCAAAATTGTGACCATGATGAAGACAAATATATAAGATGCCTACAAAGATGGGATATTTATTTGTTTGAAAATTTTACTAGCATACCTTACTACTATGGGTAGCAATGAAAAAGTGGGTCACACAAATCCAAGATGATAGCTGATCCCAAGAATAAGGAAGCATATTTAACATCAATGTTCAACATATTTTTTAAGTGATACCTAGTAATTATGATAGTTATCGATATATTGTAGGGATACTTAGTTCTATGTTATTTGTTTATTGCCATTGGGCATTCATGTAGTACAAAATGGAAATGAAGGTGAGACAAACAAATTATGTTTTGAATGGTATAATAACTTGTGTTCTTATTATGGAAGTCTAGAATTATGATCTTAATATTTTAATTAATCAAATTTGATGACATTATGGAAGGCTTGCAAGTTTTAATTAGTCAAATAATGATGAAGTTGGTAAATTGTGTGCATGTTCAATACACTAAGATGATACAAACATTGTTGAGTGAGACAACCCTAACCCCATCAAGTGAGATGCTCCCAACACCCTTGAGTGAGTTTTGATAACCTTTTAGGTTGTTGGAGCTTGGATTGTGCCTATAAGGGTTTGTTAGAAGAATTGATAATTTTGGTTAAATAAGATATGGGTAATTTTATTTCTTGTTTGTTCTCACTTCAAAGGAAAATATCAATGAAATGAGTTTCTTTTTAGATTTGTATGATAATAATGAAAGTTTACCACCAAAATTATTATATGTAGAAAGTACTAGATTGTTAAGTAATTTTTTGTCACACTCCCACAAACCATATACTTTATTTTGTGTTTAATGCATGATGTCTTGATGTAATATGGACTGAGGTGGAAACCCTAACATTGAAACTATAATCATGCTTGATATCTTGAATGATTGTATGGATTTAGAAATTCATGAGAACTACATTTAACACTTTAATTGTTGTTTAATTCAAAAATATGAAGTAATTGGTTTCATTTTAATCTATCATGTGGTTGTATATATACATGCATGCTATATTTTTGGACTAACAAAGTACTAACAATCTTGTGCTGACTTGTGTGAGAATAATTGGAGTTGTTTTGTAGGTTACAAAGGTGAAACAAAGAAAACCTAACCACTATATTCTCAGAACAATTCTAAATCCATTTAACACTTGGTCAATCACTTTTCTCTGGAATGATATGTTAAGTCAAATCTTACCTCTCCCTAGACATTATATAAGCACTATCAATAGATAATTGATGGACTCCCTAATTTTATTGATCAAGTATTGGAAACCCTATTTTAGAGATTGACACCTTATCTCAACTAAGTAATATAATATGTACAAATAATATAAACACATATTTGACCATACCAATGTATAATATTAACAACCTTCACAATTATGAACATGTGTGTGTATATTGACCTACTCACCCTATAAATTTGAGAAAGCAATATAACCCCTTGGCTATGAGGTGGGGGGAATTATATGAAGGGAACATAATCTACTAAGAGGGGAGGTGAATTAGTAGATCAAAACAATTTAAAACTCTTTAATTCAACACATATGTCAATCATGAAACTTGAACCAAAACCGATACTAATAATTAAGTGATCACATTAGCACACACATATGCACATGAGAACACTAGATATGTGTGGAAACCCAAGATGGGAAAAACCATGATGAGAATAGCTTCTTGGATCTACTATCCAAATCTAGCCTCACAAAGTAGGAATATAATAAGGAAATTTACAATATGAAGTAGGCACCAATCTACTAGAGACGGTAATCCCCAAATTTATTTGTAGGAACCAACCTATTGGAGACACAAATCCCCAATAAAATGATCTAAGCACCAAATTAGTGAGTATAACACCAATCTTATTAGATTACAAAAATAAAGCTTGCAGATCTTCAATGTTGATTACACATCTTACACAAAGTTTGAACTTGATTTAGACACTCTACTACACTCCTCAAGATATTCTAATGATGGAGCACAATGATTGAGATGATTCACATTGAATAACACTCTCTCACCCAAATTCATATCCTTATATATTCACTCACTACCTTCTCTTCAATTATTCTCTTACTTCACATTATGTATCTGCACAAATGTATGATTATTATATACAAGAAATTACATTAATATTACTCCATGTTGGCTAGGGATCCTTAAATAACTGGGATGACATAAGGTGGACCTAAATCCAATTTACATGAAATGTGTAACAAGTCAGTCCTAAATCAAATTTTTTACCACCAAAAGAACCTGATGTCATGTGCTTCCATAGGAACCTTAACCTAGACCTATTTTATCACCACACAATAACTTTGAATGTCACACACTACTAGTCGTTGCCACATAGTTCTAGAACACCACTAGATTGATAGATAGGCACAAATAACCTTATGTTGCTTCAAACATTCCACATAATAACATATCTTCTAAAAGCTCTAGAATATGATAGAACATGTGTAGACATACTCTCCATTCAAACTGAAGAGCCAAACTTTCCTTCAAGAAGAAATACTAAACATAGATGTATTGCCAGAGAATTCTCTCTATCTTGAGAAATTGAACTGAAACATTTTGGATCAAACTTTTAGATCATTCTATCAACATGAATAGATTTAATTAGTATGATACTATGGAAAAACCTCAACTTATTTTATCAATATAGATAGCAATATATACTTTTGAAACTCAAAATAATATGACAATGAAATTTGCATTTAATTCTCACTAATCTTTCTTTGACATTAGTGAACTCCTTTGACAATAATGAACTCCTTTGACATCAATGACAAGCTCTATTCAACATTATAGTGGTGGGTGAGAGGATATATATTATTGATAATTATAAATCACCTTAATTTTTGTTATAAAAAAGAAATAAAAAAGGGAAATAAGTTGGGTTGTGGAATTTTTTCCAAAGACCCAATAGGGTTATTTGAGGGTATTAATGAGGATTGTTATCCATTCTATAATATGGAGACAGCCTAAAATAAATGAATAAGGATAGGGTATGCAAAAGATGGTTGTGCATTTACTAAGCATGGTATCCCTCCTCCTTGACAACACAAATTTTTAGACTAGAGGACAATTCTGGTATGCAAGGACTAAATCCATGCCCCACAATCCCATTAAAGAGACATTTTGGGTAGAGAAATGGTAAATAAAAAATAAGTAGAATCACATGGGAGGATTTTGACTTGAGTTGGGAAGGTAGTCACTAGGGTGAACATGCATTGGGAACAACTGTTAGGAGTGTTTTTGTAGCCTATAAGTGCTGGAGTAGACACTAAGTGTGATATTTGGAAACTCTTGCAAACTTTAAGTTATTTTTTCTCCTATGGTTATTTTATATTGGTATCAAATGCCCTAAGTTCCAACTCTAGGCCTTGGCATTCATACATTCGAAAATTAACAAAATTTAATTATACATTACAATAATGGGATGTGGAAAGAAAGAAAAATGCAGTGCCTCCAAGAAACATTAGGAAAACCCAATAAAACTACCAATCTTGGAGGATCTTGAGAAGACCATATTTATAGTGAAAATGAAAAAAATACAAACAAAAACCTTTGATACTACCATGAAGCAAATTAAAATAAAAAATGGAAAGGACAAGGCAATTTTGTCCCAAGTCAAGAACCATAAGTCAAGCCAAAACCATCCACCAGTAGGGACTTTCTATTTGGATTTGAACCTTATGCCCCAACCTTGTCCAAGGTTCTCATTTCAGAATATGACCATTTACATTCAAAAGCCAACATGGCTAGAAAGACCTCAAAGGAGGAAGACCCTATCAAGGAATAGCTCAATGTTGTAAAAGGAAAATAATTTTATATAATTATGAAATTGTGATGCTTATGGTATTAAATAAATAACATCATGTAAAGGTAACCTATTTGTGTGCAAAAATGGATAACTAATAAAGAATAATGGGCTAAATAGAATTACCTTAGTTATTTACAATTGTTCTACTAGAATCTCCATCCAAGTAATATAAGGTGTGTGTATAATGATTCAAACTAAAATAATTTCATTTCATTTTCACAAGGAAAGATTAAGTGTAACATAATGAGGAGGATGACTTGAAAAGGAGCAAGTCCTATTCTGACATAAATCCTATGTGCCAATAGGAATGAACCATCCCCAACCGCCATGTTGCTAGAAGAAATTCAATAAAAAATAAATGCTCTTTGTGCATAGATAGGCTCTCAAGAAAAACAAATAAAATAACTAATGATGTAATGGGAACAAGGAACCAATTATAATATGGGTATGGGAAGCAAGGGATAAGCTATGAAGGATAAATAACCCTTTGGTTCTAACTATGGAAATACTTCTTGAATACCCTTTTATAACATGTTACCTGGGTAAAGATGAGACCATGAAAGGAAAGATTCCTTTCTTCAAGAACTAAAGAAAATTAAACCCCTCATGTACATTGGGAGAGGTGGATGGGATGTAGTAGATACCTCTTGGTTGATATCCATGAATAAATATGTCATATTGTTGATATGAACAATGATACCAAGGCAACAATTTGATACCAAGGCTTAGATAACTATATACCAATTGGAAGGGGAAGCTTCCTTGTAGTGGGATCAACATATATCCATAAAAGGATATGAATTAAGAGCTAACTAGGGAAAAAACTGAAAAGAAGTTTCTCAAGGAGTACTTGTCTACTCATCATTGTGATCAAAAGATGACCAAATTCCACTCATCACTCAAGGAACTATGATAGTGAGTGATTATAAGACTAAATTCATTAGCATAATTTAGCATGTGCACAACATGGAGGAAGACCATATGAAAAGTTTTATTCTTGGATTGAACAATATTTTGATGTATGCGACGAAGCTCATGCAACTTAAAAATATAAGTCAAGCAGTAGAGGTGGCCATCATTGTGGGAGAAAAATGAATAAATAAGTATGAAAGGAGATATAAATAATCAACCTCCTCCCATGCCAATAAAAAGGATAATAATAAAAGTTGAGCTAGTGGAAGAGAGCCCCTGAAAATTTAAGAGGAACAAAGGTGAGTAGAGACATTTCAAGACAACAATATTAAGGAGAGATGAGGAAAGGTGGAAAAAATATCTAAACCTATGGTCTCATTGAACTCTTCTAAGAACCAAGAAATAAAAAAGGACAAGTCTAAAAATAGGATGTTGAACTTGTGGAGGTGATCACTTTGGGAGAGAATGTATCAAGAATGTAGAATAAAACACCAAGTTGTTGGAAGTTTGAGGAGATTGTCATTGGTATGGCTGTTGGCAACATGAGAATGAGGTTATACAGTGTTGTCATTGATGTCAACATTGTGGTTTAAATGGAAGTCTACATTGAGGTAAAATTGGTTGGTGAAGCATGAGTGAGCATGAATATGGTAATCCAACATACAAATGCAAAGGTTTTTCTTCGATGCAAAATAAATATGTTGAATATTTGACAAAGTCTAGAACACAGTTATCCGTATATAGAGCATAAGTTTTTTGGTCCGCATTAGTTCACCTTGAGGTAATTTTTGTTTGCAGTTCTAAGGAAATTTTGGTACATGTTTGAGGACCTTAAATCCAATTTATCATGTTTTTATGTCCATCGGTGAAAAATTTATGGTTGATAGAATATCAGGTTTGCTAGTAATAGTATAATCAAAACATAGTGCTTGTTTTGATTGGTTTGCACTCCATCATGAAAAAATATTTGGTTATGTAGATTTATGCGAGTGCTTAAAGGTGTCAGAAGGGTGTGTATTCTAATTGGTGTGTGTTTTGGAGGTCTATGTGTTAGTTTGTGGATAATCAGTTGGTGTATTTTGGCGTTTTCTTGCCAGTGACGTTGACCTAATAAGTTTGGGGTCATGCAGAGTTAAAGGAAGTGTTGATAAATATTATGGAGTTATGATGGGTCCCCTCCAACCTATTTTGATGTGTTCCAAGTTTTGAATTAAGGCACAAAGTGTGTTTGTTTGAATCTTGAGTTGGCAAGTTTTGTTATGCACAATACATCTAATTAGGCTGACCTAATTGATGTTGCAAGTGTTCATGGATGAAATGTGTATAAATATAAGTTCATATTGGTGTTGTAGAGATGTGATGTGTACTGTAGAAAATGTGTGATGTGAATTCCTAATCAGAGCATGCAAATGTGATGCAAATGTAAAGCAAAGTATAGTGGAAGTGGTATAGTATGAAGTGTGTTAATTCAGTGTTTTGAGCCTCAACAAAACTATATCTCCTACATATTGTAGATGCATTATTAGTAGTTCAAATCTTGGTAGTGATCTCACCCTCTTCTCTATCTCTCTTATTCTCCAAAAAGTGAGTCCTCTAAATAGTGAGTCCAAAAGGCAGTGAGCCATTTTGTAATATGTTATGATTGGATATAATATATTGTGAGCTAATCCTCACCATGGTTTTTCCATTTTTGGGTTTTCCACATAACAAATTGGTGTTCATGTGTTATGTTCTTTGGTGATTTATTTCATGATTTAATTCCTTATTGCAATTTGAATATGATGTGTGGAATGAATGTTTAAATGCTTATGTGGTTTCATAGAATACTGATTCACCCCCCTCTTAGTATTCCAGGTGTTCAAAAATTGGTATCAAAACTTGGTTCCTTCAATTGGCTTGATCACTAAGGTAGATCTTGGAGTTGAAAACACGGCTACTACAAGATTTCCTACCCCTCCAGAAGAAATTCCTATGGTAGGATTTATTGAAGAAGATTGCATTGTCGACATGGAAGGAGAATTCAAATTTTCCTTGGATGATTTGGATAAAGTAGAATATGAGAACAAATATTTGAAAAAGGATCTTAGTGATGTAGATGAATGCATTAAGATATTGAGAGAGAAACTCAAGAAATCTACAGATAGGATCAAAGAGCTCAAGCAATCAAATGAGATCATTCCCAGCCTAAAATTGTTGATTGAAGAAAGTAAAAGAGTTGAAGACTGCTTGAATGCTAAACTAAAAGACAAATATGAAGAATTGTCAAAGCTTGAACAAGAAGTTGTAACCTTGAGATTAGATCTAGAGAAAACAAAGATTCAAGAAGAGTAATAAAATGCTTTATAAGATGATTGCAAATCAAAAGAGATCTAAAGACACAAAAGGATTAGGATTTGAGAAAGGTGAAAGCTCAAAGATAGATCAAATTCCAAACAAGGCTAAAAAGAAGAATGAAAAAAAGAGAAAATTCAAAAAGGTCTGAAACCAGAAGAGTGAATTCAAAAGACCATTAATCAGACAACCAAATGCACAAAGGTACCCATATTTTAAAGGTTACGGCTATTTCTATAGTAAATTTGGACATAGAGCTAAAAATTGTAGAAGCAAAATGAATAATAATGCTCAATCATTTCTCGATCAGTGTTTTACATGCAGAAGATTTGATCATAGAGCTAGTGAATGTAGAAATCAAATGATGAATGGCTATAACAATGGTACGATGTTTCAATATTTTAGTGGCTACTATTATACATGCAATGGATTTGGGCATAAGGCTAATCAATGTAGATCAAGAGTAAGTGGAAGTAAGCTTGTTCAAAATGTGAAATGCTACAAATCCAATAAGTTAGGACACATTGCTAAGTTTTACAAAAGCAAGAATTTGAAGGTTGATCTGATAAAGAAGAATGATCTAGTGAAGAGCGTTTATCCTGTAGAGATGAAGAGAGGGATGAGCAAGATCTAGAAAATGAAAGAAGAGAGCAAGGTTAAGAATGAGTCTGTGCCAACTTTTGGTGTAGATGTTTCGTCCAAAAACTAAATGAAGAGCTTTGGCTCACGAGGAGTTTTAATAGAAAATCATTAAGCCCCTGCAAAATATATGATGTTGATGCCTTCAACACATTGATATAAGGTGTAGGTTGATATGCTTGACCTATTGCTAAAAACACTAGTGGAAAGTATCAAGATGCTGAAGTTTGTGGAGAAAATGAAGGTGACTGTGCATTATAGTTAGGGTTTATCAGTTTTTTGCCTAACTTCAAATCAAGAATTCAATACAAATTAGGTCATTCTAAAAGGGTTTATAATTTATCTCAAATTTGATCTAATTCATTTATAAATGAGCATTCGAGGAAAGAAGAGTAGCCAAAAAATAAAGTGAAGTGTTTTAGAATTCTTGTACACAAAACCCTAATCGGTGGTGATCGGAAGGTATTTATAATTTCTATTTTCCCTAATTTTTGAAGTACTTTCATTGTGTTGGAAGATGTATACCCCACAATTTGTCGAGGTTGTGGAACAGACCCATCCAAATTTCAAACGAAACCTTGATAAATCAATGGAAACAGATCTAGATGGTGTGTTCTCATATATCCCTTTCAGTGTGATACATACAAAAGATGTAAGGGTTTATACACATAATAAGTTGGAAGAGTACAATCACTCAAATTTGGGTGATGTGTGGTTTAATGCACTCATTGAAGGCCAATTTAAATTAAAACCCGAGTTCAAGAACCTAACAAAGAAAACCCTAGATGTTTGGAATAATTTCCCAAAACTTTGGTATGTTGAGGAGTGGGTAAGATACAAATTGAGATGAATTCATGATAGATTCATCTGGTTAGATATACCTCATATGATCAATAAGGAGTGGTGGAACTCTCAAATTTTGCAAATTTGAAGTGCCCATATTCAAAATTTTGCTTCTGCACTTTCACGAATGCACCTGAAAATTTGCCTAAATGACCTTGAAGGGTCATATTTCAGAGCCTGTTCATTTTCAAGCCAAATCCATTGGGGGACCCACTTATGTGACATATGTGAACATGTATGTCAGTTTTCAGCTTCCCATGATAAGTTTGGTCAGGGTTTTGAAAAGCGAAGCTGAAGGGTTTTGGCACTTTTCAGCTGTTTGCAAACTTTCAGTTTTGCAAAGTAGCCCCCTGTTTGAGCTTGAATTTTGCAACTGAAGGATTTTCATGATGAAATGATTGTTTGTCTCCATTCTCCATACATAAATGTACTCTATGTTAGATTTCAGAGCTTCATGATCTGATTTGCTATTTTTACCAGGCCAAAAACAAACACAATTTATTCAATTTTGCACCTGCATTTTCTGGAACCTTTCAGGGTGGTCAAATTTGAACTTAAATATATTTTGATGGATGATGATTCAAGAAAATCCCTCTTTCACATGTGTTCACTATACCTAAATGAGATTATGTTCCCACTGACAGACTCTAAGGGGTTGATTTGATATTTTTTCAACGAAGTGATTTTGCGAGTTTCAATTTGTTCTAAACAGATGTAGATGCAGAAAATTTTAACTGGGAAACTTTGGAATTTAATATCTTTCACCTCAGGATTCCTTTTTTCGAACCGTCTTTTGTACTCCATTCCTGAGTCAAAAGTCTACATTCCTACAAGTTTTTGTGACTCTAGGAGGTCGTTTGATCAGTTTCCCAGAGCGATTCCAGAGCCCACCTAGCCAGTTTTCACCATTCTAAAAAATTGATTGAAAGAAAGTTTTAATGACAACCTAGTTCATCTTTTCTTCTGAGGAGCATTCAAAAGCAACCTCAGATCAATATAAAATGAAATTTGTTTGAAAATAATTTTTTTTTAGCCGGGCCCACATAGGGGCCCGACATGTTTTACATAGCTTTGAAGTTGTAAATGTTGCCACATTGCAGTCACTTCAAGTAAATTACTTGGGATAGGACAACTAAAGGAAAGTTTCATTCAGGAAAACCTTGCCATCAAATGGATAGTGTGCATTGGACATCATCATGAGTAGGGTGGGGCAATTCTTGTTGCTCCTATGTGCAAGATTGCAGATGATGTTACTCTACCTAAACCAACATTACAAGTTCTAGGATTATTATCCAAGATCCTCTCTAAACAAAAACTATTTTCTCAGAAGGATATATTGGAGTTGGCATTTAAGAAACTCGAGATACTAAATATGGCAGTATTTAATATGATTGCCTATAAGGATCATATGAACCTTGGAACCGCTATGGATTTCTTAAATAATACAACATCAATAAAATCAATTGGAAGAGATCCTTATGTCAACAAAAATGTGTATGAGGAACCAAATAGTGTTGACAAAACTTTGAAGCTTTATGAAGATGGATATCACTTGTAATCTTGAAGGTGGATCTGATGAGAGGATAAATGAGGTTTTGATGAAGCATCCATGGGATAATGTCACAACACTTGTAACCTTTCTTGGTTGTTTGAACAAATACATGATATTGAAGAGGCAATTCATATAGGCTAATATCCTTCAAATTCCCTGGTAAAGTAGATGTAGATCTATGTGTTGCAAAATTTGAAAATGCAAAGAAAATTGTTAAACATATGCATGTTGCCATCTAAACGAACATCCTTGCTTAATGTGTGATGTACTAATTTTTGGCCTACGGGAAATGGAAGATTGGAAATTTTACAGTCTAGATGGAATAAAATATGAGTCAACAAAAAATGTGTGGGTTACTTTACTCATTTGATGAGGGAGGAAAATTTTGGTTTTATTCTATCTTGTTTTCAAGTGACTAGCCATTTTCTATCTTTTAGCAGGTCAATTTCAATTTATAACTAAAATCCACCCATAGGAAATTTAGTAAGCTATGTGGTAGAAAAGGTAAAGAAAGAATAAAATGACCGCAGTTGTGCTGGGAAGGCAGTTGAGGTTGTTGAGAAAATTGATATTGATCATCCAATGGAGACCTCTTTGTTTGATAGTTGATGATGAATGTATTAAGCATGTGCTCATTCTGCAGAGGGAGTAGCCTATGGCTCATAGTGAGAATGTATCAAAACTGCTTGAGGGTGCAACATTTACAGTTTGTGAATACCGTGAAGTGTGTTCTAAAAAGCAAGAATACAGGGGTGGACAAAATGGATTATTGAAGATGCCTTGAAAATTTCAAGCAAATGAAATTGGTAAAGGCGCGGTTTGATGGAATTGGATATGCACATCTATCGACGCATCAAGGTTTCGAGCTTTCTATGGTGTGAGGGCTGCATGAGGAAGGATCCGACAGACAAATGCATGTGGGTTGTTAAGCAAGAACCTCCAAATAAATGTTATCTAATGGCCTATTGTTGCAGAAATACACACAAAATGGATTGGTAAAATGACGTATAAATTTCCAGGCAACTACAAGTGGCAGAGCAAGACATGGGAGCTTTGGAGTAGGCTACGAGCATCCACTAGTGCATAGGTGAATGGCGGCACTCTGTTACGAGTTCCTTGTGCAACAGAGGAAGGATCCAAAGGGCCGTAGTTGGGAGGCATTCTCTCAGATGCCTGGTGCATGGGTAAATCAAGCACATGTTTATTTTGCACATGGCAGTTTTTGTTTCCAGTGAAAATGATCAAAATTGTTTGTAGAAATTATATTGGCATAGAGCTCATGGAGACGATTGAAGTTTCCTATTGACTGTTGCAAGCATTTCTCATGTTGCCATGATCACAGGAAGGGCTAGCAAAGTGAAACTAGGGAAGAGGCCTGAAATCAACAACCAAGCAAACAATAGAAATGTGGCTAAATCTAAGCCCTGGCCTGCTACCTCACACGAATAAAATAATATCTCCCTGAAAGTTGCAAGGTGTGCAAGCGCAGGTCATTGAAGGGTAGGGCCCGTGCAGAGTGGAGAGTGGGGTAAGACAAAGGTGGGCCTCATTTAAAATTAAAAAAGCTTGAATATAGTTGTAAATGCTCGATGAAATTTTTCAAGGCATGACATTTAAAACTACAAAATGAGAAAGCATGGGGATAAAAATTGTGGTGCAGGTGAAATACCTTATAGACCAATAAAATTTTAAAAGTCGTCACTCCTTTAAAGATAAAATTAAAATGCTTGGTTGTGAGTAAAAGGTGAAAGGGCATGGGCAGAACTTATTTTTCCCAACGAAGTTCTGTTTAAAAGAAAATATTTCTAATGTAAAGTGAAATGTTTTGTTGCCTGGGCAAATAGAAGTAGGGACTTACGGGTAAGATAATTTTTTGCTCGATGTAATAATATTTGTAAAGTCTTTACCATTTTAAATGGTGATTGAAAGGATAAAAGGGTGATATTTTTATTTTACCTGATAGAGTGAATTAAATATTCATTTTATATGTAAAAGTTTTCTTTGCTAGGAAAAGGCCATTTCACAAGTAAAAAAAATGTTTTCTTCAGCTGCATACCAAGGTAAATGGAGAATAACAGAGCTTTCACAAAGAGAAAATATTTTCAGCTACAGGGGTAAAAAGTGGGAGATGAGGGTGAAGATTTTTCATGAGCAAGTGAATTTGTTGTTGAAGAATTAGGGTAAGTGAAGGAAAAATACAAAAGTGTTTTCTGTTGCAAATAAGGAGGGAAAACAAATGAAGATTCCAGATTTTAGATTGAAGAAGGAAGCTGCCAAGTGTCTTCATCAGATTAATTTTAGGGCTCATCCTTCTTTTTCTTATTCTCTTATTTTCTCATTGTAAAGGGTTCCAATTTTTTGAAAGCTCTACAAGGTAGGAAGAAGTTCTAGGTAGATTGTAAAGCTAGGGTGAAATATGACTGTTAGTCAATTAATTTGAGGTGTCTTGTGTTTTGAATTAAGCTTCATGAATATTTTTTTTTTGATAATTGTCTCCATTGCTGAGATGTAGAACTCGTTTGAATTCAATAATCAAAGATTACTTGGGTTTTTTCATGCACATTTGCTGCATTTGAGCTACATCTATTGTTGCCTTATGTTCATTGAATAATGTAATTGCTTTAATGAATGCCAACTGCATTTGTTATTGCCTATTTTTCAGGGAATAGTGTAATTGCTTCAACAAATATGACATGAGTGTTGTGTTTCCAGGTGGATTTGTAAGAATGGTTTCCAAATGAAGCTTCAATGGTCTCGTTATCATAATGTGAGAGCATTTACTAAGACTTTCAAAACATGTTTAATGCTGAAGGATGAAGTGCTGGTTAAATGACTTCATAGCCCTCTTTTTGGCACTGGTCAATCTTTATACTTTTGTTGTTTTCAGTTTGGTTCCAAATTATTAAATCACAAACCATTTTAATTTTATATTATAATTTATGTGTTTTTCATGTTCTCCATGCTGGTTAATGAAATTCACTCAATGTACTAGCCAATATTGAGTGATATTTTACGTTTCTTAGCATTGTTCTGTTTGAGCATTATCTGTTAAGAAATATCCTATTAATTATGTGTCTAAATCTTTAGGTGTTGCTAAAGGGTCACCCCCCTAGGTCTGACAGAGCCTAAAGTGTAGGGGAAATATATTCTAATCTCATTTCCTATTAGTTGGCAAAATCCATCTTTGAGTTTGAACATAAGAAATTGGCTAGTCTTTAGGATTTATTTGATCTGTTGATTTGGAACACCTACAGATTGGTGACTCTATTGGGGAGAAATTTGAATCTCCAAGTGAAGACTGATAATTCACAATCAACTGTTTGCTAATCCGAATTTAGTTCAAATATTGAAGGAATTTTAAACCTAGAGAGAAATTGTTGTAGTGGACCTGAAATTTTTGTAATCTATGGTGCTCTGCTGGTGAAAGGAACTCAGAAGAAAATTTACATGTGAAATAATTTGATACTATTTGAAGTTCAATCCTCTAATAATAGAGGTGGCGACTTTGTCAAAATAACTTGATGAAGATGTGAAGAAAATTTCTAGATCTACATTATTTTTAGTTAGGAAGAATAAATTGCAGTGGCTGCAACATTTCCAGGTATTCTTCAGTTTTGATTTTCAAGAAATTTGTGTGGAAACCATATTTGAAGTCCTACAAAATTCTTGGTTCCCTATTGAGTGAATTAGCACTAAGAAAGGGAAATGACAATAATATTGAGTTTGCATACTTCTGAATTATAATTTACAATCTATGTATTATGTTAGAGAAGTATGCTTGTTTTTAAATTTTCCCACTAAATAGATCTTAGGCTTAGATGCATTTGAATTATGCATTGTGATATTTTAAGATCATGATGAAAGCTAGACATAGGGCAATGAATGATCAACTATAGAGTTGATATTTGAATTTTGAAAAAGGAATGTCAAAATGCATAAGTATATGTATCCTAGTATGGTTCCTGGTGCAACCATGGTTTGTAGTCAGTCCCAACCAGGTTGTCAAAGAAATTTCAGCACTAAAAGGTACAAAGCCATCAATTTCAGTGAGATTAGTGGTTACCCAAATGTCATTCCAGCTAAAGTTAGAGATAAGTTACCAAAATTCACTGGTGATAAGTCTGAATCAACAAACCAACATCTACAAGAATTCAGTAATGTGATGGATGACTATGATGTAGATCACGAAGATGTGATCATGAGACTATTTGTCCAGTCCTTAAGAGGAGATGCAAGAGATTGGTTCTCTTATTTACAAGCATCTTCTATCTATTCCTGGGAGGAATTCAAAGTGGTGTTCATGGAGAAATTTGGTGAAATGATTGATCCAGTCATAATAAGAAGGTTCATGAACATGGAGAAAGGAGAAAATGAATTAGTCCCCTCTTTTAATCTCAAATTTTCAAAGATAATAAGAAAGATCCTTGCAAGCATAAGATGAAATGATGCTAAATGTTTGGTCATGTACTTGGGAGCATTTGACGAAAAAAGAGTTATCTATTAAGAGATAAAGAACCTACAACCCTACGCCAAACATATCAAATTGCTATAGATATTGAGAACAACTTGAGGTATTCAATAATGAAAGGACATAGGGTTGTGAGTGTTGGTCATCCTAAAACACCTCATGTAAATAGAACTCATGGATCAGACAATAAAAATGCTTGTCAAGATGGTAATGTTGTTGCTGCTCCAATTTCTCCATCATCAAAACATGCTAGTCATTGTGGGAATCAAGTTGAATGTCATCAAAATATGAGCAATGGTGATTGAACATATTTTGTTCAAATATTTTTTAAAATGAAAAGACACAAAGGAGAATCACCACATGATTTGTTCTCAAGGTTTTTGGATGCCTTGTTGAAAGTCCCCATAATTTTCAGACCTGAGGACTTGATGTGTATTGATTTATTTTATAAAATCTATGATTCTAGGCTGAGTGCCTTACCGAAGAAATTGAAGCCACATAGCTTGGACTAGGTACTTGATTGGATAAAGACTATTGAACTAGCTCAACGTAATTATGCACAAAATGTGGTATCTCAAAATAAAGATAGCAGTTGTCTTATTGAGGAAAATCATAACATGATACACATGGATGAAAAGAGCGTATTAGAAAATGAAGATCTATGTTGTATGCATGAGGATATTGACTGTAATCAGCTCACAATCAACACATGTGCATATCCGTACAATAGTGATGAAGATGAAGAGGTATGGTATGATGATAGAATAAATATGCTTGAAGGTTCTTCTTGTAATATCTTGGGTGATGAAGAAGTAAGAGAGATACAAGACGTCATTCCATGTCATGTTTTGGTTAGTGAAGATAATGCAAGTGTTGATGGAATCTCATCACAAATAGGTGATCAAGACATTGAAGATAAAATTTTAAGCACTCGCTCTAAAATAATTGAGTTTGGTTTATGCAGTGAAGACTCGTCTTGTGATGAGGATTTTAATGACAACCATACTCATTGCTCTTCTGTTGATTACAAATGCTCCTATAAGGATGACCTAGAGGTACTTTCTTCACCTAAAGAATATAAAGACATGAATGCTCATGAAGTAACTTTTCCACAAGAGGATGATCAAATTGCATTTGAGGCATACTTGGAATGTAACTCGGATTTGTTATCAATGGAGCATGTCAATTATGTGGATGATGAAGAATTTGAACATAAGCATATGTGTGTTCAATTTGCTGATCTCGAACATAGTTCTAGAAATGATGAAGATGTTAATGACCATGTTGATATCCCAACTGCCCATGATTGCTTATGTGAGGCAAAGTTTGAAAGTTTAGTTACACATGAAAATGATGATGTGTACATTGATGAAGGAAGGAGTTCATTACTGGATGGTCAAGTTATGCATTATGACACACACATGGATATAGGATCAACATTATTACCCATTGGTAATGTGAAACAATTTGATGGATTTGCAAATTGTGTTGAAATTACAAAGCCTTTTGATCAATGTGTAGAGAAGCCATTTGATGCAAGTGATAGTGGGTGTGATGTTAGTAAATATGAGATTGAATATGGGTCTTTCTTTGATGACCACTCTTGTCTTCATAGTTTTCAAATGGACATGTTTGTTTTGAATGAGGATTGTAGTAGCATGAAGGAGAATGGAAGGTCTAGCCCTATTGCTAATGAACAAGTTTTAGATAATAGTGAGTTTCTAGCACATGGGTCAATATTCTTATCAGCAGAAAGTGCACATGAAGTTACCATTGCACAAGAAAATATTTTTTCTGACTCGGTTAATCTTGAAAGTGGCGGCATTCAAAATGATTCACATTGAACATGTTATGAGAAATCAATGTGAAATTTTTGGCCCAGGCTTAAATTTTGAATTATCTGAATCTTTGGTTGAGACATTCCATACAGAATTGTATAGTGGTATGGAGAATGAATCTAACATCATGTGTGAACCTGAGATAGAGAGCACTGCCTATGCAATGGATGCTGACATTTTTGTTGAATGCAATGTTTTGAATAAGGATAAAAGTATTGTGGGTGTGAATAAATCTAGTTTTTAGAACCTTGAAACACATGATAATGTGTTTGGGCTATGGTGTTCGGATGATGATAACCTGACCTATGATACAATTCGGCTAGAGGAGTTACAGAAGCGTGCACAATCTTTGCTCAACACACAAGAGGATTGCACATTGTTCTTCATTCATGATATCTCCTCTAAACATGCTCATTATGAGGGTGTTAATGGATATGGTGAGATTTTGTATTCATGTGGTCTTGATCAATATCCCCATATGTTGCCACTTGATACAAAATCATAAATTAAATAGAGTGGCATTGATGTGACATATGTAATTTGGCTGGCATATGATAACAAAGTTGAACAAAAAGCAAGTTTACACTTGGGCAAGGGCAACTTGATATTGTTGTTTGTAGAGATGCAGTCACTCATAGTGTTGTGGTGTGACAGAGGCAAGAATGAGTTGAGGGAGATCAACTCTTTTAACAGATTGGTGTTTGAAAGAGGTAAAAGTTGACTCTCCTTTTCATTTGGTGACCTGGGGTCACCAAGTGAAGTTGAAAAAGAAGAGTGAATAGAGGAGCAATTTGAGAGCACCCGACAGACTCAACTTTTGGTCTACTCTCCAAAGACCTAGATTCTTTCTATACCCATAGGGGGCATACATCCCCAGTCGGAGCCACTGGTGGCACTCTCAAATTTTGTAAGTTTGAAGTGCCCATATTGAAAATTTTGCTTCTGCACTTTCAAGAGTGCACCTGAAAATCTGCCTAAATGGCCTACTTTGGAGGTTTATATTTCAGAGCGTGTTGATTTTCAAGCCAAATCCATTGGGTGACCCACTCATGTGACATATGTGAACATGTATGTCAGTTTTCAGCTTCCCATGATATGTTTTGTTAGGGTTTTGAAAACAAAAGATGAAGGGTTTTGGCACTTTTCAACTGTTTGCAAACTTTCAGTTTTGCAAAGTAGCCCCCTGTTTGAGCTTGCATTTTGCATCTGGAGGATTGTCATGATGAAATGATTGTTTCTCTCCATTCTCCATACATAAATTTACTTATGTGTCAAATTTTAGAGCTTCATGATTTGATTTGCTATTTTTACCTGGCCAAAAGCAAACACAATTTGTTTAGTTTTGCACTTGCATTTTCTGGAACCTTTCAGGGTGGTCAACTTTGACCTTCAATATTTTTTGATGGATGATGATTCAAGCAAATACCTCTTACACATGTGTTCATTGTACCTAAATGAGCTTATGTTCCCAGTGACAGACTCTAAGGGGTTGATTTGATATTTTTTCAACGAGGTGATTTTGCGAGTTTCAATTTGTTCTAAATAGATGCAGATACAAAACATTTTAACTGAGAAAATTTGGCATTTAATATCTTTCACCTCGGGATTCCTCTTTCCAAACCGTCTTTTGCACTCCATTCTTGGGTCAAAAGTCTACATGCCTACAAGTTTTTGTAACTCCAAGAAGTCATTTGATCAGTTTCCTAGGGCAATTCCAAAGCCCACCTAGCCAGTTTTCACCATTCTGCAAAATTGATTGAAAGCAAGTTTTAATGGCAACCCAGTTCATCTTTTCTTCTTAGGAGCATTCAAAAGCAACCTCAAATCAATTTAAAATGAAATTTGTTTGAAAAAAAATAAAAATTAGTCAGGCCCACATAGGGGCCCAACATGCTTTACATAGCTTTGAAGTTGTAAATGTTTCCACATTGGAGTCACTTCAAGTAAACTAATTGGGATAGGATAGTCAAAGGAAAGTTTCATTCAGGACAACCTCGCCATCAAATGGATAATGTGCATTAGACATCATCATGAGTAGGGTGGGGCAATTCTTGTTGCTCCTATGTGCAAGATTGCAGATGATGTTACTCTACCTAAACCAACATTACAGGTTCTAGGATTATTATCCAAGATCCTCTCTAAACAAAAACTGCTTTCTTAGAAGGATATATTCGAGTTGGCATTTAAGGAACTCAAGATACTAAATATGGCAGTATTTAATATGATTTCTTATAAGGATCAGATGAACCTTGGAACCTCTATGGACTTCTTAAATACTACAACCGAAATAAAATAAATTGGAAGAGATCCTTATGTCAACAAAAATGTGTATGAGGAACGAAACAGTGTTGACAAAACTTTGAAGCTTTATGAAGATGGATATCACTTGTATTCTTGAAGGTGGATTTGATGAGAGGATAAATGAGGTTTTGATGAAGCATCCATGGGATAATGTCACAACACTTGTAACATTGCTTGGTTGTTTGAACATCTATATGATATTGAAGAGGCAACTCATATAGGCTAATATCCTTCAAATTCCCTGGTAAAGTAGATGCAGATCTATATGTTGCAAAATTTGATAACACAAAGAAAATTGTTACACAGATGCATGTTGCCATCTCAAGGAACATCCTTTCCTTATGTGTGATGTACTAGTTTTTGGCCTATGAGAAATTGAAGATTGCAGATTTTACAGTCTAGATGGAATTAGATTTGAGTCAACAAGAAATGTGGCGGTTACTTTACTCATTTATGAGGGAGGAAAATTTTGGTTTTATTCTATCTTGTTTACAAGTGATTGGCCATTTTCTATCTTTTAGCAGGTCAATTGCAATTTATAACTGAAATCCACCCATAGGAAATTTAGTAAGCTTTGTGGTGGAAAATGTAAAGAAAGCATAAAATGACCGCACTTTCGCTGGGAAGGTAGTTGAGGTCATTAAGAAAATTGATATCGATCATCCAATGGAGACCCCTTTGTTCGATAGTTGATGATGAATGTATTAAGCATGTCCTCATTTTGCAGAGGGAGTAGCCAATGGTTCATAGTGAGAATGTATCAAAACTGCTTGAGGGCACAACATTTATAGTCTATGAATACCGTGAAGTGTGTTTTGAAAAGCAAGAATACAGGGGTGGACAAAATGGATTGTTGAAGATGCCTTGAAAACTTTCAAGCAAATGAAATTGGTAAAGGCACGGTTTGATGGAATTGGATATGCAGATCGATTGACACATGAAGGTTTCGAGCTTTTTGTGGTGTGAGGGCTCAACGAGGAAGGATCCGATAGACAAATGCATATGGGCTGTTCAACAAGAACCTCCAAATAAATGTTATCTCATTGCCTGTTCTTGCAGCAATACACACAAAATAGATTGGTAAAAGGACGTAGAAACTTCCAAGCAACTGCAAGCAACAGAGCACAACGTTGGAGCTTTGGAGTAGGGTATGAGCATCCAACAGTGCATAGGTGAATGGCGGAACTCTGTTACGAGTTCCTTGTGCAACAAAGGAAGGATCCCAAGGGCCACGACTGGGAGGCATTCTCTCAGATGCCTAGCATGTGGGTAAATCAAGCACATGTTTATTTTGCACAGGGCAGTTTGTGTTTCTAGTGAAAATGATCAAAATTGTTTGCAGAAATTGTATTGGCGTAGAGCTTATGGAGAGGATCAAAGTTTCCTATTGACTGCTGCAAGCAGTTCTCATTTTTTCATGATCACAGGAAGGGCCAACAAAGTGAAACTAGGGCAGAGGCCTGAAATGAATGGCCAAGCAAACAATAGAAACGTGGCTAAATCTAAGCTCTGGTCCGCTACCTCGCATGAATAAAACAATATTTCCTTGAAAGTTGTGAGGTGTGCGAGCGCGGGTCATTGAAGGGTAGGGCCCATGCAGAGTGAAGAGCGGGGTAAGAAAAAGGTGGGCCCCATTTAAAATTAAAAATCTTGAATATAGTTGTAAAAGTCCGATGATTTTTTTCAAGGCATGGCATTTAAAATATAAACTAAAAAATGAGAAAGCATGGGGATAAAAATTGTGGTGCAGGTGAAATACCTTATAGCCCAATAAAATTTTAAAAGTCTTCACTCCTTTAAAGATAAAATTAAAATTCTTAGCTATGAGTAAAAGGTGATAGGGCATGGGTAGAACTTATTTTTCCCAACAAAGTTCTATTTAAAAGAAAATATTACAAACATAAAGTGAAATGTTTTGTTGCTTGGGCAAATAAAAGTAGGGACTCATGGGTAAGATAATTTTTTGCTCGATGTAATAATATTTTTAAAGTATTTACCATTTTAAATGGTGATTGAAAGCATAAAAGGGTGATATTTTTATTTTACTTGATAGAGTGAATTAAATATTCACTTTATATGTAAAAGTTTTCTTTGTTGGGAAAAGGCCATTTCACAGGTAAAAAAATGTTTTCTTCAGCCGCATACCAAGATAAATGGAGAATAACAAAGCTTTCATAGAGAGAAAATATTTTCAGATGTAGGGGTAAAAAGTGGGAGATGAGGGTGAAGATTTTTCATGAGCAAGTGAATTTGTTGTTGAAGAATCAGGTTAAGTGAAGGAAAAATACAAAAGTGTTTTCTGTTGCAAATAAGGAGGGAAAACAAATGAAGATTTCAGATTTCAGATTGAAGAAGGAAGCTGCCAAGTGTCTTCATCAGATTAACTTTAGGGCTTAGGATTCTTCTTCTTATTCTCTTATTATCTCATTCTAAAGGGTCCCAATTTTTTGAAAGCTCTGCAAGGCAGGCAAAAGTTCTTGGTAGATTGTAAAGCTAGGGTGAAATATGGCTGTTAGTCAATTAATTTGAGGTGTCTTGTATTTTGAATTAAGCTTCATGAATATATTTTGTTTGATAATTGTCTTCATTGCTGAGATCTAGAACTCCTTTGAATTCAATAATCAAAGATTACTTGGTTTTTCTCATGCACATTTGTTGCATTTGAGTTACATCTGTTGTTGCCTTCTATTCATTGAATAATGTAATTGCTTTAATGAATGCCAACTGCATTTGTTATTGCCTATTGTTCAGGGAATAGTGTAATTGCTTCAACAAATATGACATGAGTGTTGTGTTTCCAGGTGGATTTGTAAAAATGGTTGCCAGATGAAGCTTCAATGGTGTCGTTATCATAATGTGATAGCATTTTCTGAGACCTTCAAAACATGTTTAATGCTGTAGGATGAAGTGTTGGTTATAGGACTTTGTAGCCCTCTTTTTGGCACTGGTCAATCTTTATGCTTCTTCTGTTTTCAGTTTGGTCCCAAATTATTAAATCACAAACCATTTTAATTTTGTATTTTGAGTTATGTGTTTTCCATGTTCTCCATGTTGGTGAATGAAATTCACTCAATGTCCTAGCTAATATTGAGTGATATTTTAGGTTTCCTAGCTTATTTTTGTGAGAGCGTTATCTATTAAGCAATATCTTGTTAATTATGTGTCTAAATCTTTAGTTGTTGCTAAAGGGTCACCCCCCTAGGTCCTACATAGCCTGAAGTGCAGGGGAAATGTGTTCTAGTCTAATTTCCTGTCAGCTGGCCAAATCCATCTTTGAGTTTGATTATAAGAAATTGGCTAATCTTTAGGATTCATTTGATCTGTTGATTTGGAACACCAACAAGGAGGCTATTAAGGTTTTTTTGTGATTATTCTCAATTGCACTAGTTCTAAAAATTGGTGAAAAATGAATTGATAATGGATTTAACAGGTAAAAAATATGACAAGAGAGCCCTGAATGTTAAGGACATTAAAGACCCTATAGTAAAATATGCATCAATGGTGATAGGGTACAATATATACTTTACAAAAAAAGATAAATCTATTTTTTCTACTGCCATCAACACCACATATGAGATGGTAAAGAAAGGTGATGATTATGTTTTGTGTGAAGTGCTCATATCACAAATACTAGAGAAATTGAAAAGGAATAAGGACTCCTAGTACCCCTTTAAGTTTGGTACCTTGATCATGGATGGTGGTGTCTTGGGCTCCTACTATTCTAAGGTAGGGAGCTGTTTTGGTTTACTATTTTACTTTACTAATGAGGTTCCCAGAATTGGGAACACAATATGGTTGAAGGAAAGACTAGCAAAATTTTAGATCAGAGACCACCTAATGAGGTTAGGTGATGCAAATGCACATGATACTATATTATGGGGTTTCTTTAAAACCTTTCAAAGGAACATGGAAGCCAAAAAAAGGATTCCTCGGAGCATGGTAGAGAAGTACAAAAATGATAAAAATTTCATGGTGACAAAGGATTGTTTCATAATACAGGTTGTTGAGCCTAGAACTATTTAGATTCCAGAGATGGGATATGAAATAACAGAGGAAGAAATTATTAGTTCAATAGATTTTATGCTGAGCAAGCCTAGAGACACCTTTGAGGAAATATTTGGGATATATGAGGAGAAGTACCGAGTTGTGCACATGGATCAGAGGTTAAAAATAAAGAAAATTGTTGAGAAGATGACTACATAGGTTATGGAGATGATGGGTCTATCAAAGGACCAAGTGGAGAAATCCAAAAGCACATATGACTCTCTAGGATGTGCATCTAGCATAAGATCTGGTAGAACATCTACGCCATGTTCTGTTGCCTCCAAGTCCTCTAGGACTATGCCCTCTGTTAGTGAAACAAAGAGAAAGGAGTCAACCAGTACTCCAATTAAACAACAAAGTGTGTCTATGAAGGAAAAGAGTGTTTTTATGAAGAAACAAAGTGCCCCACTAAAGAGAAGAGTGAAGGTAAAGGAAACAAGACAAAGAAACATGAGTGTTGATGAAGGAGAAGAAGAGGAAGAAGAAGTACCTCTCATAAGAAAAATAAAATCTGGAGTATCACAAGCATAAACTAGTGCAAAGAAGGCTAAGGTTGATATTGTGGACACTGACAATGAAGTGGAAGTGGAGAAGGAGAAAAAAGGGATTTAAAATTCATGTGAGGGAAAATAAACCTGAGCCTGGTATAGGAGATTTTTTTTTGAAAGGTAAGAAGAAGAAGAAGAATAAGTCTTCCTTGGTAAGAAAACATATCCCTCTAAAAATAGAAGCATTGTTTAATGGTATAGTTGAGCATGAAAATGTTGGAATAAACTACTTCCTTATATACCACTGTGGATGATGATGACAAGTCTACAATAGAAGAGGCAACTGTTAGATACATTGTTACATTCGATGTCCACATGAAGGATATTGAAGGCCAATTTCTTGAGAATTTGAAAAGCTCATTGGTTGCAAGAAGAGAAGAAGCAATAAATGAAGATGTAAAGTTGAGATTATTTTCCTTGGAGAAAGTTAGTGCTACCTTTTTAGATGAGGACACAGCTAAATTAGCTCAATTGTACAATAAAGAGTTCAAGACCAAGAAAAGGGTCACCACACTTATGAGAAAAGATAAAGATGATATAAAAAGGCTCGGGAATGAAATAGTTGAGAAGGTTGCCAATTTGGAAAAGAGCTTAGGTATGACTCTAGACAACGAAGAAAAATTGCATAATGATATGTCTATCCTGGAAGTTAATGCTCTAGAACATGAGCATGAAGTAGAAAAGGAGAATGAGAAAGAACATACCCCTTTGGTTGCAGAAGAAATTGTTGGTAAGATGTAGAAGGAGGATACACAAAGAGATCACATCACACCTCCTCTGAAAATAGGGAAGAATGCGAGACAGGAAGAAGAGGTTGTACAAGACAACTTAGAGATATCTGAGGCATACAATACATAAAATTTGTCTTCTCTAGATAACAATGGTATGCCAATTGAACATGAAAAGAAGACTAAGAATGTATCTAGTACTACTAATAAGGATAAGAAATATGAAAAATCAAAAGAGAGCATTGGTGACAAGGAAGAAGCCAAGGAGAAGAGAGTTGAAGAAAATGTGATGATGGTTGGTGAATCTTTTGGAACCTCCAGAGATTCCTTGAAGAGTTTATTGAGCATGCAACTCCTATTCCAACTAGTTGTTTTTGCATAGTTATAAATTTTGATGCAACATGGTCAAGTAGATATGGACAAGATGTCCCCCTGCATAAATTACAACTAGGTGATGCATTCCATGCCTCCAACAAAAAGGAGATCTTACAAACATATTGTTGGGGATATAGATTCGGTTCTGTTATCAAGATTAGCATCTAAGACAAAAGTGCCTTAGTGATTTCAATTCAAAATCACAACAAAGACACAAAACAACTATGCCATAAAGCGGAAGTAGGCACAGATGATCCCCCATTGATCCAACTGAGGAAAGTGAATGAAAAATAATAGACAGATTCAACACAAAAAAATAACCATGAAAGACAAACATGATGACACATAGATATACGTGGGGAAAACCTTTTCAGGTAAAAAAACCCACCTCCAAAACATTCAACTCACTTATATTATTCAGTAACAAAAAAATAGTTACAATACAAACACAGAGCTATGCTCTTCAGGATAATACATCTTGACCATCTGGAGAATGCAGGCAGACAACAAAACCAGAAACTTCATGTAGTTCCAATGAAATCTACATAGATTCCCTTCAGCTCCTCATAACAAACTGTCACAGCCAGCCTCACGTCCAGCCTAGTTACTCGGCCTCACAACAGGTTCACATTGCTGTAGAACCGAGAGGCAGAGTGTTCTCAGTTACAATGCCTTAGCATACTGCTCGAACACACTCACTGCCTCTCTCTCTCAATGAATCTCTCTCAACGACTCTCTCTCTCTCTCTCCCATGCACATGATATTACTTAATCTCTTTCCATGTGCCCACATATCCAGCCTGTCTAAACAGTCAAAATTGTCCTCAGGAATGTAAGGAAAGTCAGGTGCGGAAACAACTTCCTACACTAATCTCTTAAGGAAAGTATGGTGCAAATTCGATTTAAATCCTTACAATTTCAGATTCGTTAATCTACTTAACAATGATATTGCAGCAATATACCATACATATAGAAAATAAAGAATGACACAATGATTTACCCTAGGGAAAACCTTTCGGTAAAAAACCCCAGCACTCCAAAACTTGCACAATGTATTATCTTCAACACAACGGTTACAACACACTTGCAATGCAAGTTCTTTCAGGAGATTTCCAACACTTGAAGACAAAACACGACAGCATCAAAACGTTCCAACAATACACTACCATCACTCATCTTCGCAACCCTAAAAAATGCTTATATCATGCGCTTCCCTTTTTAGGGCAACTTCCAAAGATAGCCGTATTAGGGTTTTACCATTCTCTGAGAAAATAGGAACCCGTAAAATTTTTTTAGGGCGATGCCCCAAACCCCACTATCGTGGAAGAGTGTACAGTACTCAACTTTATCAGTTGCCACATGTCTTGCATGTCTTCACCCATCATTGAATCTTCTAGAAATAGCTCTTACGTGTCATAGGAATCTGTCATAACCGTTTCAGCCATGATCTCCTTACACACAATTCAAGATGCCGACACATCAACATGCCAACTAGACATGTACACTCACACTTAATTACATTATTTGCAAGAAATACTTTTTTTACAAAACAAATAATAAGAATAGGAATTATCCAAGGTTGAGACACCTTATTCCTAACAAGGAAATCACAGACAGATCTGACCATGTCATCCTCCTTGCATCGAGCCACCCAGGCACGCATCCGATCTGTACAGATCTCCTTTTCCTCGAACCACCCAAGCAATAACTCCTTGCCATAATCGGGTTCCTGTTCGCCACCCAGAGTCAGCAACAATAAATTCTTTTGGCTTTTAGCCAATCAACCTACTGAGCTAAGCCATGTGTCCACCATCCATTCACTGGTCACTTTGACAGTCAAGTCCAACTCGGTCAATCGAGCTCCGAGCCCGTTTGAGCTCATACCGCATTACCGCCGAGCTTGTCACCACTTGTCGCGGTAAAGCGGTGAGCTCGACCGAGCTCACCCTTCACTTCACCACACTACCGCTACCCGGTCAGGCCCACGCCATGGTATGGTAGTAACCGCCTTGCAGACCGTCAATAGTTAAACCACATCACCGTGGCTTAAGGAACAAGCCTTCGTGGTAAGGCGGTAGGCACCAACATTGACCGTCGCAGCTCCACTGTGCTACCGCACCTAGACCACTAGACCTCCATGGTAAGGAGGTGACACTGCTAGCCCAGACCACTAACGGTCAACCGTGCTACCACGGGGCTGCTAGGCCACCTCGCAGTAGGGTGGTGATAGCCAGGCAGACCGTCAATGGTATTATCGTGGAATCATGGTGAGACAACTCACCGCCCATAGTATGGCGGTAACTGCCAATGCTGACTGCCATCCAACCTATTACCGTCAACCGCACCATCGCGGCTTAATCGAACACCACCTGCGGTACAATGGTAAACATCTTCTACCAGCCCACCACCACTGTGCCGCTCATTGCGATACCTCGCCACTGAACGAAACACCTAGCGGTAAGGTGGTAAGCCAACACTCTGTCAGCTCGCCGCTCACCGCATTGCCTCGCCACCATCGAGCCACCTCCATAGTAAGGAGGTAACTATCAACCAAGCCATCGCCAGTTCACCATGCCACTACCATTCAGAAACAAGACCACCATGATAAGGCGGTAACACCGCCCAACCGTCGAACAGGGTGACCCGCGGTATGACGGTAAAGGCCCGAAATAGTGAGAAAATGCCTAAGTCTTCAAATGGGTCAACCAAAAAGTTGAGGCAGAATTCCCAACAATCTCCCACTTGCCGAAGACTTTTAGACATCCTCCAAAACAAGGACCAAAACATGCTCTCACGCTCCAACCAAGACCAATGCAATCGACATTCAAAATTTCCACCATCTCAGGCAACTGCTCCAAATATCCAACGCAAGAAAAGGAACAAGCCAAGGCGTAAATGCACCAATCTTAGGAACAAAAGAAAATGACCCTTCAGGCGGAAAAATGAAAAACAACAACAAACAATAAGGCACCAACATGAGCACAGGAAATAGTTTATAGATTGCGATTCTCCAAAACAAGAACACCAATCAGCCAGAACAACAACCAGTGACTTGACTGTCCTCATCCAACTGACCAAAACCCATGCGACTGAACATAGCACCCACAGCTCGTGCTAAGCCGTACAACCACCCATACCTCAAAGGTATGAAAACCAGTAGCAGACTCATGCCATCATAAAACCATCCATCTTAGCAGCAAATAAGCACCCTGTGTCAACCAGTCATAGACCAAACACATCCAGGTACTCCCACTGCAAGGGCACTATCCAGATGAGTGCAAACAAAGCACCATCACACATGATCCAAGCATACTAAGTCCACCAATCCCTGCATATAGAAGAAGTAACCATGTAGATACAAGGGACACTCACTCTGATTTGCACAACCTGCAACCACCTACTGTAGGAAATGTTTCTCTCAACAACCTTCCACTATTCTTCCAAGGACCTCCAAATCTAATTGAAGAAAGAAGCACAGGAACCTTTGTGTCATCACCCAAGTGACAACACTTGACCACAAACTATGACCGACTCGGCTCCGCACAAGCATCTCACATCTAAAGTCAAAAGAACATTCAGGAAGAACAAGACCAGATTAGAGAGAAGGTCCAAATCAAAACATGCCCTTCTACAAACCTTTCTATATGCTAGCTGTGTCAAGAATGATCTTTTTCACATCCCAAAGGAAAAGCCTTAACAACATCCAATAAAACCATGGATGTAAGCACCTCAAAGAAGATCAGACTTACCCATATAACCATCTCCTATTAGTCCTCAAGAGAACAAGGAGATACACAATACTGTCCACCTTTCATTATGAATCCTCCAGAATCATAAAACAACTCAAGATTCATATCCATGAAAGATAAAGCATAACACACATATCTGAAAGCTATAATGGGCAAATACCTTTCAAATAAACACCACTGCCGAGTAGACCAAGAAGAAAATAAAAATGCTCCTCCAAGATATACAAGCCACCGTGACTTACCTAAGAGCATTCTCCTTCAAGGTCTCTGTTGAATTCACATTCAACCAAGGTGTAGGCATCTCAGACTTTCAGCTATAACAACAACATTGTCAAAAGAATTCTAGCCTCACCTTATTCTCCATGCATCCATGAGCACTAGAAACCTATCATCTCATGCTAACTCCAAACTGCATCCTTGCAATAAACATGAAGTCCTCCAGCATATGACCAATGTACTCAAAACAAAGAGAAACCCTAGACCACTGTCAAAGCTCCAAACCAGCTAGACAAGAACTTAGCATGACACCATGATTTGCACATCCCCCTTATGAGATACCATGCTTCAAGTGAACTATCCATGGTCTTAGGAGCAAAGCACCATGCCAAAACTCTAATGCACAAGCAAGAGTATACATGACATAAAATAAACAAACTCTAAACCAACATCACTTGTCAAGCACCACCAACATCTCAACCAAGGACTACCAAGGTCCTCCATGGCTCCAAGATTCTGCACATCTTCAAATAGTGACCATGCAGATGCGAAAGAGCTCTTCTGCAACAACAGGATCTAAGAGTCCTCAAGTAGCATCTGCAACACCAAAGAATATCATTCACCAGCAAGTGATGAATCCACAGTCATTGCTAAAGCTCCCACTAATTTGTGACACCAAGCTTTCCAAGAACCATGAATGACCACCCCATCACTGCCAAAAGCTTACACTATGCCAGTGTATCCAACTCTCCATGACATCATGATTCACATGCTTCAGATCCCCATCACTGACTATTCAGGTACTCAAACGCCATTCCTACTCTCATCTCAAAACAACCACGCCAATGCACAAGTGACCACAGACAAGGTCAGCTAACAAAACAACACTACATAGTTACAACCTCGTGGATATAGACAGTCCACTTCCTAGCTGTCTCACAACAAACATGTAGGTAAGGACAACCCACAACATTGCACAACTCATGGATGCAACCAAATGTAAACCCTGCAAATCTATCATCGCACTAGAAACTGCAAAACTGAGATAATCAAAGAGAACAACCAAAGCAGACAAGCATGACTCAAATACCAGATCAGCAATAGATCTGATTTGCCAGTCAAGTCCACAACTCAAGCACCATAGTCTAGAAAACCAACAAGCACACCACTAGAATGCTGAAAGAGAAACTCATACCAACACTCCCATGCAGAGAAGACATCACACCTCCTCAAACCATGTTGAACTACAGCTATATCATCCAGTCACACCCTAGAAGCCAAGATCTAGAAAATAGCAGACATCAGCTCCACACAAAACACAAGTTTTCCCTGACTGTGCAAAACCTACAAAACCACTGTGTTTCCAAAACACCCACACATCTCCATATTCATTGCTCATCTGGACGACTCAAGAGTCTGCACACAATGTTCACGGTTAACCAGAACAATGAAAAACAACATGAACATGCGTCATAGACTTTTTAGGAAAATCTACACAAAACCTCCAGAGCCAAAGACATGGATTTGAACCATGCAAGTGCAAGAAACAGGCACACAGGAATAGTAGATCCATTTTAGACCAGTTCCAACACCATCACTCATGCACTAGCAAATGGGAGAGCCAGGATATCTAGAAGTTGTAGACCACCAAGGTCACTTCATAGCCTCCATGCAATTAGAGCAATAGAGAAAATTCCTTCAGTACTAAGTCAGAACACCCAGAACAAGTACACCATTTCCATGGCCGAAACAACAACACAAGTAAGCCCATACCACCAGGGAGACTCTCACACAGACACCCAATATGAACACCATGCTTCACTGCAACTCAACCATGAATAGACCTCACACCCTTTGTAACAGGAACTTTGCTACGAGCCAGGAGCCTCAGACCATGTTGCAACAACATGACCAACTGCAGTCATCTCGAGCATCTTTCAAACATTGTTTTGAATCAAAGAAGTACACACTTCCACTCATCGAAGGATCAATCACCAACCAATTTCTCTAGACTTCCTCAAGCTTTTCAAGCTAAGAAATCAGCACAGGAGAAAACCTAGAACTTCAAAAACCAAGAGAAGACTTTGATACCACTGGTTGGTATCATCAAGCCTCGACCTCCTTCAACCAACTTTGATACCACTTGTTGGGGATACGGATTCAGTTCTTTCATCAAGATTAGCATATAAGACAACAGTGCCTTAGTGATTTCAATTCAAAATCACAACAAAGACACAAAACAACTATGCCATAAAGCAGAAGCAGGCATAGATGATCCCCCATTGATCCAACTGAGGAAAGTGAATGCAAAACAATAGACAAATTCAACACAAATAGATAACCATGAAAGAAAAACATGATGACACACAAATATACGTGGGGAAAACCTTTTCAGGTAAAAAACCCACCTCCAAAACATTCAACTGACTTGTATTATTCAGTAATAAAAAACCAGTTACAATACAAACAAAGAGATATGCTCTTCAAGATAATACATCTTGACCATCTGGAGAATGCAGGTAGGCAACAAAACCAGAACCTTCATGTAGTTCCAATGAAATCTACATAGATTCCCTTCAGCTCCTAATAACAAACTATCACAGCCAGCCTCACGGCCAACCCAGTTACTCGACCTCATAATAAGTTCACATTGTTGTAGAACCGAGAGGTAGAGTGTTCTCAATTACAATGCCTTAGCATACTACTTGAACACACTCAACTCCTCTCTCAACGACTCTCTCTCTCAATGAGTCTCTCTCTCTGTCGTGCACATGAGATTACTTAATCTCTTTCCATGCGCCCACATGTCCAGCCTGTCTAAACAGTCAAAACTGTCCTCAGGAAATCATAGATAGATCTGCCCATGTCGTCCTCCTTGCATCGAGCCACCCAAGAACGCATCCGATCTGCACAGATCTCCTTTTACTCAAGCCATCGAGGCAATAACTCCTTGCCATAATCGGGTTCCTATTCGCCACCTAGAGTCAGCAACAATAACTGCTTTTGGCTTTTAGCCAATCAACCTGCTGAGCCAAGCCACGTGTGCACCATCCATTCACTGGTCATTCTGACAGTCAAGTCCAACTCGGTCAACCGAGCTCCGAGCCCATCTGATCTCATACCGTATTACTACCGAGCTCGTCACCACCTACTGCGGTAAAGTGGTGAGTCACTTCACTACACTATCGCTACCCGATCAGGCCCACATCACAGTATAGCGGTAACTAGCTCGCAGACCATCGATGGTCAAACCGCATCACCACGGCTTAAGGAACAAGCCTTCGTGGTAAGGCGGTAGGCACCAACACTAACCATCGTAGCTCCACCATGCTACCGCATCCAGACCTCTACGATAAGGAGGTGACACCGCTAGCCCAGACCGCTAACGGTCAACCATGCTACTGTGGGGGCCACCAGGCCACCCCGTGGTAGGGCGGTGACCGCCAGACAGATCGTCAATGGTCTTACCGTGGCACCATGGTGAGACAACTCACCGCCCACCATATGGCGGTAATCGCCAACGCTGACCGCTAGCCAACTTGTCAGCATTAACCACACCACCCTAGCTTAACCGAACACCACCTCAGTACAATGGTAAACATCTTCTGCCAACTGACCACCACTGCGTCGCTCACCATGATACCTCACCACCAAACGGACCACCCATCAGTAAGGCGGTAAGCCAATGCTCTGTCAGCCCATCGCTCATCGCACTGCCTCGCCACCATCAAGCCACCTCCACGGTAAGGAGGTAACTATCAACCAAGCCTTCGCCACTTCACTGCATCACCGCTAGTTAGGAAAAAGACCACCGCGGTAAGGCAGTAACACCGCCCAACTGCCGAATAGGGTGACCCATGGTATGGCAGTAAAGGCCTAAAATAGTGAGAAAATGCCTGTCTTCAAATGGGTTGACCAGAAAGTTGAGGCATAATTCCCAACGCATATTATAAGAGTGTTTGGTAGATGCAAAAGTGAAGGTGTTGCAGGAGATTTTTCCTAGTGCCAGTATTGATAATTCTTTATTCAGTGTGCAAAACCTAAAACTATTGCTTGATTCTTTCAAAGAGTATTCCAATGGCCTTGAGGATAAATTGGAGAAGGAAGTGAGCAATAAAGTGATTGAGAAAAGGTTGGTAGATATCTTAGATAAATGTGCCACTACATACAACAAAATGAAAAGCAACCTTAATGATGTAAAAAATTATGTTGAAGATACCAAGGATCTATTTCAGTTTTTCTTGAAGTGGCCTAGTTCCACTAAAAACATAAATCTCGAGATGGATTATGTTGAGGCATAAATTGACAAGGAATCTGGTGCCTATGATCCAACAAAATATGTAGATGTATCCAAAAGATTAGCAATTTAAAATCTACATGAATAATTATTCTAGCTGCAGGAACAATAATAAAAGATTATAGTGCAGTTTGTACACTTAGAGACCTAAAGAATGCAAAGTTCACACTGATATCCAGTTCTCTAAACAATGCGAAGAAAGCAATAAAGTTGAATCTGATACCTAATACTCTGGATGAAGGAGAACTCCTCATGAATTTTGAGACTTAGAACTACATGCTTGGGCTAGCTGAGAAACATTGGGAGGATAGAAAAAATGATTGGGAAGCACACTTTTCTAGATTGCAAGTGTCAAACACAAGTAATCTTCCCTCTTCCAGTTGATTGTGAATGTTTCTTTTTTGTTTATGTAAATTTTAGATTTTATTGTATATATATAAAAGTTAGTAATATACTAGTGCAAATTTTTCTTAGTTTTGATGGATAACACTATTAGGGGGAGTATGTGGGTAAATCAGGTAAAATCATGTATATATGAAAGGGGAAGAAGGAAAAATAATATCAAGTATATGTAAATAATGTCAAATGGGGAGCATAGAACAAAAAATATGTGTGCACCCTTTTCCATTGATGTAAAATGGGGAGAATACATGGAGAAGAGTTGATGCATGTTTCCATCAATGAAAAAGGGGGATATTGTTGGAAGTTTGAGGAGACTGTCATTGGTACGGTTGTTGGCAACATGAGCATGCGATTATATAGTGTTGTAGTTGATTTCAACATTGTGGTTTGAATGGAAGTATATATTGAGGTACAATTGGTTGGTGAAGTGCATGAGTAAGTATGGAGATGGTAATATAACATAGAGATGTAGAGGTTTTTCTTTGGTGCAAAACATATATGTTGAATATTTGACTAAGTCTAGAAAGCAGTTTTCATTATATAGAGCATCAGTTTTTTGGTCCGCATCGGTTCATCTTGAGGTATTTTTTTCTATGGTTCTAAGGAAATTTTGGTACATGTTTAAGGACCATAAATCCAAAGTTTCATGTATTTATGTCCTCTAATGCAAAAGTTATGGTTGATAAAATATAGGGTTTTCTAGTAACAATATAATCAAAACAAAGCGCTTGTTTTGATTGGTCTGCATTCCATCGTAGAAGAATATTTGGTTATGTAGATTTAGGGGAGTGTTTATAGGTTTCAAAAGGGTGTGTAGACCAAGTAGCATGTGTTTTGGAGGTTTGCATGTCAGCTTGTGGATAACTAGTTGGTGTATTTTTGTGTTGTCTTACCAACGATGTCGACCAAATAAGTTTGGGGTCATGCGAAGTTAAAGGAAGTGATGACCAATCTTATAGAGTAATGATGGGTCCCCTCTGACCTATTTTCATGTGTTGCAAGTTTTGAATTAAGGCATGAAGTGTGTTTGTTTGAATCTTGAGTCAATTTTTTTTGTTATGCATGGTACATCTAATTAGGCTGACCTAATTGATGTTGCAAGTGTTTGTGGATGTAATGTGTATAAATATAAGTTCATTTTAGTGTTGTAGAGATGTGATGTGTAGTGTGGAAAATGTGTGATGTGAATCCATAAGTAGAGAACACAAATGTGATGCAAATGTAAAGTAGAGCAGAGTGTGGAAGTGGTATAGTATGAAGTGTGTTAATTCAGTGCTTTGAGTTTCAATGGAACTGTATCTCTTGCATATTGTAGATGCATTATTAGTTGTTCAAATCTTGGCAGTGAGCCACCCCTCTTCTCTATCTCTCTTATTCTATAGACAGTGAGTCCAAAAGACAATGCGCCATCCTATAATATGTTATGACCAGTTATAATATATCGTGAGCTAATCTTCACTATGGTTTTTCCTTTTTTTGGGTTTTCCACGTAAAAAACTAGTGTTCATATATTATGTGCTTTGGTGATTGCTTTTATAATTTATTTCCTTACTGCAATTTGAATATGATGTGTGGAATTAATGTTTAAATGCTTAAGTGGTTTAAGATAAAACTGATTCACCCCCCTCTCAGTGGACTACTGTCATCTCTCAAGTAAGGGTAAACCTATTAGATACCATTAAGAAAATGCAAGAAGTGGACTATTTTTTCCAACAAATGAAGTCAAAATCAAGGCAAGGAATGAACTAGACAAAGTATCTACTAGGGGATGACAGTATCTTTCGATATCAAGGACAAATTTTAGTACCTAGCAAGGTTATTAGACCACATGGTGTATCCCTGCACAAATAGTCTATAGTATCCATAGATTGTATGGTGGGTCTATCTAGAATATACCTTAAGCATGATAGTCTCCTAGTAGTAGTGGATTGGTTAACCAAGGTAGTACACTTTGTACTTGGTGATATTAAGGATGATTCTCAAGTTATAGAAAGAAAGTTTCCTTAAGGAGGTAGTTTGCATGTGGTGCTAGAGGTAATTATCTTTGACAAGGATAAACTATTCACTTCTTAGTTTTTGCCTACCCTAATCATATCTCGAGGCACTAAACCTAATTTCAACACCACTTATCATGCAAAAATAAATAGCCAAACTGAGAGTTAACTATTTTATTAAAGATATGCCTTGAATTTATGTAATGAACAAACCTACTAAGTGAGAAGAATATTTTCTATTGGATTTTTCTTACAACAACACCTTCCAAACCTCAATTCAAATTGTTCCCTTTGAATCAATCTATGGTAGGAAGGGAAAAATTCTAATTGAATGTGATGGATTGGATAATTGAGTCAACATAGGTCTTAGTTGTTTTATGAGTATGATTGATAGGTAAAAATTATCAAAGACAGGTTAAAGGAATCATTAAATCACTAAAATATTTATGCATTGCAAAGAGAACTTCAAGAGAATTTATTATGGGAGACAAGGTGTTCCTTCATTTCAAGCCTCAAAAGGGTTCAATAAAATTTGACAAGGCTCCCAAATTTTCCCCTTGATTCATCAAACCATTTAATACTATAGAGAATATTAGTCATGCAGATTATTGACTCGTGCTTCCCTCATCTCTCTTTGACATACATAATATATTTCATGAGGTCTTTTCTCAAGAAATATGTACCCAACCCAACCCATGTAATTTATTGGTAGGCCCTATAGGTAGAAGAGGCTAGATAAATATGACTAAGACCACTTGTAATTGTGGATAGACGTAGCTTCACACTATGAAACCAAACTATATAACATGTTAAGGTATTTTGGGACCAATATGGGGAGTGCAGAGCTACCTAGGAAGATAAGAAATTGATCAAACAAGAATAACTCCACTTATTTGATTAAGAAAAAAACAACTTAGCCCTAAGGGGGGAAAGATGTCACATCTGTGCAAACTCTATACTTTCTTTTGTGTTAAATGCTTGATGTCTTGATTTAATTTGGATTCAGGAAAAATATCTAACATTGAAACAATAATCATGCTTATTATTTTGAATGATTGTATTGATTTCCCAATTGATTTTTTATATTTAGAACTTTAAATACTAGTACAATTGTTGAGTAATTAAAAGTTATGAAGTAATTGGTTCTGTTTTAACTTATGAAATGGTTGTATCTATACATGTATTTTATTATTTTGGACTAATCAGGTACTAACAATCTTGTGTTGATGTATACCTGAGGAATTGGAATGGTTTTGTAAGGGATAAGAGTGCAACAAAGTGGACCTAGGAAATTTATCCTAAGAATAATTCTAGAGCCATTTACCCCTTGGTCAATCACTTCACTTTAAAATGATAAGTCAAGTAAAATCTTACCTCCCCCTAAATGTTTTAGAAGTGATATTAGTAGATGGCCAATGGATTCCCCTACTTTATTGATTGAGTATTGACAACCCTGTCCAAATTTCAACACCTTACTCGGCTAACTAATATAATATAAAAATAATATAAACATATCTAACCATACCTATGCAAAATATTGACAATCTTCATAATTACAAATATGTGTGTAGAGTTGATAGCATAGCAGCAAAAATTGTTTGAGTAAAAATTGGAAAAACAAAATTATTAATATTTTTTGAAAAAATCAAGAATTTAAAAAAAAAAATCATATTAAAAAAAAACATAAAAAACTATAGAAAAGGATACCAAAACTAGTTTATTAAAATTTAAGGGCATTTTCATAGCATAGAGATATAGAGAGAGAAAAAAAAAAGAGATTCTAACCTATCAATTGTATAAAATAAGATTTTTTTGTTTATATTCATTTCACTAATTACATTGCATTGCATAAAGCATAGTTCATAGTGCATAAATAATAACTAGATGGTTACAGTTGAAATTTTTTCAATTACAATATAGTTTGTATAAATTCAACCTATAAACTAAGTACAAAGTTCCAAAAAATCAAGCATAGCTAATGACTCTTTCTACTACAAATAGAGCTATGCTAGAGGGTTGTAGGTCTTGATGATGAAGCTCTTGGTTCAAAGCCTCTCCTTTAAATTCATTCAACCTCATGATTATCCAAGTTTCCCTCGAGGATCTCAAAACCCTCAGGATCAATAAATTCATTAAAAAGACAAATCTTATTTGCTGAGAAGACATCATAAATTACAAAATGGGAATCAATTGATTCATATTTATGATTTAATAGTACTTGCAACTTCTAGAACAGTGTCAATGAGAACTATACAAAGAGTTTGAAAGATAAATTATATGACAAAGGAAGCAATTTAAATGTTCAACTTAATAGGTTTTGAATCAAATAACTCAAGATAGAGTAATCCAAACTTATTTTGAAATACAGCCTTAAATCTCAAAAGATCATAAATGATATTGAATTTTTCTTATTGATAACTATTTTAGAAGATTTGTAAAAGAGTAAAGGGAGTGTTAAATATTTTTCCATTAGATAATAAAGACCTACAAGTACAAAATAAGAGAGCAACTATTTGAGCCACAATTTTAGTTATTATTATTGAAGTAAATTTTCCTTTATTTTGCATATAAGTGGATGATGAAGTTAAAAACATTGATGGACTTTGAGTTGAGAATTTGAGAGATTATAGGTACAAGTTTTCAATGGAAAATCAAAGCATGAGGAAAAATCCCTTTCAATGGGATAATTATTATTAAAATATATCTAGATAGTTAACGAGAAAATATATGAGGGCTTCTTTGGGAGGGATTAATATAAGCCCAAAAGACTAGGGCATGATTTCGCTCAAGGCATGTATTAGTTTTATTGATACCTATTTAACATGAATTGAATACTACACTTTATATGTATAAAGAATTTGTGTAATTATATTGTACTCCTTGTAGAATTTCTATGTAATGCCCCACCAAAAGCACAAGGAAAAAATTGATAAAACAACTTTTTTTTGAAACAACCACAACACCGAAGATACAACATCAACATGTCACACTTGTACAACATGTGAACTAGTGTTGTATGAAACATAACATGATAAAAAAACAACTATATGAACTCACCATTGCATAAGAAAGGTGGAAATAGTGGAAGACTAACCACTTTTGAGATAAATCCACCATGAATAACATATGAGAGAGAGAGAGAACAACACCCACATGATGATTGATTACAACCCACAGTTGAATTCTCTCACAACACAACTCAAAGATAGGAGGGAATCATCACCCTCTAATACATATACAAAAATAGTTAACAAATATAAAACAAGGTAAAACCTTCACTAGAGGATACCTAATGAGGAGGCTCAAACTCTCCACTAATTGGAATGACAACGAGTCACTTCCAAATAACCACAAACTTCCCAAGACATCTCATCACAACATAAAATCATACAAATGAAAGGTTACTAATAAAAAATAGTCCATGAACTATGAGGAATGTTGAGAAAACTAACAAGACCAACCATGAAGGTTTACAACCTTCCCAATACTCCACAAGACCAAGTGCACAATCTCCCTAACCCTAGGTTTGACAACTAGCCAAATTTGAAAGAGTGCATACAAAACAAAGAGGGAGAAACCACAAGTCCTTAATAAAGAAACTAAAGGGAAATCTTAGGATACCACTAGACAACAAAGGCCATGATAAACAACTATTTTTACATGATTTACCCATACAAGGTCCCAAAACCTTTAAGAACAAATAAGTCCAAAGAGATAGATACTTTGACTAGGTTTTTAAAGGTCTAGATGACAAAAATGGCTATCTCGAGCAAGGTATAGGGCATAAAAATTATCCAACATGGTATATAGGCTAGGAAAAATATTTGATAACTTTGGTAGAGATAATTTGCATTCTTATTTTATTATGGAGAATAGGGCCACCCCAACATAGAATTAGGTCACCCAATTAGAGATAGGTGATTTTGAGCCTATCAACCCTCAAAACTAGGATGCCCCACTATCAACCAGGTCACCCCACTATCAACCAAGCCACCCCAATATAGTACCAGGATGCCCCACTACTAACAAAGCTACCCAAACACACTTAAAATCTTTTTGAGTGAGTTTGATGACTCTTGAGCAGATCTAGGTTGCCCGAACTCACAAGATGACACTAAAGTTCATTTTAAACCCAAAGAAAATATTCCTAACTTAATTTGAACTTATCAATGCATAAACATAAAATTATTCACTTAAAATTATGCTTGTCACCAATACCAAGACACGTAAATAAGGCTAAACAACTAACAAACAAGCAATTGGTTGCAATTCATCTCAAGGAGAGAGGTTCTTTCACAATTACATAAAGAGAGGACTCAAATATCATTTTAACATCAAATTAAATTGAATTGAGAAAATTAAAAGAAAAATAACAAGGAGATAAGGAGATAATAATGTCACTTTTGATCCTCGATCCTTCGAACCCCAACAATGGTTTCCATGCCACCCTACCATCTAAAACCAAAAGGTTAACATACATTGTGCTAGGAGATGACCACATGTCCCAAACACACTCTCACAAGACACTTTTGAGGTAGGATATCACTCACAAAAGATACTAAGTATACACAAAATTTTCAAGAATTAAATAAGGATTATCTTCCATAATATGAAGTCTAAGTAAAATAATAGCATACAACAAGAAACTCCAAAAGAGAAAATAACAAGAGCCATAGAAATCGTATCAAGATTATACCTCATGAAAGACCATAATACCTCTCATACAAGATGAGGTAGGATATGTTTAGCATTGGAAATCATCACCCTTAACAATTTCACACTAGGTTTATCTTGCCCTTATGTGTCTAGACCCATTTGTGCTCTTAATTTTCATACTTTATGGTCATCTTTAGAAAATAAAAAATTAAATTTGGGAATTATGATTTAATATTTATTTAATGACAACTAAAGACCCAAAATATGTTTGGACTAGGGTACTAGCACCCCTATCCAACCTATTTTATCCTTGATTTAATTATGCCATTATCGATATTTTAACTTTTATAAATTTAAATTTATTTGTCAACTTGTGATAACTAATTATGGGGGAAATAAAGAAATGCATATAAATACAAGTCCTTTTCACCATTTAAAATCCTAGCATATTGGAATCACATTTGAACATATTTAAAAATATTCAAGAGAAGAATTAGTAGAGTTTACAACACTTATGATCAGTCAAGATTTATGTTAGCAATGCATCAAGTTTACATGTGATTTTATTCATGTTTTATGTTCATTTATTTTATGGGTAATAACACTTGTGAGACTTCCAATCAATCATCCATTTCTCCTTGAAGATGACTAGCAATGACTTTATTCCATGAAAGAAAGCATATATGAGTGGTAAGTTACAACACTCATCAATTTATCATTCCTTTTATTGATTTTCCTCTTCCCGACCAAGGGTAAGCACTCTTTACACCATCATAGCTATTGTGGAGGTGGAAACACCAAAACTAGGTTTGACTTAGGTAAGCCCCTTACGACACAAACCTACCTCTCCTCTTTTATGTGCAAGTGAGAGATATAAAGTGGATTTGGGGAAGGATTGAAGACCTAATTGCAAGATCAAGCATTCGAGCCTCACATGTCAAAAAATTAGGGAATGTGAAATTAATCATCAATATTTGAAGATTTGAAGCTAATTCTAGGAGGAAAGAGCCTATAGATGGTGACCATATGAGATCTTATTTCTAACTTTGAAGATTTTTTATTTCTAATTCTAGGGTGCCAATACCACTGTCTAGCTAGCTTGAGCTCCAATTTGTATTCCAAGATCCTATATATATGTACTTTGTTGTTATGTGATCCTTTTCTATGTTTATGTTAAGTGATTCTTTGAAATCATAATAGTTTATTATAGTTGCATAGTTAGCCTAAGTACAAATTTGTATCATCAAATCAAGTTAATTCATAATCAACCCCATATACCCCAAAGAAAAAACCAAAAAATTGATCTATCATTTTGGATCTTCCATAGCAATTAGTAGCCAAGTGGGTGTTTGTGATCATCTTTTGTTCCTTCCAATATTATTAAAAGAAAGTGTGATTTAGACCCTAGATCCCTTTTTCCCACATCATATTTTGGTGAACCTAATATTTATTGCACATTAAAATATTTTTGAAATATTAAAAGGCCGGCTATGATTTGCATTAAATCTTAGGTTGTTTGAAATTTTCATTTATGCGTGTATATTTTTGGTAAAAAGGCATTGAAAATAGATTTTTTTTCATAATATTTTCATCTAAAAAGATAATAAAGTGTTTATTTACATTGTTGCAAGATAGATTCAGTCAATTACTATATTTTCAAAATCTGAAATTGTTCTTTTGAGTATATTATATTACTCCAAAAATATAAAATTTTATGAATGCTTATGTGTTTCACATAGAAAAGATTAGGGTTTTAAGCATTTCTAGAAATATGTCTATTGCCAAACCTGAACATCTACAAAATTGGATCTTCAAAAACTATAGATCATTTCTTTAGATCTATATATGGAGTCATAGGGCCTTCATCATTCTTGAGGAGTTGTGAGATTTTATAATATTTGGCTTCCAGGTTCTTGTAGTAAGCAAAGGGCTTTGGGTCACCATGAATTGTGACCTCTTGGTTTTCATAAGGGAATTTAACACATTGATGAAATGTGGATGCAATAGCTTTCATCCCATGGATCCATGGGCACCCCAAAATAATTTTATAAGGGAGGCCGAGATCAAGAACTTGGTAAGTAGTCTCCATGATAGACGGTCCTACTTGGATAGGTAGTTGGATGGTGCCTTGAGACACTCTTTCCTGATCATCATAAGCCCAGATGGTGATGCCTTTTCCCTTTTCAATCATGTCTTTAGAAAATCCTAGATTTTTTATTAGCTTGAGGGAACAAATATTCAACCCCGCACCTCCATCCACCAAGACCCGTTTGACTTTATTTTTATGGACAAAGACTTCAAGATGAAGTGCATGATTGTGAGATGGATGGGTTGGGAGGTCTTGTTCAAAGAATAAGAGGAGATGTGGCATGGTGATGTGTCCCATCATAGCCTGGAACTGATCTGTATCAAGGTTTGTGGGTACAAAAGACTCAACAAGGGCCCTTTCTAAAATCTCTCTATGTGCAGGAAAAATTATCAGTAACTCCATGATGGATATTTGGGCGGGGGTCTTCTTTAGCTATTCCAAGATATTGTAGTCACTGGAAACTGACTTTTATTTTGCAAGGGGTGCTCTATCTTTCGTGGATGGTCCGGGGATAGTGATTTTTACGCCTCATGTGGTGAATCCACACTCGACTTTGGATCCTGGGATATGGAAAAAACTTACCCATTCATATAAAGATGTAACAACATGGTCATAAATGTGGTTGATGCTGCCATAATTTTTGTCTCTTCCATTGTTGTTTGCTTTATTGTGATCCAGCATCAGATTTGTGTATATCTTGAGGTCCTGATTTCTATTTGGTTTCTCAATGGTGATGGTCTTATCTTCAATAAGAACTTGAATCAGGTTCTAGATCCTCATACAACTAGCTATTGTATTCCCCTTTATCTTATGAAAATAACACAAGTGCTTCTCGTTATACCAGGGTGGTTTAACTTGAGGCTCCTGGTAATTTTCAATGATTGGGAGTGTGATGATGTTGGTGTCAATGAGTCACTTCATGACAGATTCGACCGATTCTCCAAGAAGTGTGTACTTTCATTTTGGGGGATATCAATTTCATGTGGATGATCTGCCTTGATCATTCATATTGTTGACCGTTTGTGTGTTGTTTTGTTGTTGCGATGTGTTGGGTCGGGGGGTGTTTTGGGCATTATTCTGAGGTTGTTGGTAAGTTTCCTATTATGCGTTTGGTTTTGGGACATTGATCACAACCTTGGCATCAACAACACCATCATTGGTAACATTTTTGTTTTTCACCCATGTCTGAGGTTTATCGTTATAGCTTGTTGATGGGCGATTGTCTTGATACGTAGGTGTCCCCCCTTGTGCAATGAGGGCTCTTTCGATGTTGAGAACCTTGGGGATGAGTTGATCATAGGAGGTGATGCACTGTACTTTGAGATGCAAGGCCAAGGCTCCTTGAAGATTTGTGATGATAGTTCAGACTTGTTCTTATGGCATGACCCACTTTCTTCTATTGGCTTTGGATCGCCATCGTTGTAGTAAGGATGCAAATGATCCTCCCTTTTTTTCTTGAGGTTGGAGAACTCTTCTAAGCTTACGTCCATGACCATGTTGAATGAATAATTTTGCATGAAGGTGTCCACAATTTCTTGGAAATTTTTGATTTTAGGAGGAAGAAAAGAGAACCATTCCATGGCTGGGCCAACTAGACTTTTGGGGAAGAGCCTCATTAGATAAGAGTCATCGTAGGCAACCTCCATGCAATGTACATGGAATTCCCTGATGTGATCTTCAGGATTTTTGAGTCCACGGTACTTGTCAAATTTTGGTATCTCAAAGCCTTGTAGGAATGGCTTCATCACAATGCTCATGTCGAATGGATAAGGGCATAAATTACCTTGTGATTTTGTGGTCTTCCCTAATTGTATGTCCAACACCTATTGTGAGAGATTTTTTGTTTGGGCGGACAAATCGCTTTGTAGGTCAGGTGGTGGAATGAATGTGTTTTGGGTTGGTGTAGTGACTTGGATGATGGATGGAGTGAATTTCAGATTGGGTGGTGTGTGCATGAGATTTTGTTGTGCAGCTAATGCTTGTTGATATGCTTGTAGTTGTTGTTGTGCCAAAAAATATTGTTGTTGGTCTTGTTGTTGGGACTGCTGTTGTTGTTGCGCCAACAATGCTTGTTGTTGTGCTTGATATTTCTGCAAAGCTTGTTGGTAAGCTTGTTTCTATAACAAGGCTTGTGCTTGAGCTTGTTGTGCTTGATGTTGGGCTTGTGCTTGTGCGTGTGCTTGTGAAGATTGTGTAGCTTGAGTGGCTTGCACAACTTGTGCGGCTTGTTTTTGTTACAATAAATCTTGTGATTGGGCTTGGGCTTGTTGTTGTTGTAGCAATGCTTGTTCTTGCACTCGGGCAACCTATTGGGCTTGTTGTGCAACTTTCTACATTTGTGCTTGTTGTGCGGCTTGTTGGGTTTGGAATTACTGAAGTGCCCTTTGATAAGCTTGCTAAGCCGCTTGCAACATGATGTTGTATTGGTTGTCCATGTTTGGATTTGTTGGTAGAGGTGGGGGATTCATAATGGTATGAGATGGTGTTATGAGATTATGTTGGGGTGGTTGTTGGGGTGTTTGAGTGATGATGATGGGTTGTGTGGTGGAGAGTATGGTTGATGAGTTAGGTCCCTGGAAGACCATGTTTTGAGATTTTGTGGATGGTGTAATGGTGGATTGATATATTTGGACTGACGCCACCTGTTGTTGCAATGTCAGTGGTATGCCTACAAGATTTGGTATGCTTGGAAGATTGATTTGATTCAGCTAATTTTGGATAAGTAAAGGGGGTTTCCCTAAACCAAGGATTGGTGTTGATATTGATGTTGGTGGGAGGATAGGTGGTATGTTCACTTGATAAAGTGATGATGATGAGGGATCAAATATTCCCCCTTTTCCAAATAATCCATCTTCCCCTTGTGAGGTCATGGGGAGGGAGACATGTGTGTTAAGAGGATATGTCGGTATTGCAATGAAATAGGATGAATTATTGGTGTCATGAAAGATGAGTGGAAAGTATGGGTTTTTCAGATCTTGAGGGATAGATTGACCCAAGATGGTGTTTGCATCCAAGTCTTGGTTGTTTACAAGGGGATGTGTTTGAAGAGCATGAAGTAATGAACTCCCCTTGTTGACAATTGGTTGAGTTGGAGGAAGAGATGATGTGGGTTGGGGGATGGGTTGAACAATGCTTTGAATGATGCTTTTAAATATGGTGTGAATGAGACTAGTGGCATAATCCCAAGAGGTTTCTCCACAATAATGTTTATTTCAAAATTAGAAGAGATCTTAGCCCCTTCTTTTGCCAATTCTAGCATGTATTGTGAAGGATTAAGTCTTATCATGGCATTGAAAATTTTGTGGGTTTCAAGATTTTGGAGCATTTCTATGATTTCATCTTGAGTCATCCCCAAGAAATTGTTGGTGATGTATTCCACTTAACCTTCCTCTTGAGGATCTTGTGGTAATAGAGGAAGATTGGGTGGGGGATTTCTAGATCCAATGGGATTGATTTCGGGAGCGGTTTGACTCAAGTCACTTGAAGTAGATGTTTCTTTGTTGGTTTCCATGTTTTTCTTGTACTGAGATCAACTTTGAACCATAAAATAAGGATAAATGTTCAGGAATATGGGATAAAATCTCTAATTCCTTAGGTTGGTCTAAAATTTTAGGCTCAAAGAAGAAAATCTAAGTATTTTAAGGATTAAAGGATGGTGTCAATGATTAAACTCTCAAGAATCTTGAAGGGACACTAGACTCTAGGACTTTTTGATTTTTGATTTTTGATTTGATTTGAGTTTGATTTGGAATTGGATAATGAACTCATAAAATGAAATATGTTGGATGTTATCTTGGGATAAATTTTTCCACAAGGTGATAATTTAACTAAGAATATGAAGAAGGATTCATCTACACATACTTAGTCAAACAAGATGATTTTGAATTGATTTAAAATATTTGCCAAAAGTCTAGCATGAAGGATTTTTCCAAGATTTTAAGAGTTTTTGATGGGATGAGATTTGATTGATGCTTGAGGGATGGGTGAGAATGTTGATTTTTATCCTAAATGGGACTTAGAGAGATTTATTTTCTACAAGACCTCGGTATTGAAGAACATGCTTGGAATTCCTATGTAAGAAATTCAAATCTTTGAAAGAGACTCGGGTTTTGACTATAATAAAATGAGTACAAATTGGGATTTTTCTTTGAAGCTATTTTGTAAAAATTACAGACCAACCTTTCTCTAACTTTGTGAAGTCTTGAAAGACGCTCCTCATGAGCTTTTGGACTAAGGTTCTTATGACGACTTGGCTTGAGAACTTTGAATTTATGGGAAATCATGGGATCAAGCACATGTGAGTTTCAATTGTCTTTTATCTTGCTTAGATTGATTCTTTTTACCATAAACACTTTCTTGTTTAGCTTTCAAACTAAATGTCTAAGGACTTGATTTATTTTCATCCCACAAAGTCCATTATGTGGAAATCAAGAGAATCAAGGCAATAGTTCCCTAATGCTGACTTTAGTAAGAGAAAATTGAGATGTAAATCCAAATACTTAGAAGCCTCTAATGATGAAATCCGTAGGGCGAGCAATAGCGCTTGGATTTCTTTAATAACATTTTCTCCTCCTAAAGGGTTTTAAATTTTGAGGATTTTGTTGAATGTTTGTTTTCCAATGTTTTAGATCCAAGCAAAGTGTTTTGATTCCAAAATGATGCACAACCCTAAGATAGAAAGAGACAATATTTGTTGAATTCCCACTTGGATAAATCCAGCTGTGCTTATTCAAAGAGGAAGATTAGAAGCTTGACCACACTGGCTCCCCTCCATGACACACAATTCTCAGGTCAACCAAGCTTCAGTTCTCATGAGTCTCCCATGATGAACTCTTCATCTCTACTTTGAACCATAAGTACGTGGGATGGCTTCAGAATGATCATTCTTGCACCAACAAATAAATAGGGATTTGGATTACTATAAAAGGTTCTAGTATAGGCATTTCATTCATGGGGGATCATCCATACAACAAGAGACTATTGCTTCCCTTCTTGTAAGAATAATCCTTATGATACTTGAACTTTCCTCAAGTACCTACACTTATATACTGGGTGGAAGTCGCTTGGATTTAGCGTGTTCCTGGTTGGGTTGTTCCCTAGGGCGATTAGTTTTTCCCACTAGGAAGGCCCTCTAAAGGTGAACAATAGCGAGCAAGCACATCCGTAGTTTGATCAATCTTTTTTTGCATGAACAAAGCGAGAACACACACGATATACCTAACTCACACTAGAAAGATTTTTTCAATTTTAAGAAACCCAAATTGAAGTGTGGAGGTAATGTTTTATACAACTTGATATCATCAAAATAATTTTGATTCTCAAGATCGCAATGAAGTGTGACAGAAGTGCATATGCCTTTCAATTGATATTATTTTTTAAAAGAGATTACAAAACACAAAAGACACATTCATTTTAAACCTCAAAAGCAATAATGGATTCTTTTTATAGCACCAATATGAAGTGTGAAGTTTTCTTTTTCAATTGTTAAATCCAAAACCAACTCTAGTAAGTTCCTAAGGTTCTTTTTAACCCTTTTCTTGTTCTTTTTAAAACCCAAATGAAAATTATTTGAGTCCTAAAAAATTTGAAGATAACAATATCCTTAAAATGGGATTATAATTGCTCCCAAAGTGTTTAAAAACACTTGTTACAATTATGTGATAATGCCATACTAAAACTTCTCCTTGTTTCCTTCTTCCCTCCTTGATCACCTCAACCTACAAAAGCTGGTTAATCTACAAAAAATAGAGCCAAAAAATAGGTTAAAAGCTTAAGGTGATAAAAACAAAAAGCACATGTTAATTAAAACTGAAAAGCTAAATTTTACCCCACCCCAACATCACAATCCACAAAGGAATCGCTGTTTGGAGAAGTTTAGCGACGCTCTGGTGAAGTCAACGTCATTATGTGGAGAAACAAAGACTACGATTGCATCGTTGTTTCACCAAGGGTCGCCCTTTGGAGTTTGACTGGTCAGCCCAAGTGGAAAATGACTAGAGCATCGCTCTTTGAAAAAGATACAATGTTGCTATATAGTGGTGCTGGACTCATAGCATTGATGTTTTTCTTTTACAGCATCGCTCTTTCTTGTAACACACAAAATTTGAAAAAATAGCAAAATTTTGACCAAAAAATGTGTTAATTTCTCAAGATTGACCCTCCTTCTAGCACCAAAATGTGAATGGTTGGTCTAGAATTTATCAAGCATCATCAAACAACCCAATGTTAGTCGTTAAACAAGTCTAAAACAATCATTCCCCATGCAATTCATTCAAATGCCAAGAACAAGAAATAAAGTGAAATAAACCAAATAAAAGCTACCAAGTCTTATTCAAAACATCCAAACCAACATCCCATGGGGGCATTGGTGCTTCTTTGATATGGAAAGAAGCCCTTTCCTAATTCCTTGCAAATATTTGATGAATATTTGATGATTGTGCTCCTTGATGAAAATTTGACCATAACCTAGCTAAGATTGATGAAATGCTATGAAAACCTTGATGAACAATGGATGGACTTGCCTAAAATATGAAGATAGTGACTTTGCATAAAGTTGTGGATCCTCAATCAATAGAGAAGCCCTCTATTTATAAGAAAGAAGGATGAAGGAATGAGAAACATGAAGGACGCGAGATTAAAAATGAACCAATAACAATGTGCCACTTGTCAACATGCTATTGAAGGGAGGTTGTGCACATTTTGGTCAATGTGCAAATGAATGCAGTTAGGTGGAAATTTGAAATTTGAAAGATGGCTTGTGGAAGAGGATGTGGAAGAGGAGTTAATGCCACTTGGCTCAAGAAAAAGGACTTGTAAGAGGCTTTAATGCCATGTTGGAGGACAAGTCCTTTTGGAGGGAGATTTCAAATTGGGGGAATATTCCAAATGAGATCCCCTTTTGAATGAAAATAGAAGAATTTATAAATCAATTAAATTGATTTACATGTGCAAGTTGCAAAATCTAGAGGATTTGATGGATTAGAGTTAGAATTAATTAGGATTTAATTAACTTAGGTGGAGATTAGTTGATTTTACATTTGATTTAGATTTTTAGATTGATTTAAATCAAATGAGAGGAATAATGGACATTTAATTAAATAAAGTTTGATTTATTTAATTAAAAGGGATGATGTTAGATTTAATCAAATAAGGGTGATTTATTTAATCAAAGGAAGGAATATGATTTAATCAAATAAAATTATTTATTTAATTAAAATATGGACATTAGGATTAAGTAAAATTGATTTATTTAGTCAAAGAGGAAATACCAGGATTAATTAAATAAAATGATTTATTTAAATAAAAGAAGATGATGATTTAATCAAATAAAGTTGAATTATTTAATTAAAAGAGGAAGCTTGATGAATTAATTAAATAAGGATTATTTAATTAACTAGTTAGTAAAGATGTGATTCAGGATGAAATGATGTTAGTAGATCAGGATCAGGCGTATGATATCAATCAGGATAATTCAGACGTCTATAGTCATCATTAGGTCTCATGTAATCCTTGGTCCTTTTATCGAACTACATTGCCTCTACACTTTCACATAGGCAAGGCCATCTTTGATGGGACCCCAAGGATTTTTTCCATCTATTTGTGTCAGTCTTCATCTCCCATCTGAGTCTCCATCATCCTCTTTTTTCTTATATCCATGGTAAGTCATCAGTCTTTTATCGAACTACGAGGTCTCTACACTTTCACGTAGGCAAGGTCATCAATCGATGAGCCCCCGAGACCCTAGGTCTATCCTTAGGGTGTGTCTTGGTTCTATACCGTGTCATCAAGTGTGTCTTTATCTAGCTGGTTCCTAATGACATAATCCATTGGTAACATGAGGTTCTGTTGGCTTTGAGTGTCCTAAGTCATGTCAATCAACTAATCTACCCTCCATATTTGGTATTAACAAGATATATCCTTCCTTAAATTAGACTACATCAATCCCATCCACCTATTGATCCTATGACAAAGGATATTTGAAATTTATTGTGATCTTTCAGTGCTTTTTCATTTTTTATCATTTGAGCTTCCTATTATAATTTGTTAGGGTCACCACGATTCATCATATCATGGTGCACTTTGAAAGGTAAACATAGGGACATATCTTTATTTTTGGTGTGATCTTATTCACTTGATTGTCCCATGTAGTACCCACCAATATCCTCATGGTCTTGTGTTACGTTGGGGCATCCTTTGTGTTTATGGTTATTCCAACATCAGGCCCAACCAAATCCATTGCGTCTTTGGGGTGTTGGGACAAACTTCTTTCTTGTTGTGTTTGTCTTATTCATTTGACACTAATCAACCTTGGCTCTTCATACCCTGGCGTATCATGTCCTATGCTATAGAAAAACTTCAGTGTTCCTAATATGGAAAAATGGCATTAGATTTGCATTTCATTTATCCTCCCATTGCATTGCATTTAACCCCATCCATTTTTCCATAGCCTATAATTATTGGTTTTTGGTTGTGCAAATGTTATTACCCCCTCCCATTCTTCCTATTAGGGTTCCTACATTTTTGATAGGTGCACTATCACACCCACCATTATTCATTCCACTATGCATGTTCATTATCATTTAGGTTCATTTGGTTGCGTGGCATTATCGTTTTATTAGTATCATTATCCATTTCATTAATCATCCCCTTAGGTTTCATTAATCAAGACATTATCTTTTATAATTCATTTATCATCCTAAGTATCTTAATTCCACTTCATTATCATTTCATTTCATTTTCATTATCATTATCATATTAAGTTGTTTGGATTAATATAGATCTGTTGGTCTAAGAATCTTAAGTTCATTTCATTATCATTATCATTTTCATTATCAATTTAAGTTGTTTAGATTAATATATATTTGTTATTCTAATAATCTTAAATTCATTTCATTATCCATATCATCTCATTTCATTTTATCACATTTACATTTTCGTTATCATTACATTATCATTTTCATCATTCCATTTTAAGTTGTTTAGATTAGTATGTATTTTCTATCTTAAGAATCTTAAATCCATATCATTTTTACTCTCTCATTGCATTATCATTATCATTTTCATTATCATATTATTTTTTTGGATTAATATAGATCTTTTAGTCTAAGCATCTTAAGTTCATTTCATTATCATTATCATTTTCATTATCTTTTTCATTATCAATTTAAGTTGTTTAGATTAATATAGACTTGTTATTCTAAGAATCTTAAATTCATTTCATTATCCATATCATCTCATTTCATTTTATCACATTGACATTTTCATTATAATTCCATTTAATTACATTATTATTTTCATCATTCCATTTTAAGTTGTTTATATTACTATGTATTTTCTATTCTAAGCATCTTAAATCCAACTCATTTTCATTCTATTTCATTACATTTTCATTTTTATTATCATCTTAAGTTGTTTAGATTCATATATATTTTTTATTCTAAGCACCTTAAGTCCATTTTCATTATCATTTTAAGTTGTTTAGAGTCGTCCTAAATATCTTACTTCATTGCACTAGGATCATTTTGTTACATGCAACATATTACACTGATAACATCCATTCATAACATGATCACATGTGCATATTTCATACATTATACATGTTCCATGTCACATCATACATGAATAATTAACCATTAAAATCCAATCAATAATCCATACACCATCCATAATCCATACATCATTAATAATCATATCATATCCTATATGCATACTTCATAAAGAATAATCACATCACCACCTGCATCACAAAAACATCAATATCATATCCATAGCATACATCATAAAATCATAAATCACACATCATCACATCATGTATCATAGGATGTTAGACATCACACATATCATTCATTTCATCCATGCCATACATATAAGTATAGGTGCATTAGCAATCACTACAACATGCATACATCATAATCATAACCATACACATAATCATAATAAACATCCATAACATCACATCAACGTCACATAGTGCCATAAATACCCATCACATCATATATATATATATATATATATATCAAAAATTATAGTGTCCATCACATGGTCCATCATCCATCATAAAGTATATAATAAAAAGATCATAAAAGTCCATATCAATCCATAATAAAAGTTCATGTCCACAGTCCATATAATCCATCAAATTAATGTACATATGCAAATGAATCCTAATATACAAGTACAAAATGGTGCATATAACACATCATGGTGTCCTAAATAAATAAAGAATAAAGAATCACTGAATCAATCAAATAATATATGTAAAATAATCTATCTGCTAAATCTGCCTCTATGTACATGTAGTCATTGTGCACCTATCAAAAAATGGAATCTTGTACCTATCTTCCCTTGTCTCTCCCTATCCATTTCTCCCTGCATCTGATCACTATGGGGAGTCTAAGATTGGTCCTCAACCACGAGGAGGGGTCTCTTTGTAATAATTGTATCCATAGGTGTGGGTGGCTCCTAAGTGTGATGGCCCTACTAGTATTTGTGCTACCGCTTTGACATAGGGTGGTACCTTCTGTGCTAGATCAGGCACTACCCCAAAATACGTGCACATATAATATCCTACCTCAGTCCGTGCATCTATGTCTCCCATTGCACCTACCCTGTACTTCTCCCTCTCCATGCGATATCTATCTCGTTGTCCCTATAGTATCCTCTTTTCAAGCTCCCAGGAATCCCGTGCTAATCTCATGGATGCTAATTGTGCCTCCACCTGGGATGCTCTATGGACAACCTCATCTCGCTCATCCTACAGGCTATGTGATCAGGCCTCCGCTATATTTACCCTCTCTCTGGCCTCATATCTCTCACCTTGTAGTGTTGCTGCCTCCCCCTCTACTACATCCACTCTCCTCATGGCAACATCCCTCTAACCTATGACCGTCTCTGCCACACCTAATGCCTCATCTCTCTCTCTCCTTTGGATGTATTCAACAACCCTTGTAGCTTAGCCCTCTCCCCTTGCAACCCCTATATCTTCTCACCAAGCTCCCCTATCATCCTGAATACAACCTTGTCTTCATCCTTCTATATGATATTGGCCGCATCCTCTAGATGGTGCACCTCCCCCTGTAATCTCTCCACCTCCACCTGGAGCCGATCTCTCTCAGCCTTTGTCTGCCTCAACCTCTACTCTGAATTCCATAATCGGGCCAGGGATCTTATCAATCTGACTACTAGATCCTCTGGAGGAGGTACATGGTATAACACTATCACTCTGTCCTCCACTACAAGGGCATCTACCTCCATGTCTTGTTGTCCTCCCCCCACCTCTAAGATCCCCACATCGAGAACTACCTCCTCCTGCATTATCTTTGCCTCACCCCTCTGCTAGCCACCCCACCAGCTCCTCTATAGTCTTGACTGCTCATCCTCCTCTCCAAATCCAACCACCGGTACAATGGGATCCATTGTCATAATCCTCACGGGCCTCTTCTCTACCCACCACATAACATATCAGATTGTGGTGTTTGCATCGTTAGGACCCCCTCTCCATGGTCATACTATGATCGAGAGCTCCTCCCACATCTTCCTGACATACGTTTCTAGAATCCTCTATCCCCATATCAACCCCAACTCTTTGTTGATCCTCCTAAACATCTAAGGCCCTGGGGGATATCTTTTTGTATCCTGTAGTGTTGTGTGACCCTCTCCGTTCAGTGCAACTCTATGATAAAGGGATCTCTCCCTATCAGGTAGCATTGAGCATACAAGTAGGCCTTGTATAGTCTATCCTCCTCTCTCCAAGACTAAAACTACCTCTCCACATATGACCTCCATACGATATCCTCCTCTCTCAAATCATCTAGTAATCTAAACCAATGATCTAGGCTCCCTACCTCATGGTTGTGGAGCATCCACTCATGCTCTCGAGCCCACCAATAAGCCATTGGGAGAGTGTCATATTTACCCCCCACCACAAGAATTTTTGGCTGTGCAACCCTGATATGCTCCTAGGCCCATACCTATAGCAATGTAACATGTGTCACACTTAGTGCTCGCTTGTAACAAACCACATGAATATCCCGGTATAGCTGAGAAAACACACACAACCCTGAGGAAAAAAACCCCTCCCATCTCTTTGCAATATGTCTCACCACCTCAATCATCTTGAGGCTAAGAAATATTCCACTCCTATTAGGGAGGAGGATAACACTAATCAATCCAAAAAGATACAAAGGCAATGGTGTTGTCACTACTCCTAGAAATGCATCAATATCTAGCTCCTTCCCTCGAACGGGAAGGTTTATGACTCCAAAAATTGCTCGTAGGAACCTCTCTACTAGTCCACTCGACACCACACTAGCCACATGTCCCCTGATGGGAATTCTAAGTATCCATCATATGTCCTCTAGGATCACTGTCATCTCCCTTGTCAAGAGATGGAAGGTTGATGTCTTAGAGCTCCATTGCTCCATTAGTGCTATTAATAAGGGTCTGTGGGCCCGATTGTTGGGATACCCCAATATGTGCAATAGGCCTACCTTCTCAAACACTACATGGTCTTTAGGTGTCATGGCCTCCTAAGTCACCTCCAATATGGCCAAGTGTCTCTCCTGCATCCTCAAAGTCTCAAAGATTTGCATCCATGTCAGCCATTATGTCAGTTCTCTCTAGCCTTCCATTTCTATCTTTTATTTTTTATCCCTACCCCAGTTTGGCAAGTTCACCTCTGTGTACGGTGGATTCTCCTTTTCTTCTTTCCCTACGTGTTTTCTTGTTTGGTTCATGTATTCCCCCTATTTTATCCTCTTAGTGGGTTCACCTGTTCATCAAGATGATTCACCACTTTCTTGTCATGGTGCTTATTCGCCCTTCTTTCCCAAAAGGCAAACTTGCATTCACCCCTTTTCCCTACAAGTGAGTATGTACTCACCCTATCATTCCATTCTCTCGAGTGGAAAATTTTCATTTGCCTTTATTCCCCATAGGCATACTTGCATCTACCCATTCCCCTTTCAGGCAATCCCATGTTCACCATTTCTCCCAAGGGGCAATTTCACAATCGCTCGTGATGACCATACATGCCCCTATCTGGTGGTGCATCCACCCATTTCCAAGTTTGGAGATTACGTGATCGACTATTCCATCGTTTGCCCACCCTTGCATAAGTAGATTCGCCCCTTCTAGGGAGAGGCAAATTTAAAATCACCTATCTCATGGCATATCTGCCCCTACAGAGATGCATTCACCCCTTCCCTTTCCCATTTTATGAATAGGAGAATGTGTATTCCTGGAAGGGAAAATTCTCCCTTCCATGGTGATTTCATTCATCCTAACTACCCAAAACAAAATTGAACAAATGCATAAAAATCAAAATCAAATTATAAAGCCAGGTTTCAGAACCTACCTGGTGGGGTACAGGTTGCATGTGGTAGTAGTCATGGACCTCATCTGTGTGGTGGATCATCTCGCCATCATCCTCCATCTTGCTCATCCAGTCAATAGTCACTCTCACTCACTCTATCTCTTGATGACATGCTTGCAACTGAAAATTAGGTGAATAATGAATTTTCCAATTTACTATTTAAAATTTTCACTTTTTGCACCTAATTAGCCTTTTAAATTTTGAGAAATTTTTACCCTTTATCTAACCTTTTTTAATACATCTACCCCTTTTCTTCTGAGGGCTGCCATTTGTACCCTGTATGCCCATTTTCCTCCATTCAAAAGCCATTCTTCATGGTTTTTTGTTCTCTATCATGTGGTACCCTCCATTTTTCCATATCAAGAAGTCACTTGAGCCCCATTTTCTTCCCCATCTATCGCTCTCGAGGGGGCATACCCTATCCATAATTTTTTATTCTTCCTTCCTATCCATTTCCCTATGATGTCGGTGCATCCTCTAAATTCCTATTCTTCTATTGAGTCATCTACACTTTTTTCTTCTTCAAAACACTGTTATTCTAAGAGTATTTCAAAGAGGGGAAAAATGTAGACACCCGAATTTAAGCACTCCCATATGATCAAATTCGCCATTGTTTTCCTCTATCTTGCATCCCTAAACCATATTAATTAAGTAATTTGTTATTTAGTTAAAATTTCATCCTAGCCTAATGTCTCCTAAGGTGTTTAATTAATTAATTGAATACCTTACCTTATTCCTCTCTAAATTAAATAAATAGTTCAATTAATTTAATTTAGTCACTTTGCCTGAATGAATTAAATCAAATTTTAATTAATATTTTCTCTCTTCATGTCAATATCCTCCTACATTTTCCTTAATCCAGATTAATCTAAATTAATCTATGATTAGGAGGTGCACATCCCTAATCATCATTATGGTCACATCCTCCATAATTTTCCACTTGCCTCTAATCCCCCCAATAGCCTATCTAATCCTTCATTTTCACAAACTTAATCATTAATTAAGCCTAACCTAATCATTACATCATTTATGGCATATGTCTTTATTCAAATTTCATTAAATGCTTTCTTCATTAGAATAAGTCATCTCCACCTTCTAAGGAATTTAAAATTCCTTTTTATTCTCCCTATGCATCCTAGGTGGAATTTTTAATTCTCCTTTATTTCTCCAACACCTTGGGAGGAATAAAGGACCAATTTAAAATTCCTCCTCAATCCCAAGGTCAAGTCTCCAAAATCAAGGGAGATTTTGGAAGAATTTTTAATTCTTCTATTGTTACATCATCCCATAATGTGGGTAGATGAGACAAGACCCCCCTTTTCCATGTCATATGCACATCACCTCTCCTCTTCCATGTCACTTGCCACATGTCCAATTATGATGGCTTGTGAATTCTCAACTCACCCTAGCCATTGATCTCCCATCCCAGGATCAATCCTGGCCATCCATTTATTGAGAGGTATTTCTCCTAAAAATGGTGGATTTGGTCTCATATTGCATCAAACACTCAATCAAGCAATCAAGCACACTTAGCCATTTTTGCATCCAATATTTTGAACCACCATTGTTGCACCCATTAGAGCACTCATATTGCATCGAATCCTCCATCTCCATTGCATTCCTCATCTCACCACCATCATTTTAAACTATGTTTTAAATCATTTTTTTAATGAAAGGAGAACACAACTCATCTTCAAAGGGCCAACCAAAAGAACAATTCAAGCAAGGTAATATTGTCATTTTCTTGTGTTTTTGCTTGAGTTAAACTAGGCTAATATTGAGTGGATTTTTGTGTATTTCTCTTTGCATTCACTTGTTTGTTTTGCATCTTAGAGTAGAAAAACACTTGCACACAAATATAAACATGCATAAAATCACATAGGATTTGACATGATGTTAGGATCTTGAATATCTGCAATAAATCTCTAAAATGTTGCTCTTTACTTTCTCTTGGTTCACTTGTTGCTAGATCTTGTTAGATTTTTGATGAGAGCTATTTATGTCCCATTTTATGCCACACTTTATGCCTTTTCATACACCATAATCATTTCCACATTCTATTTCCATTCCATTTTCATATTAGTTTATCATTTACGTTGCATTTGATTAAATATTAATAAGTGATATTTAATATGGTTTTGAGATAAATATATGAACATTAATTATTGATTGTCTTTAATAATATGCGTTGTCATTTTAAAGCCTTGAAAAATATAGCTTGCAACATGGAGTCTTCCTATCACGTTCTATATAGACCTTCCTGTCAATTTCTGGTCAAGAACTATTGTGTATTGCTTTGGGACCAACAAGTTATTCCTATAATCATTTCAACAGATGATGTCAGCTTCCTAGGTGGAAATGGTTAAAAATTCTCATAGTGACTATGCATTACTTTATCTAATGGCGGCCTTCCTTTGGTTCTTCTTTCATGGCTCTTCCCACGTACATTCTTCAACCATATTTATCTATTTCATGATAAAATATTTGTCAACCAATATTTCCACATCATTGTTTCCTACGATATTTGGAAAATAGAAACTCGTGGAGGATGCATTGATAGTTGTATGGAGGACGCGCTGCTAGCTATTTGAAGAAACCGAAAAATATTTCTAGTTGATATTATTAGCTATTGTTATAACTAAATAATTTGCTACCGTAGAATTAAGCCTCCTCAGCACTACCGTCATATTTAACTTACGTAGACCATTGGTTTCATACATAAAAAAATATCTATTTATGTACATAAGGCATTATTTTGTTAGCAGATGTTATAAGCTTGAGTATTATATATATACTATATAATATTAGCTCAAGGATAGATTGGTGTGAGAAAATTATACATGCAAATCATTGTAAATAAGCTTTTGCATCAACAATATTTTTTGATAAATAAAATCATCATTTTATGATCAGTACTGCATCTAGAAAAGCTTCTATTTAAGCACTGGATGTACTAAGGAGGCAAGATCCACTTCTCGAGATGCTTGGTGATTTCTATTAGATTAGTTGTGTGTTTATTTATGTTATTTATTAAATGTTGTTTCTATTTTATTTGCAGGCATAGTTTGTTGTTCATTTCATGTGAGATTATTTTCTAGATGAAATGTTCATGCTTTATATTGCTTTATGATTTCCAGATTAGTTTTCTTTGGAGCTATGGATTTAACTTTTATTGTTGTTGTTGCTACTACCAGGAAGTGATAGTTCCTATCGCCAACATTATCTCGATATGAAATAAGTTTATTTTCTAGTTGCATTTAATTTCTACTCAGCTCACTATCTTCATCCCTTTGGTTGATAGCCACAATACCTTTCACAAGTCTATGATCCCCGAATTAAAATTTTACAAACAAATTGAGGAAGTTAACACTTTTTATAGCAATTTGATCCCAAGTTCCGATCCACAATTTTGTCCATCAATTTTAAATGATGCAATAACTAGGTATTTATATGCAATTATTCTAATTTCCCAAAAAAATAGATCACGATACCTAATATTTGCAATTTGAAAATAAAATGTTAAAATGATGATACCAACATATTTAAATTTAGATCCTTGAAAAATAGGGGGACTGAGTCACCCAAGGGCATCCCAGTCTTGGCCCTAGTTTCTAATATTTTTGGTGTGGGGGGAAAAAATTAAATAAATACATTTGTTCTAGGGTGATCCCACAAATCTGGTTTATAATTATGTTGAGGAAGGAAAATTGCAAAAATTATCCCATGAAACAAATTTTGGGTTTTAAGGGGTTCACATGAACGGGGGAGTTTGCATGAACCCAAAAAGGGGTTTCCTCAAACCCCCATTTTTTGACCATCTCCCCCTCTTCTATCAAATTTCTACAAAAAAATTCCTTTTGAAGCTTGGGTTGAGGATGAAAATGGAGGAAACTTCACAAAACAACTAGATGATGGTAGTGTTCAGAATGAGCTATCCATTGAATATAATTTTAATATATTTTGGTTTTATGTATTTTTTTAGTTTATTTAAACATAGGTTTTTCACCAAAAATCAAGCTCTCTATTCTGTACATGTGGAGAAATAGTAGATTATAATTTTTTTTTTTAAAATATGTTTGTGCTAGGTGTTGATGTCCTTGACCTAGTAAAAAAAAAGAGAATTTTGATACACAAAAAAAGTTATGTTGTATATGGTCCACTGATGTCGAAATTATAATTTGTTTGAATTCAAAACTTAATTAAGAAAAAAATTCAATAGAACACTATGAAACCAAATGAATTTGCTAGATATCATAGTTACAAAGCTAAGTTCAAAAAAATTAAAATTTTATCCTTCATAGAAAAAAATTATGTTGTATACGATGAACACCACTTTTTTAAAATGGTTTTTACAGTTAAAAACTAGTTTTCAAAGGAGATGGAAAAATAATGCAATCTAATTCCATTTAAAAATAAATAAATTAGAATCTACACACAAAATGTCACAAATCACTAGTTTGCATCATCTTCAAATTCCTCATGGTTTAGTAGCTATAAGTGCTTGAAAGTGAAGATTTAGTTAAAAAAATTCAATTAAATGTCCAATTTGGTGAAAAATTATAAACCAGTGTTGTGGGATCACCCTCTATGATTTCAATTTCTTGAAAAATAGTAAAAATAGGCATGGAAATGCATAGTTTAGGAAATTAGGGGGTCAATTAGGCTCAATAACTTAGGGGGAGAAAAAAAATGTGAAATTTTTAAGGGTGACAATTTACGATGGTACATTTAGCCCCCACTTTAGTGAGAGTATGAACTTATGCTCAAAATCACACTAAATTAGAAAATATATGTCAAGAGGGGTTCAATTGTCCAAATGTTGAAGAGAAAGGATGACTAAGGATCAAGGGGGAGAACACAATCTCCCAAGATCCAAGATCCCATGGAAAACCAATATGAGAACAAAGGAACACACATGTGTGCAATGTAGCAAGACAACATACATGCCAAAAAACACAAAGCATACATGATGAAAATACATGACATAAAATAACATATAGATGACAAAAAAATGAATAGAAACATGATGTAAACACAATTCAAATGAAGAAGACACACACAAAACACAAGGTTAGTACTAAAAGGATTCAAGTCGGTGAGGCAAAGATACCTTAATCTTAAATTGTCTAAAATACTAAACGTCATCCATCAAATAAAGGAATATTCTTATGAGGACTAGCAAGCTGTTATGCCTGTAGACATGGAAAATGTACAAATGTCATTTTCGCACACTTGATCCCGATTACTAACAACATTCCTTCCTGAATCATACTCTCATCATTTCTTCATAAATTTATCTCTTAATCTAATGAATCATTATTCATCTGATCAGGTCTATCACCTCCTTTGATTAAATTAATCAATTTAATTTAATTAACCTTACATTTCTATTTAATTAAATAAATCATTTTATTTGATTAAATCTTTAAAGTCTTCTCATTAAATTAAATAAATTAAACCTTATTTAATTTAATCTAACATATTCCTCTTTAAGTTAAATAAATCAAATCATTTATTTAATAAATCATTTCCTATCAATTCTTGACTTGAATCAATTCATAAATTTAAGTTTAAATTGTCACATCATCTAATTCTTCATTAAATAAATCAAAACCTTGATTAAGTTAATCCTTCTCACTAAAATCCTCTAGAGAATGCAACTTGCACAATAAATCAATTTCTTTGAATTATTTAATTCTCTATTTCCCTCACATGTCATCCAGAAGGGAATATTCCCTCATTTGAATTCAAAAAGGCCAAGTGGACTTGGTCCTTCCAACAAGGCATTTAAGGCCTCTTACATGTCCTTGGCCTTGAGCCAAGTGACATTAACTTCATTTCCCTTCCCTCTTCAACAAGTCATTTCACAAATTCAAATTCAAACTAAGTGTATTTACTGGCACTTTGGCCAAAATGTGCACAACCACTAACCATACACATCATGACATGTGGCATTCAACCATTGGATTGAAGGTTAGTCCCACATTGCTCAAATATCTTTCATTCTTCCAAATTGAAATCTATAAATTGGAGGCTTCTTTCCTCATTTCTCATCCACAATTGCATGCAAAGTTACTCTCTTCACATTGAGAGCTAATTTTTCCCATTATCACTCAATCATTCATCATCTTCAAGATTTGTAACAAGGTTATGCTCAAATCTCTTTGGGAGATTTGACCATTTCTCAACCACTCAACATTGCAACTTAGGAATTGGGAAAGGGCCAATTGCAACATTCCATTGGCACCAATTCCCCCATGGGATCTTAAATCTATTTGCTTAATTAGGATTTATATGCTTCTCTTGTATTGTGTTCTTAATTTTCCTAATTTTAGTTTAAATAGATGGATTTCATGGGAATATCTCATGCTTGTTTGCATATTGAGCTAACAATTTGACATGTTTGTTGTTCTTGTGCATTTGCAGGTTTAGGGATTCACAATGCCAAATCACTGATGAGTCACATGGATCTACTCGCTAGAAATTTGTGTTATGCTAGGTGCCCATTCAATATGATGAGTTTCATAAGGCTAGCAAGGTGTGTTATGCTAGAAACTCAATAAATATATAGCTCTATTAGCAAGCAAGTTGTGTTATGCTCGATAGCCATGTTAAGGCATCCATGAATCACACAATAGAAAAGTTTTCTATTTTCTAGGTGAATCATAAATAGAAGGCATTATGGGCTAGTGAAGTTTGATATTCACTAGGTGAGCCCCCAAGAAAAATGAGAAACACCCTAGGTCTAGCGAAGTCCACTATTGAATAGGTGTGTACCCATTAACAACCATACCAAGAGTTATACTCCTTGATAAATTTGATAAGGTTATACAAAATGATCAAGGTGATATGCTAATGCAGCACTAAGTTTAATGTGCATGAAAAAAGTGAAACAAAAATGCCAATGCCAACACACCACTAAGTTCAATGTGTGTGAACAAAGTGAAGAAAAAAATGCCAAACTCACTTAAGAAGGTGCCCAAAATTGCATTAGGAGGCACATAAATGACTAAAAGATAAGGCTAAAACCTTAAGGGGTGTTGTAACAACACCACTATAAAAGGTGATTTACAAAAACAACAAAGGGGCTTTGCTCAATATATGAAAGGTTGCACCTTAGGGATCATCACACATGAAATCAACACCAAGAGAGGACAAATCAAGGAATAAAAAGATCATGCCTTAGGGAGTAATATCCATAGTATTACCACAAAGGGGAACATCATATGCCAAGAAAGGTCACACTCTTATGGGACATCAAGCCTAATATTACCACAAAGGAGACATAACATAGATTGAGAAGGCCACACTTTCATTGTTAATGTCACACTTCCTAGGAGATGTATGCTATCATCACTAAAAAGGGACCATTTCACATGAAAATAATAAATGGGGGTCTATATGCCCCCCTTAAAATATTAGTGCACTTGCTACACTAAAATTTTAATGATAAATAAAGGGATCCCTTACTAGAAGGAATGCACCTAACAAAAGGCTACCTAACCATTTTCCCAAAGGTTTAGGGACAAAGATGAGCCCAAAATGGTTGATGATATGTTGCTACTTGTGGAGATGATATATGGTTTCATAAATCCTAGTTTATACCTGTTGTGCATATTTTGCACACACGCCCCGCCGTAGGTAGGGACCCTCTTTTTTCGCTCCCGACGGGCTTCTTTGCTCCCATCTCATTTTGTGTGCCCCTAATTTTGCTGTCCTAGTTGGTCAACATGCCCTTCAAATTCTCATTTTTGGCTGACCATATTTTTCCCCTAAAATAAAAAATGGCTAAGTCTTGGGTTTTTCGGGCTTCACCCCCCCGCTCGCTCGATTCATTTTTTCCATCATTCTTTGACTTTGGGGATAGATTTCCTATGGATTTTGGGTTTTTTTGTGGTGCCTAAGTGAACTGAAAAGGTTTCATTAAGTTTCAGGAAGTTTTGAAAATTCCAAAACTGTATTCCTACAACAGCATTTCCAGAACAACATTTCAGGCTCATGTCTCCGGAATGTACAAGCGCACCTCCAAATAAAAAATGGACTTCAACCCAGATGCTAAAATGGGGTCTTATCCTCCCTGGAACTTTCAAATTCCAAAATTACAGCCAGAAAATACCATCCGGAGTTTTGTGCTTCATCGGCCGTTTCAAACAGCATTTCCAGAACAACATTCCAGGCTAATGTCTCCGGAACGTACAAGCGCACCTCCAAATAAAAAATGGACTTTGACACAGATGCTAAAATGGGGTGTTATCCTCCTTGGAACTTTCAAATTCCAAAATTGCAGCCGGGAAATACCATCCGGAGTTCCGTGCTCTGTCGGCTGTTTCAAATAGCATTCCGGGCTCATGTCTCCGGAACGTACAAGCGCACCTCCAAATAAAAAATGGACTTCAACCCAGATGCTAAAATGGGGTCTTATCCTCCTTGGAACTTTCAAATTCCAAAATTTCAGCTGAGAAATACCATTCGGAGTTTCGTGCTCTGTCGGCCGTTTCAAACAGCATTTCTAGAACAGTATTCCAGGCTCATGTCTCCAGAATGTACAAGCGCACCTCCAAATCAAAAAGGGACTTTGACCTAGATGCTAAAATGGGGTCTTATCCTCCCTGGAAATTCAAATTCCAAAATTGCAGCTGGGAAATACCATCCAGAGTTTCGTGCTCCATCGGCCGTTTCAAACAACATTTCGGGCTCACGTCTCCGGAACATCCAAGCGCACCTCCGATTTGAAAACGGACTTCGACCCAGATGCTGGAATTGGATCTTATCCTCCCTTGGCCTTTCAAATTCTAAATTTGCAGCCAGGAAATACCATCCGGAGTTCCGTGCTTCGTTGGCCATTTCAAACAACATTCCTTAAAACAACATTTCGGCCTCTCATTTCCGATTTCAAGAAGCCTACCATGGGTCCATCAACAAAACCATTTGATCCAATGAGGAATGCTGAAATTCCATTGGGAAGAAGGCAGCTTTTAGGCAGTTTTAGCTACAATAAAAGGAAAATTAGCTAGAAGGAAAAACTGCTACAGTGACTGGCCACTACGGGATAGAATAGGGAAAAGACAAAGATGTATTTTAAATTACTGAATATTGTGGGGTAGGTGAAGCCCTAATGTAATTGAATCTGAGCCCCACAATGTAACTCAATCCTGGCCATTCATTTGGGATTTGGAAAACTATAAATAGGGGTCTTCCCCTCATTTGTAAGTGTTGGAGAGCTGCTGTAAAAATATTTTGCAGCAATAGAAAGCAACATTGCATGATCTATGGGTGTTACTTTTGAGTTTGCTCATTATGTGTGCATGGTTCTACCTTCCAAGTTAGTTTTAGTTGTAGTTTCTTGAATGGAAGTGGTAATGGTGATTGTTGTTTCAGTATTTGATGAATCTCCAGCCCATACTTTTGGCACTTGTTGATGACAAGCTGCTGTGCAAAGTTAGCCTGGGCTTCTTTATTTAATTGCTACAACTTAGTTCACTTGCATGTTCATGATGTGTGTATGTAAACTGAAAATCTGTAGTCCTTAGAAGATTGCACTGGTTTTATGTAACTGTAGGATCCTCTTGGCCAAGCAAGACCCGGTTTAGAGAGTTTGTCTACTGTAGCAACCTCCATGATCACTGTTCATTCATAGTTTCAGATCCAAGAACCTTTTCTCTTCCCTGCCCTTTTTCCTTTTTTTTTATAGGTAACCTTAGGCAAGGTTCATTGCACATTGTAAAGCTAAATCTGATGTTGAAATGGAGTTCCAGACTGCTATTTGAACCTGCAGCAAACACTCAGCAACTTTCCCATCTTAAGAACTCCATTTGCAGATCCAACTTCCCTGCTTTGTAACTCATCTGTAAGTCCACCTTGTGATTCCAGAAAATCACATAAATCAACTGAGATACTCCAAGTACTGTCAAGACCTGACATTCGAGAGACCTTGGGATAGTGTTCTGCAATTTGATTGTGGAAAATTGTCTTTCAAGAGAGGTAATGCACCTATGTATTACCTGTGTTGTGAAGTGCATAAAAACACCATCAACAATACCCTCATGCATGTTAGTGAGTATTGTGTGATACTACAACTACCACACGACAAGGAGTAACAACTAATAATATTTATCTCTTATATGATTAAGTGAAAGTATTTTTGATGTTTTCATTATTTGTGAAGGACAATAGCCAAGACCTCTTGTTGTTTTTGTGTGTTGAGCTCTATGGGGACACATATGCCTTTTTCTTTTACACCATAAACTTTTGCATTATAACCAAATTGTTCCAAAATTTGATAACCTCTTTCATAAATGGCTTCCATTTCTTTCAAAGAGGGTGGTTTTCATAATAATTTTCATCACAAGTGGATGTGTAATTTATGTTTTCCTCTTTACTAAAATTTGTGGATGTTTTTCATGATTCAATGATAAATTATGTTGATATCATTATGGCTTCTTTCTCTTTTTTCTGATTTTGATTGTGTAATCTTATATTCACCATGAATGTAGGTGTGAATCTAATGATCCTCAATCCTTATAAAACTTTGTCATGGATGAAACACAATCATCTTTGTCTTCAATTTTTAAAGGTTGCAATTTTGAAGTTGGTGTCAATGTTCTAAAAGGACTCTTTATTCCTATTTCTGTTTGTAAATAATTCTTAGATTTAGGATCAAAATTTATCATGTAAACTTTATTTTGTATGCGTATTTCATTAAAAAATGAAGAATTGAAGGTAAACATTTCATCTCACGAATCCATGGAATACCCAAGAGAATATTATATGAAAGATCACAGGGCATGACATGGATAGGAGTTTGCAACACAACCTTACCAACTTTGATAGGTAATGGTATTACACCAACAATTATTTTCCCACATTATCAAAACCATGGATAGAAAATTCAACTGGTTGAATTTTATTCTTATTTTCCACAATTTTGTCTAAAATATTTATATAAACATTAAGCGTTGAACCATTGTCAATAAGATTATGTCCAGTCCCAAACTTGTTAATAATATCCATTCTTATCAAAGCCTCATTTTGTTTTTATGTTTCCAAAGGGGGTAACTCACTTTGATGAAAGACAATGTTCATACTAGGTGAATTCATACTCTCCATCAAAGATTCCACATCATTTAGTTGTGCACTAGGAGGGACCACAAATTTTTAAAAATAATTTTGAAGCATGACATGGTAAATAGGTGATGTTTGAATAAAATAACACAATCAGATATTGGCAAGAGTGTTACAAAGTTTCTCAAAAAGATCAAATTATTTATTACTATGTTGTGAAATGTTAGGTGTAGGTGGGAGGTATGGTTGAGGTAATGGGATGGACGTTGGTTTTTTTGGTCAAGATTATTATTTCTATTGTTATATGTGTGAGCTATAATATGATAACTTGGTTGTTGTGACACATGATTACTAGTAAGTTGTTTTGAAAAGCTTAGTATATGGCCATGACGTTTAGGAGGTCCTATAATGAGAGGTGACTTAGGAGTTCCAATAATCAAAGGAGATCTAATAGACAATAGTGTGTTCATAACCTCAATGAATTTAACTTCTTGTTGATGATCTTCTATCGATGAGGAATCTAATGTCACTTTAGCATCTTCATCTATGCAATCCATAAATGTATCAATGATTTCATCCTCTTGTGTCACACATCTTCCCAAGTAGAAGAGGTATTGGGAGAGAAGCCGAAAATACCCTTATAATGCTCAATGATTGGATTCTCCAACACCAAGATACCTTATTCCCAAGCATGTGATATATCATGGGAAGAAAAAAATGATTGTCATGATTGTCAATGATTTCATCCTCTTGCACCAAAAAATTCTCACAAGTAGGGGAGATGTTGGGAGATGAATAACGATTAGGAAAAGTGACATTAAGAAATTTGTCAATGAGTTGATTCTCTTGTGCCAAGATACTATCACAATTAGGAGAGATAGTGGGAGAGGGATCAATGAAGAATAAAAAAAGAGGATAAATAAACCCATTTTCACATGCTTGTATCAAAAATTTCTTGAACTTCTTAACAAGATCTAACAATAAAAAATGCATTATGACAACAAAATATTTTTGTAATGAGGACACATTGTTATATCTTATAGATCAAGCTACTAATGTTTTTAGAAAAATAGATGGTTACAAGACCGGTATCCATATTTTTGCGCCGCGACGGGCATAACGAGTAATTGCTCGTCGTCCTGCTTCTATCTACCCAGATGTGATCCAAACAGGTTCCAATGCCTGAAGAGAAAATCTACCAAAACAAATGTGATTTCCCCGAGAAGATACTCCCTTGATTCTTCCCCTATGTTGGTGATGAAATTTTTTTCTTTTTGGGTTCTAGTCGATGGTTGTCTAATACTATTTGAATCCCATCTCTATTTCAGAACCGGATATGAAAGTTTCTTCTCATCCGGCTCCTTGTGAAGAATCTATGGCCAAATTTGATAAGAAATATTGAGATCCTCTATTATATAGGAATAAATCTGTATTTACTCATTACACATATCATATACATATAATATGAGGATACAAATACCTCTTTTATTGTATATCGGTACTGCTCAATAAGTATCTTACAGGCGAATATTTACTCTTTCAATATTTGGGGTCAACTTATGGACTCCAATGAACTTAATTCTTTATTGGTTTATTTCGCCATCCTTTCCAATGAATGATTAAGATTTTTATATGATCTTATGCAGTCACAGGTTCCATCGTTTCCATAGCTTTCAAATGGCTGCTTAGGTTTACCCTCTGCAATGGAGCTCTTATTTATATTTCTTACAAGAATCAATTTTCTTAGTTTCCATTGATCCGAAGCTCTTTTTTTTTTTTCGCTCATAAACTGACTAAATATAAATAATCAGGATAATTCTTATGCTTTATCACACTGCTCTTTGGGGGTTATTTATGAACCATACAATACTGTAAGAAAGAAGATTTCATTTTTCCTTTTTCTCCTTCCTCCCCTTTTTCTTTTCTTGCATTACCAAAGACTCTTTTTCGCTTTACGAGAGATATAGGTTTATCTTTTCGTCTAAAAAAGTCTTTCGTTTATTTGATAGAACTATCTATATTTAAATAACTAGCTTATTGGCTCTTAGTAATTAATTAAAAAAAATATACCAGAGACCAATTTGTTTTTATTTCGAGTTCTCTATCATTTTAGAAAAGAAGGCAAAAGCTTGATCTCAACGAGTTGCACACTAAGCATAGCACTGCTCCAAGATATTTAATTCTTTCAGAGTTAGGTAGACACCAGAGACAAGATTTTGCACCTTGAATTTGAGCTCAAAATGGTAGGAATAAATCACCATAAGTGGACTGAGTTTCCCTATGGTACCTATGTCCTGCATAGATTTTTGCAAGTTTCAAAATTTGACTGTGTGTTATACTATTTAAGGATCTCAGGTTTGCTTGTAAAAGGCTCTATCAATGATTTTTTTTCTATAATTTACTTAGTTCATGCTAATGTGATTCAAAATGTAAGTGTGCCACTATGTTGAAGATGTTTTTAACAATAAATTAAAAATTTGAATGCAATTTCCAAATCTAAGATGCCACAATTGATTGATTCTAAGAGGTAGAAGTTTGAAAATGATGATTTTGATGCAATTTTGAAAGTAAATGATGCACTTTTTCTTTAATTTTTTTGAACTATATGAAATATGCCTAAATTAATGCAATTAAGAATTCCAAAACAGAGATTTACAAGCAAACACAGACTGAAGACACAAAGACAGAGAATTATGCAAAAATTGTTGATCCAAGTGAAATATGATAGAGGCACTCAAGGGCATCTATGTCCTTGATAGGGTGTCGAAAAACTGAAAGTTTGAATGTTTATTAGTCTATCTAAGAATTTTGTTTTTGTGTGCAAATAGTTCTGAAAGTCAATATATTTTTAGAATTTGCTCAATTTAAGATAGTGTGACTCAAATATAAATGTGTAACAATTCTTGAACAACAAATGAAAATTATGAATGCAATTTTCAATGTAGATCTAACCTAAATGACTGATTCCAATATGCCCTAATATGAAAAATGCATGATCTTGGCAGCTGATAGGTTGTAATAGAGATTTACAAGTAGATCCAGGAAGGGTAGGGTGATGTGTACCTATCCTAAAAGTTTGGTGTTGGATTGAATATGAGGACAGATTCACCCAAGGGAATCTGGGTCCTTTATGCCTCTTTTGTTCTATTTTTGTAATCCTCCGATGTTAGATATGAGATCCCCATTTCTGCTTGCAGACTTGTCAAATCACTGTCGGATAATTTTATAGGTGAGTTTTCGTGAGTTGACAAGGCGTAGGAATTTGAATGCAATAACAAATAAATAATATTCAACCTTCCTTCAATCCTCTTCAAACTTGAAACCTACACATTCAAAGAGAGGGAAAGGGTTGTGCTATTTAGGGGCTTTCCTTAGTCAAACCCCATGTTAGTGTTTCCACTTCCACAATGACAATGTAAATGATAGGAAAGATAAATTATAGGAAGGAAAGCGAGTAAAAAAATTGTTGCAACTCACCACCCTTCAATGAATTCCTTGAAGGACTAAAGTCATGCACATCACTTCAAAGTATTGGATCTTCTTTTCTTGATTTCTTGATTTTTTTTGAGACTTACAAAGGTTAGCCTTCAGAAAAAATTATAACATAAACATGCATAAACTCACATAGTTTTTGACATGATGTTAGGATCTTGAATTATTATAATAAAGCTTTCTAATGTTGCTCTTGAATTACTCTTGACTTGCTCTCAATGTCCACTTGTTGCTAGATCTTGTTAGATTTTAAATGATGTAATAACTAGATATTTACATGCAATTAGGCTAATTTCTTGAAAAATTAGATCTCGATAGCCGATATTTGTAAATTGAATTTCAAATGTTAAAATATCGACATTGACATATTTAAATTTGGATCCTCACAAAATAGGGGCACTGAATCGCCCAAGGGCATCCTAGTCCTTGCCCTATTTTCTAGGTTTTTTTGGTGTTGGGGGTAAAACATTAAATAAATGCATTTGTTTTATACTTGTAATTTCTCAGTAAATGGTAAAAGTAGGCCTCAAAATGTATAATTTAGAAAGTTAGGGGGTCAATTAGGCTCAATAACTTAGGGGGAGAAAAAAATAGTGTGAAATTGTCAAGGGTGACAATTTACAATGCTACAACATTATATTATGAGAGTGAAAGTGTTGCACCAAAGGAATGTAGGAATAGGGGTACCCCATTTTTTTTTTTGTAATTATGTCATAAAATTATTAACCTAGTTAATATATGTGTGTTGGATAGGGAAACTGAGAGGGGGTGAATCAATTGTCACAAATTATAACCTTCAATTCAATTACACAACTAATACATAAACTAATTAAATGATTAATCATCAAATGCCAATGTAGAAACACAATAAAACTAGATTTACGTGGAAAAACCAATGAGGGAAAAACCATGGTGAGGATTAACTCACACTATAGAGAATATCAAAACTGATTACAAAAAAGGTCACTGCTTGAGATAAGGCTCATTGCCTGAGATAAGGCTAACTGCCTACAATAAGGACTCACTCTCCAACATGGCTACAACCCAGAGGGCTCACTACCATAAAGATACAAATAACACAAAGAATAATTGTTAAAGAGAGACAATAATCCTAGTGCAACAAAGGATTCCACCACAATAATTGATCAAATTGCATGAATGGTAGAGTTTTCCTTTTGTTCACTGCATCCATAAACTCAACATTAAGCTTCACACTAATCTACCACACACATAAATCACATACACTTTTTAAATAGCATCAAAGTCACATCTACTCTTTCAATTATCTTCCTTCATTTCTCTTGTACAATTTCCATTTCTATCTCATCCTGCATTTATACTATCTCCAACATTGAAAAAGATACAAAGTTGGCCATCCAACTTCAAATTCAAATTAGGTCAGCGCCAAAAAATCCTAGGGTGGAATTAGAATGAGGGTGACCCAAACAGACACTTCACCGATACCCATAATAGGTCCAACATGCTTCAACAACTTTGAAGATAGTGCTTAACGCATGGTCGACCAAACTAGTGTAAAACACAAAACAATTAAGCCTGAAACTTCCAAAAACCAAAAATATTTTAAATGCAATTAGAACATCTTATCTCTAGAACCGCAAGTCAAAAGAATTTATCAAAGAGAAATTTGGACCAACAACATTTCTCTCGGACCACAACCAAAACATAGAAAACCATAGTTCACAATAGGTGAACACAACTCGAACTTCTCAAAGAATAAATAGCCAAGAATTTGGATATAGAAACCTTCAACAATCATGACTGACATATTTGAACCATACAACCATAGGGACAAGTACCATACCATCATCTTGAATACTTGTAAACTTATTTTAATATAATTTTCTCAATATCATCAACATATAAAGTCAATAAAAACTAGTAGATAACCAGTTGACTAGTTGACATCAATGACAAAACTTCCATTCCTTCTTCCGTTCTTACAACAATCTCCCCCTTTGTAATTGATGGCAACACATGATGTGAAAAACCATCAAAGCCACCATACTAGTTCTCAAGATATTTCTTTTTTCTTCTCCCCCTCAAGAGATCATCTTCCTCATTACTTGCTTTATCAACCTTCTTTCCTTTTCACATGCTTTCTCCCCCCCTTTGACATCAATGGAAAATTCAAAACAAATATATGTTCACTGAATCTTCCTTTGAGTTGAAAATAGAATACTCATAATGACAACACTTGAAACTACCTGCTCCCCCTAAGAGGTAGCCACCAAAAAATCAGTCCAAAAAAGGTAAAATCATGAATCCACTAGACTAATGCATCACCAAATGCATCTTAGTTTATGAAAGGAGGGGTAATAACCACTAAATTCTCCCGGAGATACTCAAAAGTATCTTTAGGAAGAGACTTTGTAAATATATCTGCAATATGATATTTAATCAAAACATACTCAAGCTTGAATTCGTTGTCCATAACCTTCTCTCTCAAGAAATGATATCTGATAGATATATGCTTCATTATCGAGTGCATCACAGGATTCTTTGAAATGTTAATTGTACTTCTATTATAACAAAAGATGGAAATGGGATCATCATATAGCACTATGATATCTTTTAATGTCTGTTTTATCCATAGAAAAAGTGTGTACAACAAGATGTAGCAACAATATACTCAGCTTCAACAATAGACAAAGATATTGAATCTTGCTTCTTACTCAACCATTCCACCAACTTGCATCCAAGAAAGAATGCACCACCACTTGTACTCTTTCTGTCATCTATACTTCTAGCCAAATGTGCATCTATAAAAGCACTAAGCGTAAAGTCACTATCTTTATGATACCATAATACATAATCCAGAGTTCCATTCAAATATTTGAATATTATTTTAACTGCAACAACATGTTTTTCCTTCCAATCTTCTTGAAATCTAGCTACAAGACATACCACATGCATAATATCCGATCTAGTAGCAGTCAAATACAATATTCCACCAATCATATATCTATACTTTCTCTGACCAGCCTTAGGTGAATCATCATCTTTACCAAACTTGCAACCAATCACCATAGGAGTACTTACCGGTTTGGAACCATCCATCCCAAAATTCTTCAACATCTCTCTCACATACTTAGATTATGAAATAAAAATTCATTTCTCTAATTGATTAATCTGTAGCCGAAGAAATAAATTCATCTCCCCAAACATAAAAATTTCAAATTCTTTCTACATCTCTTCCGAAAACATCTTGCACATGTTTTCATTTCCTCAAAAAATAATGTCATCAACATATACAACTACAATCAAGATTTTGTCATTTTCAATCTTAAAGTATAAATTACTGTCCGTCGCACCTTTGTTAAATCCTTGTTAAATCAAATACTTTTCAACCTTGCATACTAGGCTCTAGGAGCTTACTTCGATCCGTATAAATCTTTCTTAAATCTTCTCACCATATCCAATTGATATGTTAACTGTAATCCTTTCGATTGTTCCATGTAGAATTCTTCTTCTAGCTCACCATTCAAAAATGCTGACTTGGCATCCATCTGATAAACTTTTGAAATATTTGTAAGAAACTAGTGCCAAGAACATCCTTATAGCTTCCATTCTTGCTACCGAGGAAAATGTCTCCTAAAATTATATTCCTTCTACTTGTCAGTATCCTTTACACACAAGCCTTTCTTTGTTTCTAACAAATTCTCCATTCTCATTCAACTTATTTTTGAATACCCATTTTGATCCAATGATATTTTTGTCTACTAGTCTTGGGAGCAATTCCCGAGTTTGATTCTTCTCAATCTGCAAAAGTTCTTATTTCATTGCTTCCTTCCAATGTTCATCTTTATAGGCTTCACTTACTGTCTTCAGCTCAATCTTAGAGAACAAACACAAGTGTACTTCAACAACAAATTTTCTTCTGGCTAACACACCTTTTGCCTTGTCTCCAATAATCTGAATTTCTGAATGATTCCTCTATACATATTTCAGTGTCCTACGAGACATCACCAAAGCATCTTCTCTTTCATTCTGTTCATTTTGGTTTTCCTACTCATCTTTATCCTATTTTTTGACAATTTCTTCTATTCTTGCATAGTCATGTTCATCAAACACATATCCATCAATATCAATAGAATTCTTCATTGTTTCATCAACCTTCACATTTTAGCTCTCTACAATCTTTCTCAGTATTTTTTTGAAACATCTATATGCCTTACTTTTGGTAGAGTATCCAAGAAATATTCCTTCATCACTTCTTGCATCAAACTTGCCCAAAGTTTCTTCATCTCTTTTGATATAGAATTTTCTTCCGAATACCTTGAAATATTTAACTGTAGGAATTCTTCCATGCCATAACTCATAGGGGGTATTTGTATTGTTTTCTCTTTCTTGAACTCAATTGAATACATATACAGTAGTATGAATAACTTCTTTCCAGTAAACTTCCGGTAATCCAACTTCAGTGATCATTGAACTAACAACCTCTTGAATTGTTCTATTTTTCCTTTCATCAACTCCATTTTGCTGAGGAGTTCTCAGAGAAGATAATCGTCTCTATATCCCATGCACTTCACAAAAAATATTGAACTCATGGGAGGTGAATTCTCCACCTCTGTCAGATCTTAAGCATTTTATCTTCAAATTTGCTTCATTTTCAGCCATAGCCTTGAATGCCTTGAATCTATCTAATGCATATGATTTTTCTCTAAGAAATGTCACCCATGCATATCTAGAATAATCATTAATTAAAATCAAAAAGTACCTTTCACCAAGTAGACTTCACACTCTCATAGGATCATAGAGATCTATATGAACCAAATCCAGTAATCTAGTAGTAGATTGTTCTCTTGATCTGTAATGATTTCTTGCTTGCTTCCCAAACTAAAAATCCTTACAAATTGCATTGATAGCATTTGTAATTCTTGGTAAATATCTTGTGGATTGAAAAAAACTAATCCTTTCCAAGCTATCAAAATTCATGTGACACATTCTCTTATACCATAACCAACTATCATTTATGTAAGTCATAAAGCATCATCCATCAACACTCTTGAGCTGATAAATATTCCATTCATATTTCTTTCCTATAGCAATGAGTGTTTTAGATCCTTTTCAGATCTCACATTTCTCATCCTTAAACACAAGATCATATCATTTTTCACACTTCTGACCAGCACTCAAAAAACTATGCCTTAAACCCTTAACATAGTAAACATCATCAATATGATGCCTGCCATCAAAAATTACTGAACCTGTCCCACATATTCTTGCACCAGTATCATCTCCAAACATAACCATACCTCCATAATATTTCTCAATATTTACAAACTTACTCTTATCACCAATCATATGATGTGATAAACCACTATCAACTACCCAAAAATTATTTTCTTGCTTAGCATGCAGGGAAGAGATAATCGTACCTTCATTTTTCTCCTTCTCCTTCTCTGGAGGACTTTGCTTTACCTATTTTTATGAATTAGTAGAAGTAGGTTCATTCTTAATCACCAAGAACAAGCATTCATTGTCATCTATATCTTCATATTCTAAATCTTCATCTGAAATACTAGCATTCTCATTTACATAGTAAGCTCTATTAGTCTTCTTTACTTTCTTTTCTTTCTCATATCTTTGTTTATTCCTTTTAACTCTTTCCAAGCACTTTGTAACATAGTGACCTATTTCTCCACAACTAAATCACTTAAAGGGAAATTTACCTTCATACTTACCAAAGAATTTTCTCATTCTTCTTACAAAATTAGCTTCTATTTCATAAAAAAAAAATTCATCCGGATCTTCAATTTTTGTAGCTTTAAAAGTAGTCTTTGTTTTGCCTCCTTATGTTAGAATCGACTTCCTCATCTCATAAGATGTCAAAAATCCTAACATCAGATCCTTAGTATAGGTCTTATAATCTATAGTCTACTCAATAGTACTCACCTTTTCACTGTAAGCATCAGGAAGAGTTCTGAAAATATTCTTTACAATCTTGGTTTCATGTACAGTAGCACCAAGAGATCACATTCTAGCCACTACCTCATCCAATATTTGTACATAAGCTTTGACATTTTCATATTTAGACATATGTATAATATTAAACCATGTTTCCAAATTCTATAATTTCGCCTCTTTAACCCTTTCATCACCATCATGTGCTCTTTCTAAAGCATCCTAGACTTCCTTAGTTGTCTTCAATTTTTGAACCTTAATCAACTCGGAATGTACTAGACTATTCTTCAAGATGAACTTTAATTTAGTGTTCACTTCATGTAATTTGATTTCTTCTGGTGTACTTAGACCATTAGAAGGAGGATTCTAAGGATTCTTGTAAGCTTTATCCACATCATATCTAAAATACTCTAAATATTCTTCCATCAATACTTTCCAAATACAATAATTAGTTCCATCAAACCTCGGATAATAAAAGATCATTTTTCTAGCCATCCCAGACCTTCCTCAAGTGGTTAAGCTCTTCACCAAGGAACCAAGCTCTAATACCAATTGTTGGATAGGATAAATGAGAGGGGGGGTAAATCAATTGTCACAGATTATAACCTTCAATTCAATTATTGAAACTAATACATACACTACTTAAATAATTAATCATCAAATGCCAATGCAAAAGAACAATAATACCAGTTTTATGTGGAAAACACAATGAGGGAAAAACCATGATGAGGATTAACTAATAGTATAGGGAATATAAAAAACCAATTACAAAAAGGCTCACTACATGAGATAAGGCTCACTACTTGAAATAAGGCCCACTTCTTGAGATAAGGATCATTGCCTACAATAAGGACTCATTGTCCAATAGGGCTACAACCTGAAGGGCTCATTACCAAATAGATACAAACAATAAAAAGAAGACTTGTTAAAGAGATAAAACAATTTGAATGCAACAAGGGATTCCACCACAATCACTGATCAACTGGCATGGATGATAGAGTTCACCTTCTACTCACTGCATCCAAAAAATTAGCATTAATATTCACACTGATCTACCACACACATAACTCACACACACTTTCTGAATAGGATCAAAGTCATGTTCGATATTTCACTTATCTTCCTTCTTTTCTCTTGTACAATTTTCATTGCTAGCTCATCCTGTATTTACACTATCTCCAACCTTGAAAACGATACAAAGTCAGCCATCCAACTTCAAATTTAAATTAGGTTGGCAAAAAAAAATCCTAAGGTGGAATTAGAATTTGGGTGACCCAAACACACGCTTCATCAACTTTAAAGATAATGCTTAACACACGGTCGACCAAACAAGTGTAAAACACACAGAACAATTAAGCCCGAAACTTCCAGAAACCCAAAATATCTTCAATTCAATCATAACATCTTATCTCTAGAAACACAAGTCAAAAGACTTCATCAAAGAGAAATCTAGACTAGCAAAAATTCTCTCGGACCTCAGACAAAACACGAAAAAACCATAGTTCAAAACTATTGAACACAACTCAAACTTCTCAAAGAACCAATAGCCAAGAATCTGGATAAAGAAACCTTCAAAAATCATGACTGGCATATCAGAACTGCACAACTATAGGGACAAGTACCAGACCATTATTTTGAATACCTGTAAACTTCCTTTAATACAATTTTGTCAATATCCTCAACATATACAACCAACAACAAGTAGTAGATAACTAGTTGACTAGTTGACATCAATGACAACACTTTAATTCCTTCTTCCATTCTTGCAATAATGTGTGAGTCCTACTATTAACGGTTTGTCTTTTTAAATGATACATGCTAAAGTTTTTGTTAATATGCATGATTGGGTTGATAGTTTAGACACCTATTACCCAATTTCCACTTTGATGTGTGACTTATAGTGATGACCTAATTCTTGTGTGAGGTGGTCATGATACCTTAGAACAAATAATGGCTTGAATATGAATACTAGTATTCAGTATAGGGGGGTTTTTTCATGTATTGTTGGCATGCAATAGCATGATGGTTATTAGTTATGATACCTCCAATAAATAATGACATAAATTATGAGGTATTGCATATCCTATTGTAATGAATTAATAATACCATGTTGTATCCTATGTTTAAGTGTTAATGGTAGTGGTTTTATGTATTATAACATGAATATTTCCCTAAACATGTGAAATCATGTAGGTGAGTTCAAGATTAAACCCCATATAAGACGTAGTGTGCAAATAGGTTTGAGATCTCGTTTCTTCTTCCTATAACTTCCTTTCAAGAATGGGAAGAAATTTGTATGTACATGATATATATTTAAATGAATAGTTTATAATTTATATATTAAATAAACTCACATATGTATGTCCAAGTTCTTGAAGATCTAAAATATACACTCAAACCATGTAATCATAACAATTTTTGAAAGTTGTGTGTATATTTAAGTTCATATTTAAATGAACTTGAAACATGTACATGTATATATAACATAACATATACCCATAACGTTTAATGTACATTTAACATGTTTAGCATATATAAATCATTTACTCATGAGTTCTATAAATAGATATAACATAAACACAAACATGTACATGTAGATGAACATAAACATAAACATAAGCAAACATGTACATAGATGAATATTTAAGCTCAAACACATGTATGTATATCATAAGAAAATGTATTTAATCAAGTCCATGTGTAAATGCACATGTCAATATATCACACATAAATCATCACTTGGACAAATGTGAACTATCATGTCAAACATGGTAAAAACATGTATATGATCTCCATATATAAACACATGTACATATCAGATTGAAAATGTATATATGTAATCAAGTCCAAGGAAAAATACATGTCTAGTGATCATCAAATGTACCATAACAACAAAAATGCATAAATGTAAATGTCTATATATATGTAAATATCTGGACCCTAATTGTCATGTTGACTCCTAGTTGAGTGACCCTCTGAATGAGAATCCTACTTTGATGGATGTGCCGAGCCCTGGAGATAAAATTGTACACAATGTGTTAAATAAATTTTATGTATAGTTATTTAAGAATATATGTATAAATATCTATAAATATTCATGTATGCATACATATACATATAAAAATTTAAAACTCACATGTCCACTGACAATAGTATCATCAACTAAATCAAAAAAATGTATACGATCTAACCTCAGGCTAGGAGTAACATGAGGTATCTCCATCTACAATATATATATATATATATCATTTAGTTAAAACTAAAACTTAAATATTTTTTTAAAAAATGAATTGAACATGCACATGCACACATACATATATAGATACACATGTACCTACATATCAGGTGGAATAGGATTCAAGCCCAATTCAATGGCCACCACCACTAAATCATCCAAATGATCTTTATGAGTCGTGTCATGATCTACATCCGTTTGAGCCCTCAAATGTCACAGTAATGATGAGTGAAGGGGACTAACTAGCTGAGATGGCATTGATAATGAATAAAAATATATTAGAATTTCCACAAAACCTGTAGACTGCATCCTCTTTAGGTCAACTAAAGGATTAGTAGCCTCTACAACAACGAACTAATCCATAGGTGGATCCGGATGTGCACTAGTGCTGGCCCTAGGGTGATAAGAATGATGGGATCTTGGATGTGAATGAAAAGATGTACCCAAATGAAATTTGACCTAGTCTATAAAGATCCGAAGCTTTGATATGATGAAGTTATATGCCTCTGAGAGGTTCTCAACCAAACAATGCAAAGTAATCCATGTCATCTCTCCTATAAGAATGTCTAGTTGTTCGGGTGTAGGGATGCCCACCATAGCTTAAGGATCACAATCAGTGTTGCTGCACTATGTTGTAAATGAAGGTCTAGATTGTGGATGTCTTGACATAAAATACTGACCACATGATCACTAGCTATCCTAGTGGCAACAAATACAATATTGTCGAATCTGTCAATTTCTTCCCTTTGGGAAGCAATGACAACCTGATCTATTGAGGGGCCAGGGTTGGGGAGATAGTAAGAGACCTCTCACCAACCAATGCCCTATACATTGGGGCTGCCTAATATGATCGATGATAAGGGTCCCTATTGACAATACTACCATGCCCTTGACCAAGATATCTTGGAAGGTCACAGTAGGTGACTTTGAGGCCCAAATGAACCTCTACATATAAATTCTATACAAAATATAAGGGATTTTTGTCATTATTTGGATAACAAACAAAGGTTACAAGAAATTGAGGGTAGATTGAAGTGATCATAACACCATCCTGACATTTGGTAACCTGGTATGCCTTCACTATAGGTTTATCCTGATAGTATGGAAAACATTAGGATTTAATGGTTTCGTTGGTCAGCAAACCTTGAATTTGAGAAAGGGAAACATCACCACAGACTTCTTCCCATATGTGGGAAATAATAGAAGCTATGAGATTAGGGGAATATGCACTTATGTCTTGAATTTTATCTCTAATTTTCTTTAGGATTTCTAATAGGAACTTGCAATTTTCCTTATATATTCTTGTATTGGTATCATCAATTAGAGAAACTCTCAATCTCTCAATCTCACTATTAGTCTGTGAAAATAGTTCTTGAGGTGGAACTGGTGCATTTTCCATGATGTACTTGAAGGAGAAATGAGGTTATTTATTTAATATCTATAGAGAATAAAAATACTATATGTACATTCAATTTAAATTTAAAACAACTATTTACAAGTGATCTAGAATGTATTTCTCTATCTATATTTCTTGTGTGCACGTGTGCAGTAAATAATGTAACTTAGAAACAACTAAACAAGTGAAAATAGTAAATTAATTTGAAGTATTAATAAATCTAATGTAATTCACTTCACGTGAATTTCATCAAAATTTAGAAACTTGTAACATACTTTTAAATATATAAAATAATATAGGATCACTAAATAAATACAACCAAATAGCAATCAATTCAAACCTAGATTAAATTCAATTTTGCATAAATAATTATAAATTTTAAGCCCACACATATCACCTCAATTGAATTATTTTATCCTAATTAAACATAAAAATCAAATAAAGAAGCTTATCTCTAAATAATCTAACAATTTTAAAGCATTTCACTCAAGACTATCTTACAATTCAAAATACTTCGATACAAATTGTCATCTCAATTAAATGGACACCAAGGCCTAACTAGAGAACCTACAATGGTTTTTGAATTTCCCTAATAAATTTAAATGAGCTCATCCATCACATTCTCTTATCAAGTGTACATCAACCGAACTTATAAATTAATAAATCAACAACATATAGTACAAAATCAAGATTTTTTAATTCATTAATAAATGTGTAAATAATGATATTTTTCCCAAGTGAGAAAACAAAAGGTACTAGATAAGTCATTGATATCATTTTAATTTCAATCCCAATTTTTGTTGGATAATGTGGTTGTGTTGCTGATATGTGGTTGTCATTGATGTCAACACTAGTAGCATTGGTGCCTTCAAGGCTATATATGTCAAAGATATTGAGAAAATTATAATAAATATGTTGTAGGCAGTCTGTGAAGCTATGAAGATCAGAGTGGTGGAAAGTTTTGTAAGTTGGTATTCAGAAGTTACGCATTGAAGGGTTCATTTATGAGCCTATCTAGTATATACTCTAGAAGTTTCAGAGGTGCACATCAAGATTGGAGCGAGTTGTGAGTTTTTGAGTTCCTACAGTCATTCTATCACTATAGCTGGTGTTTCTGGAAGAAGAGAATGTAATTCTGGTAAATTGAGTTTTTGTGTATGGTCCTGAGATGTTCGTTAATGTTTATAGATCATGCTCTATCATTGTTGTACGTCTGCATTGATTGGTGTGCTCGTGATCAAATATTTTTCCTTTGTATGTTCGAGTTTTCATGTTCTTGGCCGACATGATGGTTGTAGCGTGTTGTGGATCCTTGTGGATTAATATTTTAATGTTTGGAATGTTCAAGGAAGTTGTTTTAGGTATTCATTATGTTGTGACCAACTTTGGTTGGTGCACATTGATATTTGTTCATGAATTGGGCAGACAATTTGTAATTTATTCTTTTATTTTTGGCCGATAGAGTTATTAATGTAATTTCATGAAGCGGATATATAAGAGCGATTTTTCTTCATTTGGTATGAATGTATGTGAAGTGTGTGCAAGATATGTGCGAATAAAGATAAGATCATTCGATTGCAGAGCAGAGTGTGAAGGAGTTTGAGCGAAGTGTGAAGAAGTATTTATGTGCCTAACCAGAATTGTCATCAGGATTTTAAAGAAGCTAATTTCTCAGTTCAACCTCATCAGATGGATTTAATCTGAAAGTTTTTATGTAAGGCAGTGAGCCTTCCCTTATGAGTAGTGAGCTCTAGGCAGTGTGTCTGAATGCATGTGCATTCCTTATTCATTTCTTTTATACTTTTAATAGGGTATAAATTGTGGACTAATCTCCGCCGTGGTTTTTCCCCTAACAGGGTTTCCACGCAAAAATCTTGGTGTTATGTGTGTTTCTGATTTGTTGTTGATTCATGCTTTCACTGTTAATTATCAGATATGAGATTAAAGGTTGATAAATTAAGATACGTTTTAAATTCTGTAACAACTAATTCACCCCCCCTCTCAATTGTCTATCCTTGTTTTTCCAACAATTGGTATCAGAGAAGGTTCCTCCGAAGAATTTTAATAGCTTGAGGTGATCTGAGATGGCATCATACAAGAAGGACAGTCCTAGATTCAATGGTACAAATTACTCTCTGTGGAAGGTCAGAATGGAGTGTCATTTGAAACACATTGGTGGACTCTTCTAGAAGATTACAAAGAACACATATACTATTCCTCAAAATGGTCCCTCTACTCCTTATCAGATCAAAGAAGCTAAAACCAATATCAGGGCTATAGAAGCATTACTGAGTGCTGCAAAAGATTTAGAGATGACACATATGATAGGTCTAAAAATAGCACATGAGATTTGGAAGAAGCTGGAGACATTGTATGAAGGAGATGCACAAGTGAAAGTTGCTAAGCTGCAAAGTCTGAAAAAAAATGGGAAAACATGAAGATGAGTGAAGATGAAAAAATTATTGCATTCATGCATAAAGTAAATGAACTAGTGATGGGTATTAGATGTGCCAGTGGAATTTTGGAAGATGAGATTGTGGTTAAAGTGCTCAGATAATTTCCTACTTCTTACAAAATGAAAGCTCATGCTATTGAAGAGCTCAGGACAGTAAAAAATGTGACAAGAGACATGCTGATTGGTAAACTTGTTGCCTTTGAGTTGAGTGAATTTGGTGAGTCTACTCCTAAAATAGAATCTACATTTAAAGCTACTGTATCCAGAAAAGGACAACAGAGATATGATCTGGGAGAAATTTCCAAAAAGACATTCAAATGGGTATGTGCAGGATCATGATGGGCCAAAAAGTGGCGATATGTAAGTGATATGATGGCCCATGTGGCTGATGACTTTTTTTAACCCAAAATTGATGACATGAAAAGGGTTTTTAAAGGAGATTCTTAGCTTTCCACCAATATAAATTATGCTTTACTTTGAATTTAATAAATAATTATTATTCATTTTCTATTTGAATTACAACTAAAGTCCTGATTGATAGGTTGATTGAAAAAAATATATAGCTTTCAAAGGGTATCGCATTTTTTGAATCTGAAACATGTGTCACATTCTATACTTCACATACTATAAGATTAAAAAAAAAATAATAATTTCATGAAGTTTTGACCAAGTTAAGGTGGTCAGACGTACAATTTTTTATATATTTTAAAAGTTGTAATAAAAAAATCATAATTAATTATTTACTTGGAAAAAAATTACAAAAAAATATGCATCACATCGAGACATGAGTCTTCTACCTATATCTAAAATCTTATAAAAAATATTATCATTTTATTGTGGTTAGGGTGGTCAGACAGACACCTACTTCTTATTTTTTCACTAAAATTTAAGTACCACTGCATTGAAATTTCAAATTTTCACCAAATAGATTTATAAAAAATAAAAATAAACCTGGTAGTTTAGAAACTACATTCAATTTGCAAGAGATTCTATTCTTAAATATTTTTGAAATAATATAGTTAGCTTATTCAAAATTTTACGTCAAGTTGCCTAACTCTGAGTTTTTTAAATTTTATTGCCACTTAAGGGCCTATTTTTTCCATGATGATCTTGCACATGCCCAAATATGAGGATGAGATGAAACAGATTGAAGATGAATAAAGAGAGATAGAAGAGCTGGAAGAATTGATTGTGAAAAGAGAAGCTAGAGGATAAGGTAAGTATAAAGGAAAGCTGCCTATTAAATTTTTCTCTTGCAGTAAGATAGGTCATTTTGTATCAAGGTGTCCTGAAAGAGTTTCTAAGTACAAACTTGAAAAGTCTAGATTTCAAAAGAAATGTTATTATGTTGAAGAAGGTGTTACTAATGATGAATATGATAAAGAAACTAGAAATGAAGATGGATGGGTATTCATTGCTATCAAGGAAAATGGTTCGGTGTCCATTGAATCTGCTAACAATCAAAATATTGAGAAATCTCTTGCAGCTAGAATTGATGAAAATGATGAGCGGATGATTGACAACGGATGCTCACATCATATGACTGGTGACAAAAGCAAGTTTATAATATTGGAGAAATATAATGGTGGTGTTGTAATATTTGGAGATAACAATGCCAGTGTGATTTGTGGCAAATGCACTATTTCTCTTGGTGGTAAATATAATACTGATGATTTTCTATATGTTGAAGGATTGAAGTATAATTTTTTGAGTATTGGATAGATGGTCAACAAGGGATACAATCTTTAGTTCAAATATGGAAAATGCAGGATATTGGGAAGCTCTGGAAATGTACTTGCTTCAGGAACAAATACAAGAGGTAACATTTTTCACCTAAGTGCTGCTAGTGAAGGTTGTTTAATTGCTCAAGTTGATGTAAGCTAGTTATGGAATAGGAGGTTATTTCATGTGAATTTTTATAACATTTTCAAAGTAAGTTCCACACAATTAGTCAAAGATCTACCTAAGTTAGTAAAGCCTACTAACATCATATGCAAGGAATGTCAGATGGGAAAGCAGACTAGAATTTATTTTCGGAGCAAACATCATCATTCCAATGGAGTACTGGAGCTGGTACATACTGATCTATGTGGTCCATCCAGAATCAAAAGTCTTCAAGGAGAAAGGTACTTTATGTTGCTTATTGATGATTACTCTAGGATGATATGGGTTGCCTTCTTGAGAGAAAAACATGAAGAACTATAAAAGTTCAAATGTTTTAAAGCTATGGTAGAGAATGAGATAGGTTTGAAGGTTAAATGTTTAAGATCAGACAGAGGTGGTGAGTTCACTTCCCAGGAGTTCAATTCATTTTGTGAAGAGAATGGAATCAAAAGACAAATATCTACTCTCTAGAGTCCTCAACAAAACGAAGTTGTTGAGAGAAAAAACAAAACAATTCTAGATCATGCCAGAACTATGATGTTGGAAGGTAATGTTCCTCATACCTACTGGAGAGAAGCTATAAGCATTGTTGTATATACTATCAACTGGGTAAATGTCAATGGTAATTCTAGTAAGACTCCTTTTGAGTTGTGGTTTGGTCATAAGCCTACTATTAAATATTTCAAAATCTTTGGAAGTAGATGTTATATCAAGAGAGATGAAGATATTGGAAAGTTTGATGCTAGAAGTGATGAAGGCATCTTTCCGGGTTACTCTACTAAAAGCAAAGCCTATCGGTGCTACAATAGAAGATTGAAGAAAATGGTTGAAAGTGCAAATGTCAGAGTTGATGAGGATACTGATAGATCATCCAAATACCGTGGATATGATTTAGATAAACAACATGATAGTATTGAGAAAGGAAAGACTACTCAGACACAGAATCAAGTTCAAATTGTTTCAGTGAATCAAGAGAATCATGAAGGAGAAGCTAGTGGAAGTAAAGAAGAAAGAACAAAAGAACCGAAAGTTCAAGAGAATCCCAAAGTCCCAAGGTATGTAAAGATAAATCATTCTGAAAATCAGATTATAGGAGACAAGAACAAAGGTGTGTAGACTAGAAGGAAAATTGCAGAAGAATATTGTTTGATTTCCAAGACCGAGCCTAGAAATGTCAATGAAGCATGTAAAGATGAATATTGGATGGAAGAAATGAAGGAAGAGCTGATGCAGATAGAGAAAAATGATACATGGATTCTTGTTCCCAGACCTCAGGATAAAAATGTGATTGGGACCAAATGGTTCTTTCATAATAAGTTGAATGAACAAGGTGAAGTGGTCAGAAATAAAGCAAGACTGGTATGTAAAGGGTACTCACATATGGAAGGTATTCATTTTGAAGAAACCTTTACCCATGTTGCTAGAATTGAAGCTGTAAGGTTGTTTCTTGCTTATGTTGCTTTCAAGAATTAAAAATTCTATCAAATGGATGTAAAGTTAGCATTTCTGAATGGTGAATTAGAAGAAGTTTATGTTGAGCAATCAGATGGATTTCAATTGACTGATGAAAAAGACATGGTTTTTCAGTTGAAGAAAGCACTGTATGGACTCAAGCAAGCTCCTAGAGCCTGGTATGCTAGATTGGATAAATACTTGTTGAAGCTTGGATTCAATAAAGGTACTGCTGACAACAGTTTGTATTTCAAGATGGATCAGGATAAAGAGTTTATTATTGAAGTCTTTTTTGATGACATTATTTTTGAAGGTGATGATGACTTATGTATGAAGTTTGCTGATGAAATGAAAAGTGAGTTTGAGAGGTCAATGATTAGTGGATTTCTCTATTTGACTCAGACTAGACTAGACACCATGAGTGTTGTATGCATGGTTGCTAGATATCAAGATGATCCGAAGGAATCACATGTAATTTCAATAAAGAGAATTTTTAGATACTTGAAAGGGAAAATTTATTTTGGGCTATGGTATCCTAAGGATGATGATCTTACTTTGAATTCATTTACAAATGCAGATTGGGTAGGAGATGTGGATGAAAGGAAAATTACTAGTGGTGGTGCATTCTTTTTAGGGAAGAAGTTGGTGTCTTGGCTAAGTAAAAAGAAGAATTCCATTTCCTTATCTACTGCTAAGGCAAAATATATTACTACTGCAAACAATTTCACTCAAGTAATATGGATGAAACAGTTGCTGAGAGATATCAAAATTGAGTATGATGAGAGTATTGCCATATTTTGTGATAACTCAAGTGCCATAAACATTTCCAAGAATTCAGTGCTACATTCAAAGACAAAACATATATCTATCAAGTATCACTTTTTGAGAGACAAAGTGAGTGATAAAGAAGTCAGACTGGAGTATGTGCCCACTAAGGAACAAATTGAAGATATCTTCACTAAATCATTGCCTAAAGATAATTTTGAGTATCTTAGAAGCAAGTTAGGGGTGATTTCCCCTCCTAATCTGAACTAAGATGCAAGTCTTTGCATCAATCCGTGCACTTACAGTCATATCTTGTTTCAGATTGATGTTATGGTGGCTGATACTCAGGGGGAGTAGTCAAATGATTTAGATATGTGGTTTAGAGCTTGTGTACCTTTTCCATTGATGTCAAAGGGGGAGAAGAGTAATGTGAAAAAATTTTGTAGAAGAAAGGGGGAGAAGAGTAATAAGTAGTAAGAGGGAGAAGATGGAAGAGCCTAAAGTAAGGAGGAGAAGAACAATGTGTAAAGAGTTAGTTGTGTTGATGGTATTTTTCACATCATGTGCTACCATCAATGCAAAAGGGGGAGATTGGATGCTATGGTTGTGTTATTGATATGTGGTTGTCATTGATGTCAACACTAGTAGCATTGGTTCCTTCAAGGCTGTATATGTCGAAGATATTGAGAAAATTATAATAAATATGTTGCAGGTAGTCTATGAAGCTGTGAAGATTAGAGTGGTGGAAAGTTTTTTAAGTTGGTATTTAGAAGTTTTGCATTAAAGGGTTTTTATTTGAGCCTATCTAGTATATCCTCTAGAAGTTTCAGAGGTGCGCATCAAGATTGGAGCGAGTTATGAGTTTCTGAGTTCCTACAATCATTATGTCACTATAGCTGGTGTTTCTGGAAGAAGAGAATGTAATTCTGGTAAATTAAGCTGTTGTGTATGCTCCTGAGATGTTCGTTGATGTTTCTAGATTGTGATCTATCATTGTTTTATGCCTATGTTGATTGGTGTGCTCATGATCAAAGATTTTTCCTTTGTGTGTTTGAATTTTCATGTTCTTGGTCAACATGGTGGTTCTAGCGTGTTGCAGATCCTTGTCGATTAATATTTTAATGTTTGGAATGTTCGAGGAAGTTTTTTTAGGTATTCATTATGTTGTGACCGACTTCGGTTGGTGTGCATTGAGATTTGTTCATGAATTGGGCCGACAATTTGTAATTTATTCTTTTATTTTTGGCCGATAGAGTTATTGATGTAATTTCATGAAGTGGATATATAAGAGTGAGTGTTTTCTTCATTTGGTATGAATGTATGTGAAGTGTGTGTGAGATATGTGCAAATAAAGATCAAATCATTTGATTGTAGAGCAGAATGTGAAGGATTTTGAGCGAAGTGTGAAGAAGTATTTATGTGCCTAACCAGAACTGTCATCAGGCTTTTGAAGAAGCTAATTTCTCAGTTCAACCTCATTAGATGGATTTAATCTGAATTTTTTTATGTAAGGCAGTGAGCCTTCCCTTCTGAGCAATTAGCTCTAGGCAATGTGCCTGAATGCATGTGCATTCCTTATTCATTTCTTTTATACTTTTAATAGGGTATAAATTATGGACTAACCTCCATCGTGGTTTTTCCCCTAACAGGGTTTGCACACAAAAATCTTGGTGTTATGTGTGTTTCTGATGTGTTGTTGATTCATGCTTTCACTATTAATTATCAGATCTAAGATTAAAGGTTGATAAAGTAAGATAAGTTTTAAATTTTGTAACAACTGATTCACCCCCCCTCAGTTGTCTATCCTTGTTTTGCCAACAATTTTTGTGGTTATGATATGACCCTAGAGCGAATCCACTCTAAAAATATGTCATAGGAATGCTTGGAACTTGAGTACATGATGGAAACATAACTCTTAGGTATTTCTGGAAGTGGATCTATATTTATCCTTAGTGTTAAAGGCCTATTTATTTAATAATGTATCTCATCCTTAATAGATCATATCATCCTTAATATCTCTCTAAATATCTCTTTTCAATATGTGGGAGGAATTTATAGAGAAGGAGTTTGGAGGAAGATGATTGATTTGAATGCCTTTTCCTTGTAGGATACTATAAACTAGGCATATCAAGTGTTCTAATCACGTGTTCAAATTATTTATTATAATTTTAAAAAATTATTAGAATTGCCTATTATGAGATGCAATATAGAGGAAAGGATAGATCATGCTCAAATCTAGAAGATGCACAACTTAAGAAAAAGGTTTTCTTATGCATTGGGAATACATAGTGTCATTCTATCTGTTATGTATTTACTGGTGCTTGGAGTATTTTTTCCTTTTTGTATATGTAAATATCTAAATTTTAAATAATACTCTCCTAAACAAAAAATATTTTTTTCCATGCAAAATTACACAACCTTTGCTAGCATCCTCCCTTCTTATGATAAAATGAGAGATTTGGAATAATGTATGAACATCAATTGTAGATTTTAGGCAAGCTTATAATTAATTTATGAGTTACTACTTCCTATTTGCATATGGACGTTTAAAGTTACTTTCATTTTGGTTTATATATTGAATGGTTACATGCATTGAGAAGAAAATCCTACGATTTTTATTATATTTTGGAAACATTCAAGCAAATGCAATTAGCGGGTATAAAGCCAAATTTCACAACCTTTTCCAACATCCTCCCTACCTGTGCCAAAATGGGAGATTTGGAATAGGGTATGGAGATCAATCAAAGCATAAAGAATAGAGGAATTTTGTCAAATGTTGTAGTTGAAACTACCCTGATTGACATGTATGAAAAAAGTGGAAGCATAGACAAATTGGATGTATAGATAGTTTGATAGTATGACTCAAAAAAATGTGGTCTCATGGAATACCATGATTGAAGGATATGCACAACATCTGGATTTTATGAAAATGCTTTAGAAAATTTCAAGAAAATGCAATTGGTGGGTGTAAAGCCAAATTTCACAACCTTTTCCACCATCCTCCTTGCCTGTGCCAAAATGGGAGATTTGGAATAGTGTATGGACATCAATTGAAGCATAAAGGATAGATGAATTTTGTTAGATGTTGTAGTTGAAACTACCCTAGTTGACATGTATGCAAAATATGGAAGCATATACAAATCACGTGCACAAACAGTTTGACAGGCTAACTCAAAGGAATGTGGTCTCATGGAATGCCATGATTTAAGGATATGCACAACATGTATTTGATGAAAATGCTTTAGAAACTTTCAAGGAAATTTAATTGGTACGTGTAAAGCCAAATTTCACAACCTTTTCCAACATCATCCCTTTCTATTCCAAAATGGGAGATTTGGAACAATGTATGGACATCAATCGAAGCATAAAGGATAGAGGAATTTTGTTAGATGACGTTGTAGTTGAAAAGTATGGAAAATGTGGAAGCATATACAAATCACATGCACAGATTGAGCAAAACTTGAAAGAAAAATTGAGAAGAGATAAAATGCAAACCTAGATGCAAAGACAATGTCATGGAGGGTGATGTGGACAGTGATTTTTCTCTCCTGGGGTTCGAAAGTCGTTGTCAAAAATGATAATAGAAATTTCCATTTTGTCAATTAAAAATGCTTTATAAAAAACATTTAAAAATAGGTTCAGACAAACCTACTGTTTGCTCAAACCAATCCTTTTATTAATGAAAAAATATGTTGACTGGGGGTTTGAACGAACCCTTGAGGGAAAGGGGGTTCGCTAAAAGGGGGTGTTTGAGTGAACACCTTTATGTGTTCTAACAAACACCCCCATTCAAGCGAACCCATCCAAAAAACATTTTCGCTCCTGGACAATTTTTTTTCATCACTAAAATTGTAAACCACTATTATGGGATCACCCGAGTCATAAAGAACTTAACACCACCACCTTTGAGCTGATAAAAATTTACTTTTGTCCTTATTCCTACTCCAACCCAAGTTCTAGAGCTTCCTCTTCTGATTTCATAGCCATCATCCTGAAACACTAAATTATATCCTTTGCTACACATTTTTCCTACACTGAGAAGATTATGCTAGATATCCTTGACATAAAGAACATCATCTTTCTTATGCTTGCCACAAATCTTAGCAGATGTATCATCACAAACTTAACAAGACCACCATCATAATTTTCAATCTTAAAAAACTTACTCTTATCACCTGGCGTATGATTTGAGCATCCATTGTCAATGATCCAGTAATTCTTCTCCTCTCTAACATGAAAAATAGTTAACATAGTTCCTTCAATGTTATGACTTGTTTCCAGAGTAATTTCCTTCCCACATCTTTTAGGATTAATAGAATTAGTTCCAACATTCAAATCCATGAATAAGAATTCATCACTTCCATCATCTGGATAGTCTGATTCATCCTCATCAGATACACCATTGTCTTCTTTAACATAATAAATCTTCTTGAAAGATTTACCTTGATGATATTTATGTTTGTCATTTAAAACTTTGATTGGACAATTTGATGCATAAGGACTTATCTTTCCATAATTGAATTGCTTGAAGGGTAACTTACCTTTGTATTTGTCAGTGCCCTCTTTCAATCTTCTTACAAAATTTTCTTCCACTTCATCAATATCATCCAGATCAGGTTCGTCATTTTTCTCTTTCTTTGTAGCTTTAAAAGCAGTTTCTTTCCTTGAAGCATCTTTTTCAAACTCTCTTAATTCAAAAGTAGTTAAAGAACCCACTAATGGATTTGACCCCAATTTTCGACGATCTATTGTCAGCCGATCGATGAATCGCACATATTAGTGCCGTCGCTCAATTTTCGTCTATATCCTGACGGACAATAAAACATCACCCTCTCAATGTGAGCTCATCGGAATAACGATGCCCATTCTGTCGACCACGCGATGAGCAATGGCTAGACCGCGGGTGGAACACCATCGCCGAAGTGTTGGAACAGTGTCATACATTTGTCAGAACCAGGACGGCAGTGTCATCGGTCTAGCGATGAAAAATGCCCAGAGCATGAGCGACATACCTTCGCTAAAGCGTCAGAGCAGCAACATATAATCGTCAGTCGAGCGACGAACAGTACCCAGAGCACGTGCGGCATACCGTCGTTGAAGCGTCAGAGCATCGACATACATTCATCTGGATGGAGATGACTGTATCGTTAGTCTATCGACGAACAGTACCTGGAGCACGTGTGGCATACCGTTGCTAAAGGGTCAGAGTAGCGACATATAGTCATCGATCTAGCGACGAACAGTGCGTGGAGCAAGTGCGACATAAGAGCGTCGAACGCGTGATGCAATAGGCAAGTCATTACGGTGAAAGTTCATCGCACTTGCGATGAAATAGGTAAGTCATTACGATGAAATTTCGTTGGATACATAGCAAGGTCGTCGGGCATTTTTGCGGTTCGTCGCAATTTCGACAGAACAATGCAGTTTAAAAAAAAAAAAAAACTATTCGTTGAAATGTAGGCATAGCGGGGTGACTCTGGGTGATATATAAAAGTAGTAGGAGGCTCCAAAGTGCATCCATAGGGATAATGACAGGATATAAGGACAACAAAGAGAGAAAGTTGATGTGCCAAGATGATGAGCATTTAATAGGGGTAGTAAAAGACAAGATGGATTATCATCAATGCTCATATTGGAAAACTTCATTACAAAAATTTAGATCACAATATGATTAACCCTGTTTGGACAAATGCATTGACATTAGTGTCAAGAGTTAAGAGGCCATTCAACTTTGCATTTCAATAAATTATTGTATGCATTGAGTAAGTGTTTACAAGGTAGAAAAAGGACAGTCATATGACTATTTAAAATATCAAACAACATGTCAGTTGTTGTGTTTAATTAGGCTTATAGAGGCAGGGATTTATCATTTTTTGCATACATCTTCAGTCCAAGCTCTAGGCCTGCATTATTTGGTTACTATGTATGAGAAAAAAGCAATGAATAATTGTAGAATATGGAGGCTATGGATGATATTATGATGGCCACATTTGATGTTGATCAACAATTGGAGCAAAATATAATACCTATGATGAGTCATGAGATCAAGGGGTCTGTCATGGACAACAAGCACAACCTATAAACTGGATTCTAATTTTGCTAAAAAATAAAAAATCAAACTAGTGAATATTAAACTACACACTAGAATCTAAATTTGTGGAAAATGAGCAATTTGGTGAGAAAGAGTACCTGCAGTGCGTCTTGGATACTTAGCTAGTGTATTAAAAAATAGGATTGCAAACCCAAAATTATTCTCAATCTGGAAATTCAATAGAAAAATACAGAATGTTATCCTGGATACTTAGCTCTTAGACAGTCAATAAAACAATATGAGCATGATTATGAATGGTTTTACCTGGTCCCACTCTTGATCTCCATGTTTGAGAGCCTTCTCTTTAAGACCCCATGAATCCAATTTGATCCATTTCTGCCAAAAAGATATTAATGTGTAAACAAGGAGCCACATTTAGACAAACTGGTTGTTGATTTATTCTAAGAAATTTAGAGACTACAAAAAGAAGATACCTGATGGGGATCATGTGGGCTTCATAGAGAAAGCACTGCAATATGGCTTCGAGCAGCAATGAAAAAATTTGGATTAGCTTCACAGTAAATCCTAATAGCATGACATTGAAAGTTGCTCAGGTACTAGGTCCTCTCCCCTAGATTAAATTAAGGAAAACATTATTGTAAACACAATATGTATAGAATAATATGAATGTAAAGGAAAATGGATATTAGAAAAACATAAATGTAAATAAAAGTAGTGTGAGCAGAAAATGAATCTACATTGGTCTTGAAAAAATAAAATCATACCCAATTAGCATTAAGTTATACTGACCTTGTACTCATTGCCATTGTCAATCTTGAAGGTTACTTTGATGCCTTATGTAGAAACTCTTTGGCCACGAGGCAAGAGAAGGCGGGAAAACCAAGTGTATATTGATGACTTCCTGACAATCAAAAAGAAAGAAGCAACCAGTCAACCCTATTAGAATAGAATAATCTTATGAATTGATTTTATTTGTTTTATTGGCTAATGGATAGTGGACCTAGTTCTCTTGAATTGAGATACTACTAAGATGTGTTGACTGGTGATTTTAGACTACCGATATTCTGCTTCAATCTCTATAAGCCACTTTTTTCTTAAATATATTCAAGATAACACTGCAAAAAAATTCCTTGATCTCTTAAAAATTATGCAGATTAATGTTTTAATACTTCTCCATTTTGATATTTTCTTTCAAAAAATCATAGAAATATATGTAATGCCATATTTGAAACTTACATATTTTAATTTTATTAGTTATGTAATTATAGTATATGATTCCAACAATTGTGAAACACATAGGCAATATGTTGGATGAATGAAGTAAACTATGCAATTGGCAGGTGTAAAGCCAAATTCCTTATCCCTTGCCAGCATCCTTCTTTCCTATTTTAAAACATGTACTTTGGAACAGGGCATGAAAATCCATGTAAGTATAATGAACAGGAGATTTTTGTGATCAGATATTATATTACAGTAAGTTGAATGAATGTAAGTAGAGATATTTTAGCATACCTGTAGATGGTACAAAATTTCATGGTTAAGTGGAAGCCTCCCATCAACAAAAAGATCCAAATATCCGTGTATCTATCTCAATTGAGCCTCTAAACCCTTCAGAGCTGTCAAATTTTCCACTAACCTGTTATGCACAAAAGTCAAATTTTAGAGACCACTAAAATAAAAATAAAAAACATTACATTATGATCCAAATCCACACACAACACAATGTTCATAGTGAAAAGTTAGCACTTTCTTTCATCTTTGCATATTGATTTGATGCTTCAAACGATGCATTTCTTATATTGAAAAGTGCATTACTTACCTTATTGAGCTTCTCTTTGTTTTGAGAATAGTTTAATATTCTCTACTTAACAGGGCCAACCACGTGAAGGTGGAAGCTCATTTGGCCCCTCCCTCCCCCCCCTCACATCACTCTCAATTCCCCATACCCGATCATATAACATTAATCATTCATTCATCCATTAATAACATATAACATTCATGCACTCATCCATTAATAAAATATAACATTCATTCATTAACATATAACATTTATTCATTAACATATTCATATTCTCATTAACATATAACATTCATTTTTTCAGTTTTTACATATTATCCAAAATATGGTTGTCAACTCGTCATAATATGATTACAATCACTTTTTTTTTTGTTGCTTTTTTGCAACTAAATAAAACTGAAGCGGAGTATCGTTTTCAAAATCATATGTCCCCCCTTCAGTTGTTTTGAGCTCTACTCGTGATCTTAATGTATGCCTAATCGTGTACTCACAACGTGGATGTGGCTACAAGGGGGGGTCTGCTGCAATAGCAAAGAAATGTTATATTGATATGTTTTATTATTATTGTTACACATATTTCATTAATTAAAAGAACATCAGAGTGGTGCTCTTTACCTGAACTGGCCACACCATGTTCCTGATATTGTCTTATAGCCTCATGCTGAACATGTTGAACACCCTCGAAATCCTGATTTGGAGTTGAAACACGAAAGATTACATTAATTAATACACCAATTGCAATTAAATATGTTTAAAAGAGCATTAGAGTGGTCCTCTTTACCTGATGGAGCCACATCATGTTCCTGATCTTGTCTAGCCTGATCATGCTCAACATGTTGATCACGCTCTACATGCTCTAAATTTGAAACACGAAAGGTTACATTGATTAATACACCAAATGCAATTAAAGATGTTTAATTATATTAATCCATATTGCATTTTGTATAGCACATGAATACATCCAGTACCAGGATGCACACCATGGCCTTCATCGGCAGGTTGCACTCCACCCAACCTAGGCTGCATTCCAGTGTCATGTGCAGTATTATCATTGCTTATCTGTGTAAAACAAATAGGCACATTATTATGGTAGAAATTAATATTGAACAGATTGCACAAGTATTCAATTTGAAATAAACTTGATTTGAGTTTATTTACCTGCTTGTTGGAAGCAGTGGAAGATTGTGTTTGCCCAGTTGAGACTCTTAGCTGTTCAATTAGGGCTCCATAGCCTTGGTGGAAGGAAATCTTTAGGTCCTCTTTTGTGGGCACTCTGTTGAAATCAAAGCCCTGCATTTTTGCATGTGATCATGAATTTTGCTTCCATGGTGTGATAGAACCAAAATTGTTTGCAATTTATTATTTGGATGCAATATTTCATTTATTGATACTTACAAATCGTGCGATTGTTTTCATATAGCCACTAGAGCGAAGTTTGTGATGCCCGTGTTTTTCTAGTCTTGCCTTTGTTGCCTTCGATGTGTTGGGCAGCCTATGAAAAAATTGAAATACATTAGATTATGTAAAAAGAAAGAGTAATCAGTATATAATTAAATTGTTGATAGTATCACATACCTTGCTTGGCCCGGTGGTGTCTTTCCTTTCTTCTTTTCAACCTTCTCCTTTCCATCCGACACCAAGTCCTTCCACTCCCTTTCCGGAATCATGGGGGGACGCTCGTACTTCTTGTTCTTCTCTAAATGTGACCTATATTGGTCCCTCACATACTTTAGATAGGTACCAACTTTCTTAAGGACCTTGGTTCGGTTGAATGTTTTATCACCGAACAACACAACTAAACGGTTAATGAGCTCATCCTTTAAATCTTGATTTTGGGCATTCCACCGTGTACGTATGGTGGGCCTGAAGAGCTCCAATGTAATATCACTTAGATGTTTATAAAAAAAATCATTTCTTGCAAAATGATCATGGGATCATTAGTCTATAAAGAGTGATCAATAAGTAAATTTCAATTGGATTATATATAATAATAATTAAAACATTTTAAAGTACCTGGGACCTTCTTTATCTTTATGGGAAGGAAATCTTTGGTCACCACAAATGTGACCAACAATGTTACCGTACTAGTAATATGGGAAGATCCAGAAAATGCTGCTAAAACATCACCAGTACTAGGGAGCTCTGTATCCATAGGTACTGACACATGTGGTGGCAGGTGTTCGCTGCCAGACGGTGGACTACCGAATTCCTGCATGGTATGTGTTGCCGACATTTTAGTCAATAATATAGGCAAGGATTATGGAGCTGGATAAAGTGTTGTATGCGCAAGAAGATCAGGATTGACACTTGTACCGTCCCCTACTTCCCGGGAAACACTTGCAGTACCTTGATCATGGCCAATAGCATGATGAGGACATAAATAATTCTGTTAAAACAACACATATTTTAGTTCATGACATAAAACAGTACAAAATATAAAACCATGAATGAACTTATGTTATAATTAAAGATCTCATGACAGCTTACTTGCAAGTTATGTGCTCTCTCAGATAATAGTTTAACCCTTTCTCTTATCTCATCTGTTTGAGGCACTACGAATACCAACTTAAGGATTTCTTGATTGCATTTTTTTGGGCCTTCCTCATCATATCCGCAGGGTTTGTGAAAAATGTGATGTCATCATCGCATAATAGTGACTACACCTCCATATGGATGTTCTCCTGTACTGCTGGTGCCTTTCCCCGATTAGCTGACTGCAACAAGAATATTAAAAACATTATTGAAATTAACCCAATAAACTCATGAAAAAAACATAATAATAAAACATTTTGCTTGTATCTAATTTGTACAGTTATAATGAGGTAAACCTGTCAGATAGAAGCGCCTGAAGATGGATCACGATCTATGCTCTGGGCCGAAGCCTTCCTTGTATGATCAATGTCCCGCTATGAAAAAAATTAAATATAAAAAACATTACTGAAATGAAACCATTAGACTTACTAAAAAAAACATAGTAATAAAATGGTATATTGGAGTCATTAATTGGAGGTTGGGTAAAATGGTATATAGTACATACCACCCCCATAGTAATTGTCTTTGTATCTAAGTGATTCAAATTGTAATCGATTAGCAACTCTTCCCCTGCAGTTATTGATTTTATCACACATACGACTACACGATTTCCCTCTCGTGCCTCGAATATACAATTGGGTTGCTTATTTGTTGACCCAGGTCATGTACTATTTATAAACCCTGCAATATTCCCTGATGCTTTTGGCCTCCCATCAATGTACCTAGCCACTCCTTTATTTTGATCCTTATCTTTTAGTTGTATATAATTTGCTGATAGTGCATACCTACTCATACTTCGTGTATATTGAACCAGCTACATCCAGTCTTTGTAACTGTAACAGGGTCCAACATACTCCATCAACTCAGTAACTTTGTCGTAACAGACCTTTATGCCGTCCATGCAAAATAGGCCCAAACCATGTAATGCCGATGGTGCTATGTGATATATCCTCTCATTGAGACAAAGATCAGTGTTTATTGGAGGAATTTCCATAGATGTTTGTACCTCAAGGGCACCTCGATGTCGCCTATGCTCTCATCATCATAAGAACATGACCCCCCTTCAGCAAGAAAAAATTCCATGCGTTTACAGAATTTTCTTCTAATCTTTTGACCTCTAGTTGGTCTCCCTAATTTAGACCTACTACATGTCTCACTTTCCTCTTCTCTTCCTGAATTTCCCTCGCTCGAGGAAGACAAATCTGACAAATACCTATTTGGTGGTACCTGCACTCATAAGAATGTTGGATGAAGTTCTTTCATGGTGATGTGATCCAAAGGTGACATTATGATTAATCTATCATTTCATCACTAGAATTTGATAGGTTATAAGGTAATCAAGTGTTGATAGATTGCAAGTTATTGTTACTACCGTCCAAATGTGTCCATCACAAATCAAATCTACTTAACGTTTTAACTCCCAAACTTTGTAACAAGTGTTAAATGTGACTATGGTCCACTAGTTACACAACCAAGGCATCAAATGTATTCTCTAATTGTAATCAAAGGACTTTTTCTCTTCATTAAAGTAAATAAAGTTGAAGGGAAACACCACCAAGTGGTTTATTGGACACCTACATGACTAAAAATAGTAGCAAATTTACATTTAATTTCCATATGTCTAAGTGGTTAACGGGGAGGGAGTGTGTACTAGGCTTGGTAAAGTCATCATAAGTTTATCAATGTTCTAATTCTCTATGACAAGGTTTCAACATCTTCAAATAGTGAAAGTTAGTTCTCATAGTCATTTGAAACAACAACATTTTGATTATGTATGATGGTAGGATTTGATAACTTAAAAGAATTGGCTACCCAACAAACTTAAAGTTAAAAGAAAATTTTTCAGTTTAAGCGGTTAGCACTTTCTTTCATCTTTGCATATTGGTTTGATGCTTCAAACGATGCATTTTTTATCCCACTTCTATCATATTGTATTCCCATCCCATTGCAATTGTTGGAGGAGTTGATACCAAAATTTCATATCAGATACCACGTTCTTGAAGCAATTTTCTATGTTTTTACAATTTTTCTGAAGTTCTTTTGTGTTGTATGGATCTATACAAGCTTGAAATGCTCGGAGATCATTGGTGTAGATAAATATATGTGTTCACTTTCATTTGCATTTGTTTTGAAGTTCTCAATCACTGTTTTGTGGGATTAAACAATCAAATACAGGGACTGCCCTGTTGTGCCTGTGTAAGGGTTTGAGGACTAAATAGAAATGACATCCACCAATCCACCCACTGTCTTGGAACTATAACTCGATGGATTTGATGGAGTTTCAAATCTTGTTCTTTGAATTCCATTTATGTTTTTCCCTTGTCATGACTTGTTACATTGTTTGGGAGGAACCTAAGGTTGGGTATGTTTTACCTTGGCTTTCATAAAAATCCTAATGTTCCATGTAAAAGCTTGGGTGAGATATATTCGGCCGTTACCTTTTTGGAGTGGGTATTAAAATGACTTATGTCTCATTGTTTCATCTAGGCCGGGCCCCTTTTTATAAATTGAGTTAAATATTTTGCCTAACTTTATTACTTCCTAAGTTTAGGTTGGCTCGTGCCCTATGTTACTGATATTAGCCCAAACCTAAGGGGAGGGTTAATAATCGAAAGACCTTCTGAAACTTCAACTATAGAAGCTACAAACTTGATTGTAAATGTGGCCAAATTGGCCCAAAAGACAACTGAAAGAGAAGAAGCTGAGAAGAAAAGTTTGATGGAGAAGTATAACACCATTATTGGAGAGTATAGTAGAATGCAGCAAAGGAATGTTGAGCTGCAAACTGAGGTAGACAGGTTGAAGTACAAACATGTGGGGGAGTCTTCCAGTGCTCCTGGTACCCTGGCCATACGTTCTACATCGAGATTAGTACCTCCAACTTCTCCAATTGTTTATACTCCTGGGTCCCCCATCCAGACTCCTGCTCCTAGTCCTTCATTAGAGCCAGTTGAAGAGGAGGTTGAGTACTCTGTAGATCCCACCAAATAGCAGATGCTTAATAAGATTAGAGAGCTACAGGTAGCTCTAAAAGCAAGTGAGAAGGGAGCAGTTGCCAAGAAAAATGAAGTTGTAGACACAGTTTTTAGGCATTTGAATTAGGGAGTTGATGGTAGATTACCATCAATTTATTCTTTATATTCTTTATTCTTAGATTCAATAAGAAACATTACTAGGGATCAAGAATTAGTTTTTCCTTTAGTTGAGAAGTAGATCCCTAGGGCCAATGACCTAGATGTTATGTATAAGGCCTCTAGATTCGATGCAGACAACAGGCCCCAATCATTAAGGCCTACTCAAGTTTTTGTAAAATCACTGCAAGGTTTTCAAGCCTTACCTGATGATTTGAGTAGGAAGATTAAGGAACTGGTAAAGAATTTTGATGACTGGAGTGGCACGTCTTTACCAAATTTACAAGGACTGCCTTGTTTTGCCTATGTAAGGGTTTGAGGGGTAAATAGAAATGAGATCCACCAATCCACCCACTGTCTTGGAATTGTAACTCGGTGGATTGGTGTGCATCATGGTATGATAGAGGTTCATTGCATTTAGGGGTCTTTTAAAGCAAGAAACTTGGCATTGAATTGATGTCGTAGGGCTGACAGGGGCAATTTTCTTCTAAATTTGTGGTTGTTAAGTCAGGGTTTATGAATTTGATGGATATCTTGGTAGAGTCATGGTGACACTATTTGATGGTCCAATCTCTACTTCGAAACAAAAATATCTCTAACAAATCTAAGAGCTATAATGGGATGGCATTAAAGGAACCTTCATATGAAGGATCTTCTAATGAAGGACCTTTGAATTAAGGTCTTCACTTGAAGGTCCTTCATGCCAAGGTTCCTTTTATAAAGCATTTTGGACATGAAATATTTAAAATAAAAAATACCTTCATTTGAAAGTCTTGACATGGCATCATTTTTGAATGAAGGTTCTTCGTTCAAAGGTCATGACAACATCACCTTCCAATGAAGGTTCTTCATTAGCTGGTATTTTGTAATTTTGAATGTGATAATAATTTAGGGATGAAAATAAATCCATTTGAGCCTTTTATAAATGAAAGGACATTTGATGCAATCATATGCCTTGTCAAACTTTTAACTTAATAGTAAGGGCATCATGAGTAGTTTTTTGGGCCCATTCAACAATCTTCGACGCAAGGATTGAATTGTCTAGAATGTATCTACTATCAAGAAATCCAATTTTTTTACCTCTATGACTATAACTCAAGCAATAGGTTTAATTGTGATGGAAATGATATTGACAAGGATTTTGTAATCTAGGTGTTGAGAAGCATAATTGGCCACCAGCCTAGGAAAGATTCTTCATTCTCACTTTTAGGTGTTAAAATTTAACAATAAGTAGATTGATGAAAGAGCCCAAAGAGCCTTTCCCCATGTTATCCAAGTACACATAGCAGCGGTCTTCTCTTATATAGTTGGACATGATTTCAAGAACTTAGCTAGGAATTATTCATTTAACCTAAGGTTTTCTCATAATGCCATCATTGGAAAAGTATGATCAAATTCTTTTATTATGAAGAATTGGTCTATGTGCCTCTAGTAATCACTATAAAAATGTGAAAGACTAAGCTATTTTATTTTTTCTGTCTTATCTTATACCATTTTACGAGAATGGGGGGGCCAATGTACGAGAAGATCTTTGGAAACTAGGCATGAAAATTTCAAGTTAAAGAGAATGGGGGTGCCAAACTTACAGTACTCATTGTCCCTTGGTCGTCGATTTTCCCTGAGTGCCCTCAACCTCGTCCCCGGTGCTGGTATTGACCTTGTTTTAGCTCCAAACTCTTCGTCGGCACTGGTATTGACCTTGTTTCCACTCCTCCAAACTCTTCCTCAGCGCTGGTATTGACCTTTCACTTGTCCAATTTGACGAACTACAACCTGGTTTAGTTAGGTTTTAGAGTATGTTAATTAAATTTAAAATTATGGCGCCATTGAGAGTAGTGAATATAAAGCAAGCAAAGCCTATTATGGCGCCATTTAGAGTAGTGAATATAAAGTAAGCCAAGCCTATTATAGTCATGAGTGAAATAATAAAACTCCCAGGATACTTTGTGAAACCATTTTCCTTGGTTAAAGGGAGGCCATAAAATATTCCTTTGGATTTTTTCAACCTTCAAATATGAGGATTTGCAAGGTTGCTAGCAACATGAGTAATGGAAACGTGTGCAACAAGAATTTTTGAACACACATGGAATCTCCTTGCCAAAGAAAGGGGCTTCATAATTTAATATGATAATTTTTCTCAGCTCTAGAAATGATATGTTTCCTTAAAGAGGAAGGAGATACCTAAAAGGTAAAAGAGATGCTTAGGAATCTCAACACTTCCTTATGATCAACCCCCTTCTATCCATAGGAATTGAACCAATTGGGCTTGGCTAAGAATGATTTCCTATAACATTGAGTTTTATGCCACTATATATTTGACCTTAAAGCTTTCTAGAAAATATCTAGGCATTGAATATCCTAAATAATTTCACATTTTTCCTCCAAGAGAGTGAGAAAGGAGTCATTAGAAAAATGACCATTGAATAGTTGGGCTAGTGATGGCAACGTTGATAGTGAGATGGGTGCTCATAGAGGTGGCCTACAAGCTATATTTGGAAAAAAAGAAGGATAGAAGCCATTGATTGGAGTAGTGAATATTGACATTGGTGTTTCCTTGTCCAACAAAGGGTCACTATGAGAAATGGTGTTGGATTTGGCATTGGCATTTACTCTTTTCTTCTAACAAAAATGGTGATAGGCTAGATGTGTCTAATACTAGAAATATTCTCCCCTTCCTCCCATGAAAACTTTTATGGGAGAAGGAATACATGATACTTTGAATTTTAATGAAGAGTCAATGCAAAATAAACTACTCCCTCTACTATCATACATGTTTTTGGGTTTATTCTTTCATTCTTCACGCTTGGAAAATTGCTCATTTGGAAATGGATTAAACAAGTTGAAAAACTTGGGCATGCATATGAGCTTATGAATTGGAACCTAAAGGGTATGTCGTCAAAGGAATATTTCCCATTTCTAACACTTTGTTGTTGACGTGAGTTTAATAATACTATGGCTTGTTGCACCGTAGAATTTGTTAGAGGTTTCCTAATATGACATCTCTATATGATCCTTGCTTAATTAGTTGTTGGCTTTTATCTTTTCATTTTTCTATTAATGACTTATTATATGATTGCATAGATGATATTTTTAATGTCATTGGGCCATATCAGTCTATACGAAGTTGCTTTACTTCTCAAAGTATTATCAATAACCTTATTAATGAAAATAATGAAATTGTCATTTAATGGGTGCTTGGGGAAGGGTATTGAGTTTTACCCTAGTGATAATTGTTGGTGTCTATGTATCATATTGCTTTGGCTCAAGAGGGGTATTGTTATCCCTTTTGATTATGTTTGAGGAAGTCTTCAAATGGATGCTATTTCCTTCAACCAAATTGATGTCATTAAATAGTCTTGTTATGAACCCCTTGCAGGTTGCTTGGATAATGTTGGTATTGGTAATTCTGGTCCTTCTAATTATTATGCCCAAGCTTCCATAAATATGCATTTACTTAAAAATAACGATATATTCACTTCAATCAAGTCACTTATGGTTGGGAGGTTTCTCCATGGTATGATCGTATGAACAGGTTAGTTTTGCATGATAGTGAATAAGCCTCAAATTTTTGTGAAGCCTATTCTCTTAGGTGAATGCTTGTGTTTTCTTCCTACTAAGTTCCAAATGTATATTTCTTAGTTTAATATTTTTTGCAAGGGTTTAGATACTACAGGGGATATATGATGCCACACTAAACTCACATCCCCTAAGGAGGTGAGAAGTAATGCCATACTATGAAATTTTTTTAAGAGGGTAGAATTTATCCCTACTTTGAGTCCCTATGTTGCTCTGGTCAAGTCCTTTCAAAATAATTTGCTGCTTCATAAAAGGATAAAAAGGTTATTGTGGGCGGTGTTAGATTTCTTGTTTCAAAGAAAACCATCAGAGCTGCTAATAGGTTGAATATTTAAGGTAGGAAGGTCATTAATAGGGAAAAATGATGGACACGAAAACCATCAACCAAATTTTGAAAAGGGGAGAACTCATCGAATTATAGAATGGTTTTGAATGATGAGTTTAGTAGAGTGCCAATTAAGTACTTCAGTGTTGAAGGTAGTTTTAAATGTGTTTTTCATTACCATTTCTCGCATGACCATCTTAAACATAATAAGATCGCTTGTTTTCCTTATTTTGTCCTAATTTCTCTTAAGTGTTTAGGTAAGGAGGTCTTAATGGATAAATTTGTGATGCCTCTACACGAGGGGTTAATTTTTAGACTCCATAAGTCCAACTTGCTATGTTCTCTTAGAATTCTGTTAGCTCTCTTATTTCAAAGTCTAATCTATTCCCTACCCCTATTCTTATCAAAGCTAAAGGTGGGAATCTTAGTGATTTGCATGATCCCTCTCCTCCTAAGGGTAAGAGAAAACCTATCAAACATTCCTCATTCCTTGTCAAGCAAAAAATTACATTTGATGATGTGCCTAGTAAAGTGGTGGAGGGAAATCTTGAGCTTGGTAAAGTTGTGGCTGATTATGATGACTTAGGTTGCCCTAATCTTTTTGCCATTGGTTCTCTATTGAAATTTGCCTCTCATATACAGCTGGACATTCCTAGTGATGTTGAAATCTCCAAGACTAAGAGTAAAAACCCTAAATTTTAGTCCTCACTTGTGGGAAACAATGACTAAGGTTCTTATTGTTGCTACTGTTAATAATAAGATTGCTATAGGAAAACCTTTTAAGGGGAACCTTGTAAGAAGATCTAATAGGTTGGTGGCCATAATTTCTACTACCCCTAGCACTACACCCAATGTAGAATTAGTTTTTTCTAATTAACAACAAAGGCTTTATCGATCACACAGACAATGACTGCATCAATAGTGGGAACAAAGAGTTCAGTCACTCTCAAGACTTCATGTAAGAGGAAGATGTTTCTCTTTCCAATGATTTTGGTGTCAACCTTTTTCAGAAATGAATATTCTTTATGACACTAAGTCTTCTAACATAGGGGATGATTGAATTTAGTCCCTAGAAATGATATGGTGGCCATGGATGATGTCAAGGGTAAAGGAATTTAGGTGGAAAATAAGTTTGATCTTGTGCATTTATGTTCTCATTGTGGCCATAACACCAATTCTATTAATTATTTGGAGCAAATTCTAGAAACTTTGGAGGAAAGAGTCAATAATGTGCTTAATTTTAGTAATAAGGTGATCCATAGGTTACTTCTATGCTTCTACTCTAGAATGTTGTGTGGGAGTTATAGAAAAGAAGGTTGAAGGGTAATCTTGATAGTCTTGTTTTAAAGAAGGATAGAAAGAAATACCCTAAGGATGATATTTTTTCTTTCCTTTTTGAAGATTGGGGATATGTGACTCCCCAAAAGACATGCTGCAACATGTAGTTTTTTCTTGTTGTTTGTTAGTTATTTATGTGCTATTTTTCTTTGTTCTTCTATTAATTATTTATAGTTAGTTATTTTTTGGTTTTTCTTTTAATATCCTCCGGGCTTGCTATGTAATAGGGTTGGGACCTTGGTTTCCCAATTTATATATAAAAAATAACCAAGTCGATTTATCCTTTGCAATTATTGTGATAAAGTGAGGATTTGGCATAGTTTAATAAGACACCTCACTATTTATTGCTAAATTTGTTGTATTTGCTTAAGATATCTTAGAAATAATTTATCCATGTGTAACACAATAGTTTACAAATATGGATAGTGATGCCTAGGTTAACTTAGATTTTCACTTGGAATTTGAAGTAGACCTTTAAGAATTAAATTTGGAATCTAATAGACTATGTCAAGGCTTCATTAACCACATCAAAGATAAGTATATTCCTTTTAAACTACCTTATAAGCTAAAATGAAGTGGCCACCATCAACAATCGTGTTCATTCATAACAGTCAGGATTGCGGGAAATGGTTAGGATCAACTGATGGATGATCGACGGTCATTAAAAGATAGTTCCAACATCTAGCTCCCTCGACGACATGTCTGGGAACTAACCCATGTTGGCCCTGTTACTACATTCACAGGGTTCGATACGTTGGGTTCACCACAAAACCCCTCACTTCATAGCTAGGTCAAAACGAGACTTCCTCGCTCCTAAGACTATGATGAACACCTGAATCACTATGGGACTCGAGGCAGGAGCTACTTCTTTTCATTCCTGAAAGGAAGAGTACTGGAACACCCTTTCCATTTGGTGTTTGGCTATGGACTCTCGGTGCAACCCAGTTGCATCCCTATGGTGCTCCTTTCCTTGAACAACCATACCTCCCTATATAAGTTATTAGTCCAAATACTATACATCGGTAGGATGACACCGTAATCTGGGCTGACTCCCCCATTTTTTACTTCTCATCACCAGTAATAACCCATGCATAGGGACCTTTGACCCTTGATTTGCAGACTCTTCCTAGCCTGGCTAACATCTTGATGAGTCCAACTCACCTTGTAGAGTTGCCTTACCCTTGCAACCTACCTTAACTCGCCATGACTTGGCACTTCTTTATGCTCCATGTTGCTATGCCCATGCTACCCCGGGTAACTCGGCTTCAAAATTAGAATCATGTAGATGTGCCTGAATATAAAATATTTAATTAAATTGATAAGTATGAATTTGTATAGAAGGAACTATAATAGAATTGAATAAAAAATATTGTAATGTAAAGTTATCAAAGTTAGCAATTTCAATCCAGAAATCACCTCCAAACTTTGGTTACTATTTTTTGGGAATTCTCGTCGAAGCCTGGAATCTATGTTTTCAAGCAACCTCTCCCCAAAGAAACTCATTTCATCTATCAATATGTATCTGACATGTGATATTTCTTCTTGGAAAGTTGTAAGTCTTGTCCCTTCTAGTTCATTGAAATCTCTTATTGGAATTCTTCGCTTTGAATTAATGGTTGAAGCACCAATGTTGAATGTTAAACCTAACCCTAGCCCTATCCCTAGCCCTAATCCTAACCCCAACTCTAAGCCAAATATAAAAACAACCCTTAATCATAACAATAACCCTAAAACTTAATTCTAAATATAACCCTAATAATATAATCCCTAATTGTAATCCTAAACCCTAACCCTATTTTCATATCTAATCCCAACCATAACCAAAACTCTAAATCTAACCCTAACCCTATTTTCATATTATGTTTTCCTTATGATTAGTTGACTCTTATACTAAATATGAGTGTTGTTTGTGTTTTGACAAGAGTAGATTAATATTTTTTTAATTTTTTATATGAAGATCAAAATTAGATGCACATAGAATGAACCATAGTTTAGCTACAACACTTGGTCTCTTCAAAATAATCAGAGAATATTAGGGAGAGGAAGGAATGCACACCAAACTACAAAATAGGGGTAGTTGTGGCTTTGTTAGTTTTCTTTATATAGTCTACTTGTTTCCTATAGGGATAAATATTTAATCACTATACAAATGAAAGATGGTTGATTATCTACTGAATATTGTTTTGTGTGTTTTGAAATGGAAGATATCTATGTTGGAAAACAAGGATAGACAACTGAAGGGGGGGTGAATCAGTTGTTACAAAATTGAAACTTATTTAACCTTATTAACCTTTAATCTCAGATTTGATAATTAACAGTGAAAGCATGAATCAACAACACATCAGAAACATACATAACACCAAGATTTTTGTGTACAAACCCTATTAGGGGAAAAACCACGGTGGAGGTTAATCCACAATTTATACCCTATTAAAAGTATAAAAGAAATGAATAAGGAATGCACATGCATTCAAGAACACTATCTAGAGCTCACTGCTCAAAGGGAAGGCTCGCTGCCTTACATAGGGTAATCAAATTAAATCCATCTGATGAGGTTGAATTGAGAAATTGGCTTCTTCAAAAGCCTGATGACAGTTTCAGTTAGGCACATAAATACTTCTTCATACTTTGCGTAAAATTCTTCACACTCTGCTCTACATTTGAATGATCTAATCTTTATTCACACATATCTCGCATACACTTCACATACATTATCTTTAAATGAATAAAACAATCGCTCTTATATATCCACTTCATGAATTTACATTAACAACTCTGTCGGCCAAAAATAAATAATAGATCAATACAAACTCTCAGCCCAATTCATGAACAAATCTCAATGCACACCAACCTAAATCGGTCACAACATAATGAAGACCTAAAGCAACATCCTCAAACATACCAAGCATTCAAAAATTAATCCACAAGGATCTACAACACACTACCACCATCATGTCAACCAAGAACATGAAAACTCGAACATGGAAATGAAAAATATTTGATCACGAGCACACTAATCAACGTGGACGTACCACAATAATAGAGTATGAGATCAAGAAATGTCAATGAACATCTCAAGAGCATACACAAAAATTCAATTCACCAGAATTACATTCTCTTCTTTTAGAAACACCAACTATAGCAACAAAATAACTGTAGAACACAAAAACTCATAACTCACTCCAATCTTGATGCACACCTCTGAAACTTCCAGAGGATATACTAGATAGGCTCAGGAACAAACCCTTTAATACATGACTTCTGAATACCAACGTACAAAAATTTGCACCACTCTGATCTTCACAACTTCATAGACTATCTGCAACATATTTATTCTAATTTTCTCAATATCCTCGACATATACAACCTTTAAGACATTAATGCTAATAGTGTTGACATCAATGACAACCACATATCATGATGAACACAACCACAATATCCAACAATCTACATCTCTATAAAAATTAGTATATGCTAATAGTCAACTTATTATCTTATTTATAGCATTTCCTTAGCTTTTTATACTAAAAAATTCAAGGTAGAGGGTAACATGATTCTTTGAATTGGATACTACATAAAAATTTATGTGTTATAGTCATTGCTTCCATTGTTTTCATTTTCACATTAGGATGCATATTTTTTACAATCAATAGTCTTTTAATGTCTTGCCAAAATTAATATTATTAATAATTTCAAACTTTTATAAACATGTATGGAAAATAAGTACATAAATAAGAAATATATTGTAATAGTTTCTTCAACAAAGGATAAAAAAATCATGTGGACCGTACAAGGATTGTGGTGGGCCTTAAAATTTACTACTCATGTGGTATTAACGAGGGAGATCAATAATAATCCTTCCTCACAGATCTTGCACGATCAGATTAAAGGCCCCTGAGGGTATTGCGAGATCTGTGAAGAGGCAACACGTGGCCTGGTTTTTGAAGCAACAGGGCTAGGTGGGACCCGCTGTCCAGTTGCAACCTCTTCTTTTCTTGGGTTGTGATTGGGTACGGTTCTCCCAGGGTGCTGATGTGGATTTTCAAATAATTGTTGACTCAATCTGAGTCATCCGACTTGCCATGTTCGATCTGCATTAACGGTTTGATTTTTCTTGGGTTCCTGTCCATTCGCGTTGGGAGTTCTTGCTCTCTGCAAGTTGTTCTCATTAATGGAGTGGATTTTTTCAGTGGATCCTCGCCTGAATTTTCTGCGTGTGAACACTGTTCTCCTGATAAATGCAATGGTGAGTTGTATGCCATGCCTTCACAAGCCAGGAATAATTTGTGGTGGCTACATCAACCACTAAAATGCTCGAATGCTCGTACTGCATTTGAGCAATAAATATTCTCGCACCAATTAACTTTATAAATGCTCATTGTGTTATTTGGTATTATCATCGCATTTTGAGTTGTCTTGTTTGCAGGTGGTCAAGTCTCTCCTGTATTTTGTGAGGTGTTCTTTGCAATGGACCATTCGACTGTGCGCAGAAGGACCAGACTTAGGGTGAGAAATTTGCAGCCTGACGGGGTACAACTTGTCCTTAGCAAGCCCAAGGTTGTCCATGATGCTAATTTTAAAGGGACGGGGAGCTCCAAGTCCCCACTGGTGCTGTCTTCTGGTTCTGATAGTGATGGGTCTAAAACTGACTCGGACTACCAATGTTACTTGGTGTCCATGAACGAGTTGTTGGGGGTCAATGAAGAGCCCCTCGCAGTTGCCCCAATAACTGTGATGGCATTGTGCCATGCTACCAGATCATGTGTTAAAGCGGATAAAAGGAAGTTGGTGTCACTTCTTCCTGAAGCTAGGACCAGGAGTGGTCACCTCTACCGGGGCCGTGTGTCTTGCAAGTAGTTGCAGTTGCTGGGTGTGTTACTTTTGGGTGGTGTGTTGATGTGGACATACGCATGCCTGCAATGCTCTTTTGTCTTTAGCTCCAGTTGGTTACAATGGTATAATTGTTTTGATTCCTCAAACTGATTATGGTTTTTTCTAATGATGAGGAATGTCAATTTGAATTTCATTCTAAATGAAATTCAATTTTGGAATGAACAATGTAGCCTATTGCTTTGTTGCTCTCCTATCCTATAAAGGAGATTTGATGGCTTATTGTTAAGGGTTGTTGTTTTTTTTTGGTCCGAAGGCTTAGAATAGGTATAGTTAGTGGTAATGCAGGATTTTGAAGGTATTATGTAGGAAATTATGTTGGGTTGGGAATAGTATGAAATAAGTATACTACACTTTTGTAATTATTGATATTGAAAGAAATCTAAAAAAATAAAGACATTTTGCTCTCCTGTGTATGGGCCATGGATTATGAATGGATTTATCAAGGGTTTGTTCATTCAGTTTCAATTGTGTAGTTGAAAGTGTAATTTGTTCTCTTGCTTTGACTTAATGAGTTAATCAAATGCTTGAACACAAATTGCATGTTTATGGTTATATGCTCATGATTCACTAAGGAGTATTGTTTTAATATACTGACAAATCTCATGGTAGCAAAGCACTATGGTGATAAGTTCAATTTCATCTGAATTATATTTTATATGACTCCCACCCAATGGAGGAGGCATTGGATAGTATTGGTAAATTCCTTTTAGGTATAGGACTGTGACTCTAAGCACGGTGATTCAATACACGAACATTTTAACAAATATCAACTGCTATCTCTTTTTGGGATATAGATCTTATGATAATTTTCAGTCTCCTTGCTTTGGGATATCTGTTATTATTCTTTGGTTTTGCCACAACCAGGGTAATGACTATCTGTTAGTGCTAGTGGGGACTGCATCTATAAGAAGAAGTGTTCTTACCAATCATGAAACATTCTTATGAACACACTTGGGTTTACCCACCTTGGTTTCACAGAGCCAAAAGTGTAGGAGATGTCAATCTTTGACTGACTCTTGTTAGTTGGCCACTAGCCTTTGTAGTTCTTTATAAAAAAGGCTGGCTACCTCTTACAGAATTGCAAATCCTATGTGGGAGAAAACACCAACAGATTGTAATTAAGATATACACAAAATGGATCTACATTGAAAATTCGGTTGGAAAATTCAAGCGAATACAACTGGTAGATGCAAAACCAAATAAATGTGAAATTGTGGACTATAATGATTGTAGAATATACATAATGGATTTTCTTAAAAGGTTTTAGAAACTTTCAATCAAATGCAATTGGTAGATGCATAGACAAATTTCACAACCTTCACCAAAATCCTTGTCGATTTCCTTAATATGGGAGATTTGGAACAAGGTATAGACATCCATCAAAGCATAATATGAAGATGAATTTTGTCAAATGTTGTGGTTGTAGACTCCATTTTCAAATCTATGTAAAATGTGGGAGGATAGACAAATATTGTGAACTATTTGACAAATATCTCAAAGAATTGTAATCTCATGGAATACACTCTAATTAGAAAAGTTGCATCACTACCCTCATAACAATCTCTCAATTTTTTTTAGTTTCTATTGTGTTACTCAATTTGAAACTTAATTGTGATACATTAAGCTCATTGTCACATTGTCATTTATGTGTCAAGTTTGTCAAAATCCAAAATGATCAATTATTAATAAAATCACGGATCACGTAATATTGGGATGGGTGACCTCCTAGGAAGGCCTAGTGCTTCATCGCTTTGAGAATCATTTAGATGCAATGAGTGGTAAGTGGACCATTCATTATCATGAGAGATGGGTTCTTGTGAAACACTACTCATGAAACATGGGTCAATGAGTTTGACTTGTAAAACTACATAATTGAATCCTGATAACAATATCAAAATTTGACACAATGTGAAAAATACTTCCTACTTGTCAATAGATCATGTTGTCAAAATCTAGAATTTCAAATTATGAATTCTTTGTAATTACTCAATAGATCATGTTGTCAATTGAACCTGTTGGCATTTTTTTACTGCAACCCACACGTGTTTCCTAGAAGCTCCTATTAACTCCCCACATTCAATAATAAAAGACTAGGAATAGTATGGCAAACTTTACGAGAATAGAAATAAGGCTAATTCTCCTACACTTCAGACTATGTAAAATCCAGGAGGATATTCCCTAACATGTGCTCTTAACATACAACATTTAAACAATTCATTTAATTTTCACATAGGTAAGCAACAGATAGATCCTCAATTAATGTTAAAGGATCAAATCCTTCAAGAAATTGGCTATTCCTTAAAAAAGACTCATGTCCATTTAACAGAGAATCGCAAACTTCACATAAAATAAATTGATAGGAAATGTTTGAGTAAAATATCCTGATGCCATAACACAAAACATACGAGAATAAAACGTAATCAGAATTCCAGTGCCATATCCCAATGCAAGGAGTCAAAAGAGAAAAATGAACTACAGGGTATTTCATTTTAAACACTTATTATCTATTAAGAATTGCATTAGAACCCATATATCTATACCTGATTTTATTACTCCTTTATGAATCCTATTTGTTATATTACATGAATTTACTAGTTAACTGAAGCATTTAACCGATCCTTTGAACCAGAGCTGTAGTTAAACATAATTCATAGTAAAGAATAAATGAAAATCAATGAAAATCATCTTTGATCGATATTTCATTAATAATCCATGTAACATAACACAATAGGAGACAAAATAAACTCCAAATATTCATGAGTTTGATACAAACATGCTCAAAAACCCCATGATCAACAAAGTTCTCCAATCTGACTCAAAACTTTTTAAAACCTGGACTTACAATTCATACTCTCTATATTACTAGACTCTTATTTCTCATATCTTGGATATTTCAACCGACCACTCTCTCGGCCCAGAATTCCCTTTTATAAAACAAGGGAGCCAACAAGCTTCAGGTCGAAGAGTACACATATCCATTTGTAATTGGACCGCTAACTCCTGATTCTGTCACAATTCTATTATGCGAGAGGAGAGCATAAGACAAAGATCATCATTAGTTGATAAGGAGGAAAGAAAACATCGCTCCAAAGGCCGCTCCCCATACATCGAAGGCATGCTTAGCCATTACAGTATTAACTCCACCTCAGCACCTTGTACTTGGAGTCAAAAGGAGAACGCAATTTTAGAATATAATATCTAAGGCTAGACCTGTATTATACATGACCAAGTTGCAATTCTCGACTATAACACTCATAATTCCAGTTCATTAGTGAACACCTTTTTCCATAATTCAAACTCCTCCTCAGAAGGCCACTGGAAAGCCACAACCTGATCAACCTTGTTTCAATAGGGAGCATACTTTACCATTATCGATGTGGCCTTTTTATCAAAGTTCTCTATAAAACTTATAACAAAAGACAACTTTTCCAATATATTCTCTAGCATGAGGATGTCAGCATTTTTGCATATCTCATTGGTTTGAGACATCATTAAATTGTTCATTTGCTCCTTCCAAACCTGCAGGGGTTTGACTTCATCTTGACTATGTAAAATATGAGTTGGTTTGAGACATCATTATATTGTTCATTTGCTCCTTCCAAACCTGCAGGGGTTTGACTTCATCCTGACTATGTAAAATATGGGGTTAGGTCCTTTCCATCATACACATCTTTCAACAATTTAATCTTGGATTCCATTGGGGCGGCAAATCCCTGAAACCTCTGCTCAACAATTCCCTTGACCAATTGATATGTTGCAATAACAGTAGGATATTTATCACCATGTTGTTTTGCCCCTACTGCCATGAATCTCAACTTCTCCATTCTAGGGCTCCATTTGTTTAGCAATGAGATGGCCAATTCTTTATCCCTTGGAAACATTTTTAGTGCTTGCAACATTAGGACATAATTTGCATGAACACTGTTTAGCTTACTGTGGACCATTCTGTTTAAATGTTTCAAAATAGTGTCCACTATCACTGCATTGTTTCTCCCTGTTGCATCCTAGATTTGCTTTACCATCTCCTTATATTCTTCAACCTGATGAATCAGTTTCTCCCTAGAAAGTCCCCCTCTAGGGCTAGTAGCCCTCTCAATAGCGATAGGCACTTGTCCCATATTATATGGAATAATAGCCAAAGACTGTGCTTGTGTAGGAGGTTGAGACTGCTCTACTGGTGGGTCGGGAACAGTGTGGCTAGAACTGGCTTGCTTTTGAGATCTCATGGTATCCATTTGTTGCCTCAATAAAGCCAATTCAGTTTCTAACTCTGCTACCTTTTGTTGACTCTTATTATATTCAATAATAATGTCATTATATTGGCCTCTTAGAGTATCCCGCTCCTTGGTCAAATCTTGAACAGTTGCTCTAGTGAATTTGGCAACATTCAAGACCATATAAGTAGCTTCCAATGTTGGGGTGTCAGCAACTCTCCTCACAACCAAGTGACCACTAAAGTCAGAAGGTTCTGCAACAATTGGCTTTTTAGAGCTAGTAGATAGGAACCAGATTGCCAATGCATCCCATTCCTCACTAAAGGCCGATCCCTTGATTGCCAATGTAACCTCCTCTTCAGTAGCAAGAAGTGGCTTATTAGCCCTTCTTATTGTGTCAAACACCACAACATCAGTGATATCCCATTTTGGGAGTAGCAATAGTCCACTTTTTTGTACCAATTCCCGACCCTGCTTTGGTGTTATTGCTTTGAATCTTTCTCTCATATGTTCCCTGACCTTAGCTTGAATTACCTTCTCTAGGAGCTCTGGATGTAGACTTCTCTCATGTGCCACCTTCTTAGCATATAATGCAGTATGTGCTCTCCACACAAAATCTTTAAAAGCACCGGTTTGAATAAAAGAGTCATCCATCATGAACTCTCTGCAGGCTTCTATTCTCAAGTCATCATTGCTTGTTATTCCTTTGATTTCATCTTTTCCTAACCTCAAAGAAACTGTACCTGAACCTGTTGCAATGTCAACTGGGTCCAATGGCATCTCAGGATGCATTTCATCTGGAGTGACAATAATTTCATCATCCTCATCACCATCACAATCAACAATCTTTACCCTTTCAACCCTCTACCTCTTTGGTGATGGTGGGCAAGCCTGTTTTGAAAAACTTGGAGGAGAATCCAAATCAACAACATTTGGTACTGACTGTCTTGAAAAAGATGGTGCAATGTTTTTAGCAACATCTTTAGCCCTACTTCCCTTTCTTCTAGAAAAAACCCTTATCTTCTTTTGGGGCTGATAAATAGGCCTCTCCTCTTCCTTTACTTCAGGGTACTCCTCGATGGTTTGTGATTGTCCCCTTTCTTCCACAACCTTTTCATCTTTCAAAACCCCAATCAAGCTCTCAAAATTATCAATAGCATACATTGCCCTGCTAAACTCATCTTTAGCATTAGGTATGGGATTGAAACTAGGTATTTTCTCCTGCTTACTTTTTACCATTTTAGAGTAGGCAATGTATAGTGCCTTTCTATCATCTTGTAATTCCAAATCAAAAATATTCCTAATGATGTCCTCAGGAAAGTAGAAGTTATGGACAAAAGCTCCTATCCGATGTTTTTCCTTCATTTGAGAGATAAAACCCTCAGGATCATGATTCCTGGGGCGCACAGTCCTTAGTCTATAAGGCCCAAGTAATTGATGCAACTCCATCCATCCTCCCTTTGCCATAACAAAATCGGCAAATGTTGTATATTAAAGGAAGAAAGAACCTTTCTTCTGTTCAGCTGGAAAGTGTAGTTCCTGAGTGCCCCCCAACTGCCTCATGATTTTCAAAAATCCAAGTCTAAGGGGCACCTCCCTTGGTAGAACCTTTGGATTGACATTAGTGCCAAAAACCCTGAAAACTGTGGTATTACGATAGGGGAAAATGTCTCCCCAATTGTGCATTATGTTCAATTCAAGCCTTCTCTCCATCGGCCTCAAGAAGTCATGAATTTATTTTGGGATCCCTGGGGGGTCACAAACCAGAGCCTCCCTTAATTTAGATCCAAAGACATTATGGAAAGTTACATAATCAAACTCATGATCATGCATGTCAAGAATCCTAGTCCAATATTGGATAGGAATTTCAATGTTTCCTTCCTTCTTCTTTAATTTCATATCTTTTTTGAACACAGTCTGACCCCTATATAGAAACATGTGGATTAACAAGGAATACCATCTGAATCTAACCCAATTCTTCCCCTCCTTTAGGGCTACTAGACCCGTGTGCATCTTCTCTGCCAAATAAGTGGCAAAATCATATATTAAATTAAAACTTGGGTGTTGGAGATTTACTGCCATATACATAATATCGGTAGGCAAGGTTTTCTTTAAGCTGACTCCCAGAACTTGACATAAAGCACAAACAGTCTTCTTGAAATAACTGGTGAAATAGCCCACAAGAAAAGGTTCGGGCTCATTCCTACCAATTACTACCTTCTTCTAATCTTTTCCTCTTCCTGAGACTGCCAAATGAGGTATTAAGAAGGATGTTCTGAACAAACCCCTAGTATTTCTATATTCTTGTCTGAAAACCTCCAAGTCGACAGGAACCATATCCCGACTCCATTCGTGCAATTTGAAAATCTCTGCAATTTCTTCTTTGGTTATCTTAATCATCTGCACACCAGCATGTGTTCTGACAATTCAGGCCATAGGGTCATATCTAGCAGCAATGTCCATTAAAAGATCTACATCCATATAAACATTAAGAACCACCAATTTACCCAGGTCTAACCTCTAGCGGTTACACAAAGGAACCGACAAATTCCTATTCCCAAACCAATTGGAGAACAACTACCACCTGGTGTATGGTAACTCGGCATCTTGAATTGCACATTGCTTGTCTGTCAATCCTTCCAAGATTCGAGGCCCATAGAACAAAACCTTTCCTTCCTGCTTCTTGCTAGTAGAGGATTGTAACAAATCAATAATATCTTGGGATAAAGACCTGGTAGTGGTTTGAGAACTAGAACTTCGGGCCTTGGGTGCCATTTATACTAGACTAATGATAATTTGAACTAGGGTTTGCTTATTTTCAGATAGCGAATAATTACAATTTTCTCCTTTAGCCTTAACATAAAATTCTTCAATATTCAAAAAATCCTAGCAATTATCTAGACAAGCTCTAAAAGCGAATCTATTCAATCAATTCTTCAAGAACAGAGACAGGAAAAAATCACGAATTGCCCAGCAAGCAGCCATAAAATATTTTGAATTTATGAGAAATGGCGTACGTGCTACTTACGGTTTCAATCGCAGAACATCCAGGACAACAAAATTGAGAAATCGTAACCATAGCTTGCTTCACTCGATACCAAGCAATTCTTCCTCAATGTAGAGATACAAAACTGAAATAGTAATTCGTAAATTTTAGCATTTAATTATGTAGGCAAAGTCGAACTCGACCATTACTATTCACTCGCACGAGATAAAACGGCTATCGTACAATACCAGTTTATTTTTAAATACGAGCCGTTGATCAATCGCAACGTTGGTCAGGAGAACGGCTCAAATTTAGTCAAAATAGTTTGAAAATGCCACGTTCTCCCTCCAGTCACCAAACAGACAAGATATTCACCTACCAAGCACCACATTAGCACGGAAAAGGGCCCCACCTTTGTTATCAGCACATAGCATCGGAATCCATGCATCACCAAATCGCACACCTCGCAGCATTATTGAAACTACAATTTTAATTGCGTGAGGTCAGCGAGGAATGACCACGATGCGTCCGTACGAAAACAACTATCGGCATCAACCTTCATAATTGATCAGCGAGCAAAACTGGTCCCCACCATCAAATGTGATAGATGGATGAATCTTGCACGCCTCGCACCATATTTGTGATGTTAGCATAAACCTTGTGAGGTCTGCGAGCAACGGTCAAGATTGAAATCACTTCATCCGACGACCGTGCAATCTGCACATGCAAAAAGGTTATTTCGCCTAACTTTTTAATAGTTGTTTTATTTTGTAGGGGGTGTTTTTAATGACCATCGATCTTCCTACGATTGATCCTGACTGCTCCCCATGATCTTGCGATGACATCACCGCTGGTTGTTTGGCGATTGTGATATCACAGGCGAGCACCATGTGTCCCAAGCTGTCAATGCCGAAAAGGGATTAATAAAGCGTTTAATATTTGTGTCGAACTTAAATACATTATAAAGTGGGTTACTAAAATAGCTGTGAGATGCACATGCTTGAGATCGACGGTGATGTTATAATCTTGGTAAAAATTTGCTTGATGGTTATGTTTGGTGCTGCTGACTGCTGTGTTTTTAATGACCGTCAATCTTCCTACGGTTGATCCTGACCGCTCCCCATGATCTTGCAATGACATCACCACTGGTTGTTTGGCAATTGTGATATCATGGGAGAGTGCCACATGTCCCAAGCTATCAATGCCGAAAAGGGATTAATAAAGCATTTAATATCTGTGTCGGACTTAAATGTGTTATAAAGTGGGTTACTAAAACAGTTGTGAGATGCACGTGCTCGAGATCGATGGTGATGTTATAATCTTGGTAAAAAGTTGGTCGACGGTTATGTTTGGTGCTGCTAACTGCTGTGTTTTTAATGACCTTCGATCTTCCTATGATTGATCTTGACCACTCCCCGTGATCTCGCAATGACATCACCGTTGATTGTTTGGTGATTGCGATATCATGGGTGAGCACCAGATGTCCCAAGATGTTGATGCCAAAAAGAGATTAATAAAGCATTTAATATTTGTGTCAGACTTAAATACGTTATAAAGTGGGTTACTAAAATCAACGGTCGCCAATGGTAGGAATCAACGGTTGCCCGCCATCATGTGATCCAAAGATGCAGGATGTTTAGTAATCGCGATATCATGGGTGGGCACCACATGTATTCTTTTGGTGTTGCTTCTGTGGTGGGCCCTCGATGCTAACATGGAGATTTCATCAACCCTTTTGAAGATGGCCATTCGATGATCTGACAAAAATAAAAGATCGACGGCTGAAGTTTAAATTCGCATCAAATGCGATTGGAGTCATTGGGGTGGCATGCAAATGAGCTTTAATGGCGGATGAGACACCTACTGCTTCAATTCAATTGACATAAAGTATCTTCTCTTTTTCTATCTTCATCACAAAAGAATTCAAGTATTTTCCAAGCAATTCAAAGCCAGAGATAAAGTTTTTCGAGCGATCACCATGAAGTTTGGTTCTCTGCAAGGCGCGAAATCCCATGAGTTATTTTCTAAACTACTAGATTAATTTGACTGTGTCTTTGCGAAGGGTTCTATTGCACTGGTCAAGGGGTTTTGTTAATTATTGTTGTAGGGTTACTGGTTCGTTTGAATTATTGGAATTGCACAGTTGTGTTGTATTTTTGTGTTCTGGGTACCCCTAGTTTCTTCGAAGATTTGATTTTTTAAAAGAAGCCCTAGTTGTTTAAGATGGCACCACCGAAGCAACACTCTGGCCATGTTGATTATTTGAAGAGGAATTTGTATGATGACTTCCTAGATCAACTCTAATTGTCAACAAATGACAGGAAGAGTGGTTTGGTTTTAATGAATGGAAAGACCCTAGGCGAAGGTCTACTGTGCAAAAATTATAACGTTGCAGATGCCAGGATTCCTATGACTGTCTTGAAATGTGTAGGTTGTGGTATGGATAGCGAAACTTAGCTCACCCCTTCTCTAATGCCTGGAGATATGACATGGGGAAATTAATAGTGTCAAATGTGTTCCCTGACGTTGACTTCCTCAGAGTAGTGGCAGCACGGTATGATCCTGTGACAAGGGTCAAAAGGGATAATGATGGTGGAATTCTGCTAAGCCTAAATGCAGATGAGATTCGGTAGATTTTTTATTTGACTGAGTATAGCCCTTTCTTAGTCCAAATAGATTTGAGAAGATGAAGGAGGAGTAAAAAAGGTTAAAGCCTCTTTTTAGATTGAAGTTGCTTCCTCTTCACCTGGCCAGGGCAGGCAGTTCAACAATTCTTATCAGCCCAAATGACCAGGAGCCTTTCAGGCTGAGTTGTTTTGCCAGTTACTTCCTGGAAACATTTTATTCATTGTGCCAGATTTTAGGGTTCAGCCCTAATACTGTGATGTCAGTTGCGTACATGTTTATGGGAGCCCAGATTTAACATCCCAACTTCTCTGTGGTATATGACTTTGCATCATTCCTGTCAGAGAAGATGCATGAGGGTTTGATGAAGCTGCATGTGGGGGATACTGGCACTCCTTTTTTCTGGTACTCCCTGTTGATGCATATGTTCCTGTACAAGAATGTTGTTTTCTTCTCATAAAACATGGAGTTGAAGCAGGAGGTGAATGGAGAAAGGTTACCAGTACAGGTGTGGAGTGCAGATTTGTCTTACAATAGGGGAGGTGCTAGCTTTGTGCAGTTTGATAACTGCTTTGCCTCTAGACTCAGGGTTCAGTTGGTGGTAAATGTGCCAAGAGTCCCTGTAGATTTGCATGACTTCCTCCGACCGAAGGTGAGGAAGCCTAATTTAAAAGTGTGTCACAATTGGGGTGATATCATCTTGTACCCTATAAGCATTGTCTTGAGGGTGTATTGTTTCTAGGGAACCCCTCATATCCTCCCTTTTAATGTACCATCAAGGATGGGGTTTGCTGAAGTAATGTGGCAACTAGGTTGTATTCATGAGGACAACCTAACAAAGAAAGGAAAAGGAACTTTGTTCCCTGACTACACTGTTGTTTCTAATTTTGTCTGTTCCAAGGGAGGATGGGTCCACTTTGGAAGGTTTTTTGATGACTTCAATTTGAGGAATGGTCCTAGGAGGCAGCATGACCCTGAGGGATTCTTTGTATTGTTCAGACAATGAATTAAAGGTGGAAAATTTGCACATGAATTCAACTTTCCTGAGGACCTAATCAGAAATGAGTTTGATTTGAATAGGTAGGAGTTGAATAAAGAAAAATGGATTGCATATGAAAAGCTGCTGGCTATAATACATAAAATGGATCCAAAATATGATCCATTAATGGAGTTCACTCCATTTCACAAGAGAATAGACTTCTTAATGGCTCATTTCAAAAGTATCATGGGCACCTTGATGAAAAAGAGGGTCAGTTTGGAATTAGATTTGGGTATAGAAAGACTGGATGTGAGGCCTGAAGAAACAAGGCCAGCTTATCAGCCACCAGTTGACAGGCCTCTATACAAGAGAAAGAGGAATGCGAGCAGTGATGAGGATGAAGGGGATAAGAAGGGAAAAAAATTCATGCAAGCATCATCACAGCTGGGTCCAAGGATCAGAGCACCCAGAGGGATAAGGATTGTGGATCTAGATTCACCACTAAGAGGTGATCTTGCAATGTTACCATCAGAGCCTAGCCCTAAGAGGCAAAGAGTTGAGGAAACACAAGAAACTCTGATGGATGAGATCATTGTGACTGATCAAGACATGCATGTTGGTATCCCTTCCCCTCCTAGATCAACACAATTGGTGCTTTCTGACAAGGATGTAAAGGGGCAATGTGTACAAGATGCTAGGATGGAGGCCTGCAAGGCATTCTTGGACGATGATGCATTTGTAAAGACTCCTGTATTCTTGCAACTAGTTTGGAGGATGAAACTAGAAGAGTACTAGAACAAATGCAAGAGTAGGAGAGAATTGAGACCTAATAGGTCTGAGCAGGAGAATGATGATAAGGTCAAGGCCGAATTAATGGAAGAATTCAAAGGCATCACTCTTGAGGAGGGAAGAAGACTTGTGACTCAGGCTGGTGTCTTACTTTTTCCTGAATGGGACATAGCTGATGCAGTTGCATTCAATGCTATTTTATAGTCCAAGCACCCTATACAAAACAGTGAAGAAGAGGTTAAGGCAGCTCTATAGGACTTTGGCTTTAGTGAGGAGTATGAAACTCTGGCCATATGGGAATTGGCACCCCAGGGCAGAAAGCCAAATGTAACTGATATTATCCCACACCTAAGGGGAGGGCTAATCATCAAGAGAGCTTCTGAAAATTCAACAACATAAGCTACAAGCTTGACAGTGAATGTGGCCAAATTGGCCCAAAAGACAGTTGAGAGAGAAGAGGTTGAAAAGAAGAGTCTGATGGAAAAATACAATATGATAATTGCAGAATATAGTAGGATGCAGCAAAGGAATGTTGAGCTGCAATCTGAAGTAGATAGGTTGAAATATGGGCAAGTGGGAGAATCCTCCAGTGCTCCTGGTATCAGAGCATTACCTTCTATTGCAAGATCGGTCCCCCATACTACTCCAATTGTTTCAACTCCGGGGTCCCCCATCCAGGCACCTGCTCTCAGTCCTACACTAGGGCCAGTTGAAGAAGTTGAATATTCTGTGGATCCCACCAAGAAGAAAATATTGAATAGGATCACAGAATTGCAGGCTGCCTTAAAGGCAAGTGAGGATGATGCAATTGCCAAACAAAGTGAGGTGGTTGACACATTTTTTAGGCATCTTAATGAAAAGGATGATGGTAAACTATCATCTGTACATTCTTTGTATTCTTTATTCTTGGATGGAATAAAAAATATCAATAGGGATCGGGAAATAGTTTTGCCTTTGGCTGAGAAATGGATCCCTAGGGACAACGATCTGGATATTATGTACAAAGCTTCTAGGTTTGATGCGGACAACAGGCCCCAGTCATTGAAGCCTACTCAAAACTTTGTAAAATCATTGAGTGGATTCCAGGCCCTACCTGATGATTTCAGTAGAAGAATTAGGGAGCTGATAAAGAGCTTTGATGACTGGAATGATACATTTTTTCCAGACATTATTGATGCACAAGAAAATGTTAAGACATCGCAACAGTGGCAGAATGGGGCAAAAGAAGTTATCAATGCAAAAATCAAATCGATTTGTGATGATTCAAACTATGATTTGCTGGTAAATAGTATGGATAAGATAATTAACACCAGCACATTCTTAGAGTTTTTTGAAAGGGAAGCCAATCAAGTTGCAGTGAAGTACACACCTTACAATACTAAGGTGAATGAGCTCATGAAATTTCGCTGGCTAATGGATGAAGAGTATCAGATGGGTGGACAAGTACTTAACCGAAGAGGAGTAAAACAGTGTCTATTACCACAGGATGGATGAAGGAATGCCAGACGATGATGCAAACAATTCTGGAGACAGCCACAGGAAATGATTTAACAATGGACAGGGCATGTGAACAAAATGAGAAGATGTTCAAAATGGAGCTAGCCATAAGGAATGCACTGGAGGATGCTGATACACACAAGCGGCCAGTTTACCGAGATTATCTGTCAAAACATCTATTTATGGCTTAATAGAGCATAATTTCTAGTTTGTTATTGTTGTTAAGCAAAATAAATTTCTCAAAGGACACGCCCTTTCACAATTTTGATATATTTATATCTGTTTCATAATGTAAAATAGATATAGGCAGATAGGAGAAAGATATAGTAGATAGTTTGCAATGAAACTTTCCTTTAAAAAACTCAGATGCATGTATGAATTTTGATGAATTTAATGAAGATGTTTGAACTTGTGGCTTAATCTTGCTATCAGCTATTTGTGGAATTATATAGTTATCTAGTTGTCTCCATTTTGATGCTTTTTTGTTGTCTAAATTGATATATGAAGCATATAAATATATTTAGTTTATCAATACACATTTGCTGTATTTGTGTGATGTGATTATTTGTTTCTTTCAAGTAAAGATTAAACCCTTCTAGTCAATCACAGTAACTAAAGAGTATTAATTGGATCAATAAGAAGAATCACATAACTAGGATTGTCATTCTATCTCAAGTAGAGTTTGTCAGTCATTTACTTACACATTTATACAAGTTATAAACTACATCTGTGTGCCAAACACTTTGAATTATTGCCATCATAGATTACACTTTTATAGATCTTCATTAGACTCCATACACCCAACAAGGCAGTGGTCTCACGCTTTCATCTTTTGGTTTATCCATTTTATTTTTTACATCTGTTAACTGAACATATTCTAATATAATTCAAATATAATTAAAATTAAAAACATCATAAATTAATTATCTAACCACATAAGTCAAATATAATTCTATCAAGAAATTAATATCAAATAGATAATACAATCACATAACTCATACATTTCAATGCCATTGATCTTCTTCTTCATCCAACTCTTTGTATATATCATCTGATCCAGATTCAACATTGTAAGGATTGGTCATATCATCATCATCGTCATTAATATCAGTTTCGATAATGTCATCATCCACACGGATATCATCTTCATGAACATTAACTCCTACATCATCATGATCTAGTTCCTCCTCTTCGACATCTTCGTCAGGCACATCATCAACTAACTGTTGATCCTGATCATCATCTACATCATCTTCTATTTCTTCAGTATCTTCTTCTTCCACCACATTATACTTTACTGACCTTCCTCTTGGATCATGTCTAACAACATATGACCAACCCGTTTTACCTGGAACCTCTGAGTAAAATACCTGCTCACATTGGCTTGGAAGAACATAGGGCTCATTTTCAGCTCACTCAAAATACCTTATATTAACCATGGTAAATCCATTATCATGTTCAATAACAGTTCTCTCGAGATCATTTTCATTCAATCGTAGCTTAGGACAACAAACATAACTAGTTTGAAGGACTTAAAGTCACACTCAAGTATATCATCCAAAATCCCATATTATTGATTTTCTGAGACTTCTAGATGTATGTCGCTTCTAGATGAAACATTAGTCACTTGGAAGACTGTAGTTATCCCAGAATCACAAGTTTTCTTCGTGTCATCCAAATTTGATTTGAAATTTATGACCATTGCACCACATAGCCTTGTGGTGTTTCACCTGCAATATGTCAAACATATAAAACTTATTGCAATATCATCAGTTGATAAACATATTTATTCTTGGCCGAATGTATGCAAAAAAAAAAAATTCTCAACATATATATACAGCAATATAATTGAAAATAATTAAATAATATGGGTGATTAATATATTTATACATACCTGTTTATCTCTTAAACCATATGCTAAATCAATTTCCCTTGGTGTAACATTGGAATCTCCATTACAATGAGCTTCTTTAACCAATGAAGCCACACCTTCCCATGTTAATGTGCAACCAGATTGTTGACATCGTTCAATCCGTACTGTCATCCAATCAAGATTGTTTGCGATGTACAAATGTAGTGCATCCCACTCTCGACCAACTGTATCAAAAAAAATTGAAATTCACAAATGATGTATAATTAGTTAATTACCACGGTATACGACCTTAATTTATAATTGATGAATATTGAAAGATTAATAATTAAATACGTACAATATACATAAAAACCAAATTTAAAATGTATTCTAATTAATCTCCATGACCATCTTATAGTTACATGTCACTTTCCTCAATCTACCTTTCCCCATCAGGTACTCCCCTTCAAATTTTTTAATGGAGTTGGGATCCCAAATGCGATCTACATGGATCTTTGATGTAAACTTAGGAAGATATTCAGTAATATACACCATGGTCTGGTATACCATGTATCCCTCCACCATAGAACCCTCAGGATGTGCTCTTTGTCTAACCAAAGCCTTAAAAAATTTCAAGTGCCTCTCAACCATCCACATTGACCTTGTGTGTACAAGTCCACACAATTCAATCTCCTCAACTTGGTGTATGAGGTAGTGTTCTTGTGCATTGAAAAATGTCGAAGGTAGACACTTTTGCATTTCACACATTAGACGAGGAATTTTTCTCTTCCAATAATTTATATCTTCTTTATGGATTGCTTTAGATGATAGCCATCTACAAGCAAGGCACAAATATATTAATGAGATTTAACAAAAATATACAACAAATTGAACAAATATCGCTACTTACCTCATGTATTTTCCAAGATCATATATAACTTGCTTGACATTGTTGTTGAAGTTGTCTGGGAGAGATAGAGGTAGAACGTACTGTAACAATTATAAAATGATCTTTTCATTAATATTTTTCCAAAAGTAGTAAACATAATACACTGAAAATTACATGCAGTATATATATATATATAATATACCAAAATAATTACCTTAATGAAGGTATGACAATCATGCATTTTCATCCCTGGCCCAAATTCACCTTTCTTTGTTATGATATTGTTTATCTTCGTAGAAAATCCTATGGGAAATCGAATTTTTTGTATGACTTTTTTTATAGCATTGCTTTGTTGCTCCATTAATAACCAAGGAAGGGCACTTATATTAATTTGGTCTCCATCGCTATTTAATTGAATGACATTTTTCATTGCATGACTGGCTTCCTGAATGTCACTACAAATTTTGACAATTTTTTCTTTGTCATGCCTTCCATCCAATATTTTCCATAACGTTTCTGTCATATTCTTTCCGATATGCATTGTATCAAACAAATGCACAATTTGTAGCTGCTCATAGTAGGGCAACCTACTAAATTGTCTGGGATAACTTTTCAGTCCCTGTGGAAGCCGACCATTAATGCCTTGACGACCTTCATGAAGCATATAAGTTAAACAAATTAACAACAACAATCATTGTCAATTACAGCATGAGTAAACACAACACAATATAAAAATATAAATTCAAAACATATCATAAATGATAGATAAACAATTTGATCCGATCTATAACCTTGACGATTAATTCTATTGTATTCCAACTTTCATAGGCGAGGTGTCATTCTTCGTGGTTTTGATGTAGTCTCTTCTTTCCCATTGAAAAGATGTTTTTCAGTAGTTCGATACTTGTGATTTTTGTGGAGGAAGTGCCTATACTCATCAAACACCTACTTTCCTAAACTTGTTGAACGACGAGATTTCATCTTTGGACCACAAATTGGACATGCAAATTTTCCCTTTGTTTGAAGACTTGCAAATCATATATAATTGGATTAAATATGTCAATTTTTATAATTATATATAATGAATAGATTACTTAAAAAACATACATGATATCTACTTAATAAAATTAAATATCGTTAAAGTCATGTAGTCGAACGTTATAACATACCAGAAAAATGTGTTAGCCCTGGGGCATCATGAATTGTCCATACAAGCATTGCATGGAATTGAAATTGTCTTTGTCCTATTGGTCTAGATACGTCATACATAGTGACACCATTTCATAACTTTAGTAACTCGTCGATAAGAGGCTCAATATATACATTCATATCTTTAACTTGGTACTTACCTAGTTGAATGAACATAAACATTACATAATTATTATAACCATTTTACTGCAATATATATAAATTCATGTACATGACTGTCAAATGAAAAAATATATAAGTCATTATGCAACAAATAAGACAAATGAGATGCTACTACATTAAAGAAAATTGATGTAAACAAATACCTGGAACAATCATTGCCAACATTACCCTCTTTATTGACATCCATGGAGGAATGTTATTATTGATAACAAAAATAGGCCACACCGAGTAAATAGATCTCAGCTCTCCAAATGGATTGACACCGTCCGCTGCCAATGAAAGCCTAAGATTACGAGGTTCTTCTTTAAAGTGTGGCCATTTTTCCTCCATGTCCCTAAATGCAGAACCATCTATAGGAATTCGAAGAATCTCATCTCCACTTCTATTACGTGCATGGTAATCCATAAATTGCACTAAGCTTTCACACCTAAATAATTGTTGCATACGTGGAATAATGGGAATATAACGAAGAACCTTACGAGACACCTTTTTTGTTAGTTGATCTGTTCGATATCTACTGATATGACATTCCAGGCATTCTGTTGCAAATTCATGTTATTTATGATATATAATATGATAATTGGGACATGCATCTATTGCTTGATACTCCATTCCAATATCTTTCATAATGCTAGATAAATCTCGGTATGAACGAGGTAAAATATTTGATGGTGGTAACAAAAATTCACCAATCAATCTACAACAAAAAATAATTTCTTAATATAAAGAATATTAATGGTACATACTTCATCCTTTATTTACTAGCAATGAACTAACAACAATTAAAATAGATGAAAAAGATGACATATATGACATACCTTAACATCTATGAGATTGCTATGTTGGATAAACCATTCATAACCTTCAAGTTCACCAGCAACAATACAACAGAGAGAAGAGTTTTTTGGGAGCCTTCATAAAGGGGCTCGTATGCCTTCTCAAGTACAGGTAAATCATGAACATCATCAAAGTCATCTCGATCAACATGATCAGATGTGCCACTACATGTGTCATGGATCAATGTATTTGTACCATCATCTTCAATGGTGTTTTCTAGTGCATGATCATCTTCTTCCATAGGATCATTAACTTCATCTTCGATATTCACAGCTCCATGTTCCTCCGCTTGCAAAACCACATTCTCTAGGCCGTGATAATTCATATCATGTGCCCTAGGGTGCCCCACCTTTATAATAATGACAGACACAAATAAACCATGATCATGATCAAGTGATTTTATATATATATATCAAATGTTAAAACAATATAAACATTTGCAAATTCAATCAATATAAACACATATAATGAACAACTTACTAATGGACGATAATCATGCCCCCCTTCAACGTGACCATGTTGCCTACAATGTTTATCAGCTATTGTGATTAAAAGTCTTCTCGTCTTTAAGCCCTTGCAATTATTGCAAGGACAATAACATTTCCCATCACCCTTTCTTTTCAATATAACCCACAATCTAGCAACTGTCTCTTCATTTTGTTCTGGACTAATATTATTTGACATGATTTTTCTTTACCAAGCTTGAATATTTAGATCTTCAAAAAATATCAAACTCACACTCCAATAATTTTTAATCATACACAGGTAACAAAATATAATAATTATGATATTTTACACCAAAAAAATTCGGCATGCAACCACCCCTGCAAAAGAGAAGATAGTCTAAAGTTAATGACCCCAAAAACACTTTCAAATGCTAATTCCAGAAATTATTGAATTCTGATTTTACTATGATTTCCAACTGTTAGACTCCTAAAATCAGAATATTGAACTTGCACAACAAAATCTGGAAATGAAATTCTCAAAATGCAGCTAATAGGCCTCAACAATTAAGGCCTACTCAAGACTTTGTGAAGTCACTGCAAGGTTTCCAGGCCTTACCTGATGATTTCAGCAGGAGGATTAAAGAGTTGGTAAAGAGTTTTGATGACTGGAGTGACACATCTTTACCAAATATTGTAGATGCCCGAGGAAATGTTGGATCACTGCAACAATGGCAGGATAGGGTAGATGAAATCATCAATGTACAAATCAAATTGATTTGTGATGACTCAGATTATGACATGCTGATGAGTAGTATGGATAAAATCATTAACACTAGCACATTTTTTGAATCTTTTGAAAGGGAGGCGAATCAAGTAGCAGTAAAGTATACACCTTACAGTGCCAAGGTAAATGAGGTGGTAAATTTTAATTGGCCAACGGATGAGGAATATCAAGGATGGGTAGAAAAGTACTTAACTGAACAAGAATAGGACAGAGTCTACAACCGATAGTTAACAGTGCAGCGGTTATGGTTATAACAAATTTTGGCTATGTCTTGGTGGCAGTTTTGGTGCAAGATTTCAAAGTTTGGCAAATGCACAAGTTATTCTCCAATGGACGGGATGAACAAGAAGATTCTCCAGAGACTCAGTTGTTGTAACCAATTTTTGAAATGTCATAAGGCGGTCCAAGTGACCAGTGACAGGTGTGTTTCTGGTCCGATGCTTGTTGCTCCTTCATTTTCCCTATAAGAAGGATTTCAGGACCAAAAATACGGGTTAGCAAGTTAGATATCTTTAGGTCGAGTCTAACTGAAGTTGCAGAGCGAATTTGTAAAGAGCCTGATATTATAGTGAAAATACTATTCTTAGGTTTGCTGTCATTCTGTTGTAGGTTTTAGTTTCAAGGGTACTTAATTTTCAAGACAGTACTAGCATCTGAATGAAAATTACTCATTTCAAGGTCATGTATCTCCATTGTATGAATATATTATTATCTTGAATGAAATGATCAAGGGTTATTCTGTTCATCTCACTATTATGGTGTGTGTAATTCTCATTTTGGCTTTAATTCAAGGAATTAATTAAAATGCTTGAGTGAGGTTATAGGTGACTATGTTCATATAAGGATTTGATAAGTAGTATTGGGTTAGAATATAGATTGATGGTATTGTAAGGCAGTATTATCTGAGATTTTATATGCTATGTGTCTAGAAGACAAACTTGGTTACAGTAAAAAACAACCAACACCTTTGATATTATCTAGCTATGGCTCCCAAATCTATTGCAAATTGATCATTAGGGTTAAAATTGAAACCTTGCAAATATAATCTTTGTCCAAATCCATCAAGAATTTTCCATCAGTTATAAACAATTCCCTTATAAAGAATTTGTGAAGCCAGGTCTAAAATCTGGAAATGAAATTCTAAAAATGCACAAGACTAAAAATGAAATCTGATGAGATGTTGCTTTAAAATATGATTTTCAAACCTGGAAGTACAAATCTAACTTCACAAATGAACTCTGGAAAAAGACAATGACTACCCTCAACCTGGCGATATCTTCTTGAGTTTCTTCTAATTTTCCCCAAAAAAATCGTCGAGCAAAACACTGTCGCAATAAATAGTCGAGCTCGTTTCAATTTATGCCCGCCATAATTAAACTTTGCAGGTCCATCACAATTTCAACAAAAGATCTTCGTCGAAACGTAGACGAAACAAAGGTTTGTCAAAATTTTGACGAACGTCGAGGATAAAAATTTTTAAAAAATGAAAATTCGCACAAGTGCCCGACAATACATTTGATTATATAGCTTTCGTCGGAAATTGGGGTCAAATGAGTTAGTGACCAAACATTTGATCAGATAGTATATTGATCCAAATTCTAAGCTTCCTCAATAGAAACAATTTAGCATTATAATATTTAGGAAGAGTTCTCAATACCTTTTTTACTTCACTTTCCTCCAGTTTTCCACCAAGACCATTGATGGCATTTCCAATTTTATTCATTTTAAGCATGTAGCCTATAATATCTTCATCTTCTACTGATTTCCATACACCAAACCCTAATGAGACAAGAAAGGCTTCCATCTTGGCTTTCTAGAAAGCATAATTTGTTCCATCAAACATAGGATCTTTAACACCATTCTTGTGCTCCATCCGGATCTACCTTAAGAGGTTAAGCTTCTTCGAAGAAACCTTTCTCTGATACCAATTTTTATACACACAAGACAACTAAGAGGGGGGTGAATCAGTTGTGCATTAAAACCTTTAAACCTTCATTAACCTTCAAACCCTTATTATGCATTAACATGAATGTAAACTAATGAAACATCAACACATAAACAACCATACGTAGTAGAATAATATACTTTACAAGAAATACCCTAATTGGAGAAAAACCATGGTGAGGATTAACTCACATATATATGAAAAATATTTATTACAAAAGGCTCACTATTGAAATGGCTCACTGCCCTAAAGGAAAAAAGGCTCACTTCTAAGGGATCACTATCTAGAATAGAAAAAGAATAGAAGAAACTATTACAAGGAGGTTCACTACCTCAGAAAAAGAAGAGAATCCACCATAAAAAACTCTACACCATCTGTAACCTTCGGCTCACTACCTCCAGTAGCTTTAGGCACTCTAAAATGTAGAAACCTTTTGCTCATTGCTTTTGGTAGTCATAGGTAGTCATGCTCACACTTAGATCTCAATACTTGATCAAATCCACATCATTTCGCATCACACATTACACCACCCTCTTCTCCAACAATTGACCTTGCATATATATCATTCATGACCTCAAACAATACTCTCTAGGTTGGCCTTAATGAAACATATGCCCCTCAAACATGCAACCATCAAATAGGTTAGCAACAAACACTTCCATAGTGGAAAGAAGTGAAGGTAGACCACACCAATGGTTATAACTAGGACCCAAATCTACACCGACATGCTACTCCATACTTCCAAAAACAACACTAACACACCAGGTCATCCAAACTGACATCAACACTACAAAGAAACCACATTCACACATCTCTAAGTCCAAAAAAATCCTTCGAACCACATGACAAAATTGATAAAAACCTTGGAATATTTCGACACCAACATAATACTCAAAAAATCTGACGCAAACATGCAATTGAGAATACTATCATCTTGTACAACCAATCAAACTACTAACGAGATACAACTCATGTACTAAGATTATGGAATAGTTGAACACCAAACCATCCAAGGGAAGATAGATACAAGCAATATGAGCAATTTCCCAAATCCGCAAGACAAGAACCTTCAACGCAGAGAAATACAGAGCAATTCCATTTCTCCCAAATAACCTTCTTCACAAGGAAAACATTTTCAAACACATCTTCTACTACCATAAGATCTAGAATCTAAAACTCTAGATATAATAACTTTGAACATTGTTCAAACATGAAGAAATGCAGAGAATAATACAAAACACACCTATGTCACCTTATACACTCTTTATACATTTTTTTATCAAAAGCACTTGGAAACCAAGTGACCATGCTGCATATACAATGCCACAAACACCTTCTTAACATACCCACAACATTTGCAACACCTGATCAACACCACATACACTTTCTCACCATAACCACACTAGAGGTTGACATCAATGATAATACTAATGAAAACACAATGCAAAAAATTACACTTAGTTTCACAAGCATTAACCCCATAAAACACAATTACACATTGACACTAAACCCCCAAAACTTTCTAGGTCATACTTGGTTCAAAACTAAAACTTCACAAATGAAGTATTTTATTAGGGTCTAGATGGTGGACTTCATTTCCCATTGGCATGATTTATCCTTTCATATTATCCACCACAATTCTATCCAATACACAAGCATAGTTAGACCATAATAATTAGTCACATTATTTCCTAGTCAATATTTGTAATTAATTCACCTAGCTAATGTATTATGCAATATAACAAAATTTAACTTTTCCTTAAGGATATTGAAATCGATGAGTAGGAGGTTTCTTCCACAACATGTCAAATTATGATATTGCTATCAGGATTCAACCGTGTAATTTTCGAGTCAAACTCATTGATCCATGATTCATGAGTTGTGGTTCACAAGAACCCATCTCTCATGATAATGAATGGTCCACTTAGCACTCATTGCATCTAGGTGATGCTCACAGAGGTGAAGCATTGGTCCGTCCTGGGAGGTCCCAATGCTTCACCTCTGTGAGCATCACCTAGATGCAATGAGTGCTAAGTGGACCATTAATTATCATGAGAGATGGGTTCTTGTGAACCACTACTCATGAATCATGGGTCAATGAGTTTGACTCGAAAACTACACAATTGAATCCTGATAGCAATATCATGATATTGAAATCATCAAAGTTGGATTACCCAACGAACCAAATTGACCTTTAGTTTGGCTATGGTTACCTTCATACACACTTGACTATGATTGTTCATTCATCCTATATAGTCACTCAAAAGGTATTGATGCACATAGTCCATCCTACAACTAACATTCACCATAGAGAAAACAAAACACATTACTAACCCATCCCGATATATAACAAAGTGTTTTTATTATCTAGGTTAATTCAATTCATTCATTGCAAGGTAACTCTTGAATCAAAACCAACTTCATCATTGCATATTAAATTAACTTAATTTGATAGTTACATTTCTAATTCTAATAATGTACAATAATTCACCTTATATTTCCTAAGATATATTTGATAAATTACATGTGCATAACGTAGTCATTTATATTGGGTAACACATTGGAATATAAATCTTGAAATGAGATGTAGGAGTCATCAGTCTCTTATTAGAGACCATTCATAAAACAATGTTCAATTTCATTTGTTATATAAGTATATGGAAATTCTAATATTTTAGAGAGCAAGAGAGATAGATAGTTTCCATAAAATTTACCAATGTGGCCAATTTTGTCCTCCACATGGCAACACATAGTTACTTCATTTACCACTTTAATCTAACCATTGGTTAATGAAATGCACATAAGAAAATAGAGTTGTATTGGTCACACACAATGCAAGGCGTACAAGGTCAATCATTTGATTGCAGTATTCATCCTACAACTTTTGGCCTTATAAATACTATCAAATTTCTGTAAAAATGATCATCTAAATTAGGTGGTGCTAATGAGTATTATTATAGTATATTGTGTTGGTTTAAATAGTGACTTTATCAAACTAGTTAACTTTTAGCCTACTTAGGAGAGTCCTATTCACATTGCTTAAGTCTCTACTTAGGGAATTTTAGAGTTTTGTCTCATCTCATGTGGTTGCGACATGTGTCCTCACTTTTTGAGACACCTATTGCATGTATACTTGCCACTTGCCCACACACTTGTCAAGTGAGCTCGCAAGTGTTGCACATTTATAAGGGTAATCAATCATTATCTCCTACCTTCTCACCTCATCCACCTTGATCCACCTTGCCTATATATTTAAGGTTTTCTCATTATATTTTAAACTCTTCATCTATATTGATAGATATATTCTATTGTACTCATATTTTGTTCACTAGTGGAAGGTTGTTTCATGTTTTCAAATATTGACATTCTCCAACATGGTATTAGAGCCATGAGAACACCTTCCTTCCCAAGGTGACTCTTATATGTAACCCTATCATTGGAATATCATGGATCCAAATGGACACCACCATTGCATTCAGAAGGCTTGAGAAATGAAAAAATACCTTTTATTTCGTCAATTTCGATAACTTTTCATTTTTTGTAATTTCTAAATTTCCTACTCGTATAGTACTGTACAATATGAAAATTTGCAGAAAAATGAATTTTTTTTTTAGCAGAGGACGGAATTTCCCTTTGCTCATTTGTCCTCTTGGATCGATCTCGTTTTTGTAGGAGAAAATTTGGCCTCTTCGATCTGTGATCTCCAAGATTTTTTGGCCTTTTAGCCTGGTTCTTGGTGTCTAGAGTTTCAATCAGAAGCCAAATTTGGTGTTTATCTCGCCAAATTTGTGTGTAGAGAGGAGGAGGCGCCATCAACATTACCAAGGTTTTTGCTGTTTATCTTGCTGCAGCATATCCCACGCAGTTTACAGATCTCATTCTAGATTTCTCTCTCCAATGTCTTTTTGTTGTTCGACCTTCATGAAGGAATAGACAAATGACTCCATTTGATCGACGTGGGCTCACATTCAAGGCCTGCACAAATCTACCACTCCTCAAACCTCTTGACACTTGTTTCCCATCTCGCATGAGGTGGATCACTCCACCGCTCGCCCTTTGACTCAGACAATTCAGAGGGATTTTTATTTTTGATGTTAACTTTTTTTAATTGTTTACATTTATTGTTAATCACATAACCTTATGCATTGCATGCAACATTGATGTTAGTTTCTTTTAACAATAGCATGCTAAATAACACAACATGTTATGTGTGAACATTAAATATTAGTCTAAAGGAAAGTCTTAGTTACAACAAAGAGTCTAAGGGGGTCATTATTTTCTATTAGACTTAGTTGAAGTATTTGTAAAAGGTTTTTTTTCTTTTCTTTTTTTCATTTTTGCATAACTGGTAAATGAGGAGTCAATTTTTTAAGTGTAAATAGTTGATGGGAAGTTGGTTCCATTGTTGACATTTTGACATCAACATGTTTTAGATTTGGTGTTGTTTTAGTGCAGTTTTAATCTCTAAAGTCAATGACGAGACATAACTTTCACCATGCTTATCAATTTTTTTAAAAAACTTTTTTGAATTACTATCAAAATTTTGTAAGGAATTTAATTTTTCTTGTAATTTGAAGATTTGGATTTCCTATTTTTTCATAATTTGTAAAAATCACCATGTAATATAAATGTTTGATTTGGCATCTAATCCTCACACAAGATGTAATTCTCTTACAAATTGGTATTGGGTGGGGCCTATGTTTCAACACTCATAATTCTAGGGGATATACTTGTATTTCACATTGATAATTGCTAATAATTCTAGACCATGTCTCGAAATTGCAAACTGAAGTGCACATATTGTGGGAATAATCAAAACATAGGGATGAGTTTTATCCTCATACCTCACATTCTGTCATCCAACTCCTTTTCAAGATCGCAAAGCTTGAATCACTTGTTGCTACATCTAAATCCACTATTGGCTCCTCCATGAGTTCCACTAATTATTTGCATCAAGACATTGGTGTTATCATTCCAAATCCATCACATTGGGATGCATATCTATCAAACATCACATCTTTATTTGTATAATCCCACCTTGTAGATTTGGATGACACTAGTGAGGACATTCATCTTCTCTTCAATGTCAACTTTGATGAAGTTGCATCATCATTTACATCTTTGGATCTTGTTTTTGCCTCACCTACATAAGCTTTTGTTGTGACAAATTGTCCAGATATTCATGAGTTGACCTATTTGACTCAATTATCATTGTCTACAATAGTATCAAATTCACATTGATCCAATTATCCCCGTACATTTGTGGTTCCTCTTATTGAATCTTATATGGTAGCTGATTCATCTTATCAAAATTTGTCACACATCATCATTGTCTTGGAGATCACTGAGCATCATTCAAAGAAATCATTAACTTCATTTCATTCTTTGGATCATGTGCAAAATTCAGAGACATCATCTTACTTCCTACATATTCCTATTCAAAATGGGAAGTCATCTTGCACACATTTGTGGTGATGCTTCTCCCCAAGGGGATAAATGTTGTTCATCGATTGTGGATCATCTTCATCATCAAGTTTCAATCATATACTAGCACTACAAGAATCATTTTGAGGGGAGGTCACATGGTTTCTCTTCTCCTATCAGTTTTGGGAGGAAGTATTTCCTCACATGGAGTTTATTACTTCACATTTTTTGGGGGGTTCACATAGGTCTTCTCTTTTCTCTCCTATGGGGGGAGCATTCATTGTACATTATGCTAGAAGTAGTTCTTGGGGGGTCATCATGAGTCGTCCATCTATCACTTATCTTCTTCATTTGTGGGTGAAGCCATAGTAGTAGTTTACAATTCAAGTGAGGAAGGAAAACTCACAAAAAATGAATACATGGCAAAAAACTTGATTTTAGGGGTTCGTACGAACCTACTGGTTCGAGCAAACTCTTTTAATTCTTTCCCGCCCAAAAACCCAACAAAATCCCTTATGGAAGGGTGGTTCGCTCGAACCCCTAGGGATTCGTATGAACCCCCCTGAGACACAAAAAAAACCTAAGTTTTGGCACTTCGAAGCTCAGGTTGAGGATGAAAATGGAGGAATCTTTACAAACCCAACTAGAATCAGGTAGTCCTTAGAATGAGCTATCCAACGAATATAATTTTAATATGTTTTGGTTTTATTATGTATTTTTTTTTTTAGTTTTATTAAACATAGGTTTTTTATTGAAAATGAAGGTCTTTGTTCTACACATGTGGAATAATAGCAGATTATCATTTTTTTTTTTTTGAATAATGTGAGTGCACCAGATATTGAAGTCCTTGATCCAACAAAAAAAAAGAAATTTCGATATATACAAAAAAATTTATGCTTTATAGGTCGCACTATGTCTGAATTGTAATTGGTTTGACTTCGAAACTTGATTAAAGAAAAAATATTAAATAAAAAACTATCTAACCAAGTGGAAGCACTAGATATCGGAGTTACAAATCTAAATTCGAAAGAATTAGAATTTTATCCTTCATGGAAACAAAGTTATGCGTTATACGGTGTGCGTCACTTTTTAAAAATGTTGTTTTCTGAAAAAAACCAGTTTTCGTGGGAGATGGAAAAAGAAGTGCAATCTGATTCCAAAAATTTTGAAAAAAATATTTTTAGAATCTACAGACAAAATATGACGAAACTCTAGTTTGCATCATCTTCAAATTCCTCACGGTTTAGCCGCTATAGGTGCCCAAATGTGAAGATTTAGTTAAAAATAATAATTTCAGTGTCTAGTTTGGCCAAAAATTGTAAACCACTATTGTGGGATCACCCTTGTACATTCAATTACATTTGCGTCATTTCTCTTTTAGAGAGGAGTTTTACTTTCCACTAGGTTTTCTCCTTTTCTCCACTTTATGAAAAATTTGGACATGAGTACCTAACATGGCCTAGTAGCCGAGACTCATCATCTTGCACGTAAATTACTCCCTAAGTTGCAATTAAAGGGGATATTGGTGTAAATAGTGACTTTATCAAACTAGTTAACTTTTAGCCTACCTAAGAGAGTCCTATTCACATTGCTTAAGTCTCCACATAGGTACTTTTAGAGTTTTGTATCACCTCATGTGGTTGAGACATGTGTCCTCGCTTTTTGAGACACTTATTGCATGCATACTTGCCACTTACACACTTGTCAAGTGAGTTTGCAAGTATTGCTCATTTGGAGGGGCAACCATTCATTGTCTCCTACCTTCTCACCTCATTAGTACCTTGCCTATATATGCAAGGTTTCTCACTATATTTTACAATAGATTCATTTATATTGATAGATATTGTATTTTTCTCATATTTTGTTCATTAGTGGAAGGTTGTTTCATGCTTTTTGATCTTGAAATTCTTCAACATATTATACTATAAGAGGAAGGTGACTGGATTCCCACATATTTCCTTAGTCAAATACTTGGATTGATTTAAGTATTTAGAACAAGCTTTCACACATGAAGTAAAATATAATTCCTACATATGTTCTTACAAGTGTAGATGTTGATTCTATGATGTGTTAATTTATTTTGTAATGATATGCGATGCATGTTCTCGATTCCTTCTAGATGATTAAATGAATTAGGATTTTTTTATTTTATACAACACCCTAACACACAATTTTAATTTATTTTCTACTTAAGTCAATGGATAATGACTAGTAGGGATTATCCTCTTAGGCCTAGGATTAAATTTAGTTTTGATCATTTGAAGGTTAAAACCACATGTGTACAAATCTTCATTTGACTTGAGAAATAAAATAAGAAAGATGAATAACATATCTAGTTCATTGGGATGTGTGGAGCCATGTTCACTCACTTGGATCTTGAGTAAGAATGCCAACTTTCACATACGATTATTAGTTGAAAATTATACCATTACACTAGGGACAAAGGTTCAAGGTTAGAAAAAAATGAATGGTGAAAAGTGATAAGGATGCACTTTTCAATATTACATTTCCCCACTTTCAATTGCATGTGAGATACTATGAATCATGCATGTCAAAGTAAACAACTAGCCAACATGAACATAAATGACAAGAACATATAAGATGGATATGAATATGGATGAAGATCCACATGTGTTCCTTATAGTAATAACTTCATCTTTAAACTTGCAAGCACACAATTCCATGAGAAACACTTAATTTAAATCTAAAATAGGCATGGACAACTACTTAATAATGTTAATAAACATTGTGAAAAACTAAAAAGTGGGGTTGGGATCACGAGTGGATCACATTAAGAAGAGAGATGTGGAGCCATGAAGGAGCTATTCTAACTATAAGATATATGAGACTACATGGCTACTTTGGAACCAACATAACCAAAAGAGGTATGGGCTATGAAGGAACCAATAAAATAAACTAATTTATAGCTACAAAAGAGCTAAAATAACTAAAAGTGTTATTGGGGTTACAAAGGAGCCAATAAAATAAATTGATATATGATTGTGAACAACCCAACATAATAAAAAAAATTAATGTATGTTTGTGAAGGATACACCATGATAAAACACTATAGAGTAGTGAAGGAGCCATCATATCTAAGAGAAATTGATATAGAGATATGAATGAGCCATCACAATAAAAACCTGAAGGGATATGAAGGATCCATCATATAACCTTAAAAAGTGATACATTAAAATATACTAAAAAATGCAACCCCAATTTAATCATATGATAGTCTTAATGAACATCATTGTCATGTGTGGAAAGCAATAAATAGGCCCCACAACAAAATGTAATAATATAAGTACATGTATCAAATGGCAATGCAATTCCCTTAACATTGTCTCTAATGATGAGGACAATAAGAAATAGTTAAATCTTTGAATAGATCAATAAGCATAAATGAATGTCATACAATCTATTCAAGTATGCGAGTATACACATGCAATAATATTTCATATGATGTAAACATAAAAAACACATTGAATATGTACAATAATATGATAATCTAAGACCAAAAATATAACAATAAAAAAATATAGATTAAAAACAAATATCATTCATAAAAAAAAAATGATTCATAATATTTTTCAAAAAACAAAGACCATATTGAATCCAAAATTCATTTGAATCTACTATTGTAACTAAATAATCTCTAAACACAAAAAACCTAAAACTAGATATCATTAGACTCTATGCCCTATTACTTCATCTAATTATTTACCATATATTATCATTAACTCAATACCATCCATAGATATAAAAATACTCTTGAAAAGTTTGTATAAGAACATATACCTATATTGAATAACCCCAAATAAATTATATAATACTGATTTTTTTTCAATAAGCAATGATATCTTTATAATCGTTTCATGACGTGTGATATTTATCAAATATGTCATTTTGTCAATCAAAATAATGTTCTTATGCGGTGTCATATCATCCCCAAAAAGCTAAAGTAATAATTCCTCATGAAAAATTCCACATTTCATCTTTTCTACAAGAAATTCTGAAAAAAATCGGTAAAGACGTCCATCAAAAGGGAATATTCCTCACTTTTGAGAGAAATCAAGGAGAGAAAATATGTCACATCATGGAGGAAGATCCTAAGCACTCACATACCCCATAGGAGGATTTACGTTTAGTAAATCATTGCTTGGAATAGAAAAATGTAAAATTTTAAATAAAAATTTGAGAAATGTACAAAATTGTACAAAATTAGTGTAGTAAAGTTTGGGTTCCATCACTCGTGTATTTTGTCCTTCATGATTTTGATTTAAAAATTTAAGGTAGTGGTTGGAGGATGAAATGAAAATTTGTATACTTCCTTTCATTTTCATAAAATTTTAAGTACTATTGATGATCCGCATTTTCATGATTTTGGTTTATTTTATGTAGTTTTAATTTACGATTTCGATCTAAATTTATTAATGGTTGGAAGATAAAATCAAATTTGTATACTTTCAGTCATTTTCAAAAAAAATTAAGTAGTAATATTGGTGATCCGTATTTCTATAATTTTGACTCATTTTTCATGATTTTGATTTGTTTTATGTGATTTTGATTTGTGATTTTGACCTAAGATTTTTAGTGGTTGGAGGATGGAATCAAATTTGTACACTTTCATTCATTTAAAAAAAAAATCTAAGTATTAATATATGATGACCTATATTTCTATATTTTTGACTCATTTTTCATGATTTTGATTTATTTTATGTGGTTTTAATTTGTGATTTTGACCTAATTTTTTTAGTGGTTGGAGGATGAAATCAAATTTGTACAATTTCTTTCATTTAAAAAAAAAAATCTAAGTATTAATATTGATAATGATAATGATTAAAAAAAAAAAAAAAACTGGGGGGTGAAATCCATGTCTAAAGTGGCCTCACAAGCATGTACTTAAGAGTTTATAAGAATTATGAGCTATGATTGATGATGTGGCAATATTGTTGGAAAGGGTTTCTACTAGTATTAGGTCACACACTAGATCTAGGATACATTGACCCACTAGGATGGTGTCCAAGAAAGGTTTGAGTGATGTAGGAGAGGGGTCCTTGAGACCACTTCCATAGTATATTTAGGATGTATATTTTGACACAATATATACATATACAAATATGATTTTCCCTTATGACCATGACATGTGTTTTGTTGTATTTATGTATTCTTTTTACTTTTTGTATGCTTGTGTCTAAGAAGATAATATTTTGATAAGGTTTACATTATAGACATTATCAAGAACATATCCATTACATGCTCTATGAAAGGTTTGTGTGATGTTAGAATAATGAGTTTTAAACATTTCTTTTGATACTTAAGTTTTATTCTAATTTTCATGCTTACATTTGACACACCCAACAAGACTTACCCTTTCATGTCTCGTACATTTTTATTTTTTATGTTTTGCTAAAAATTGATACTATTTTAAGTTTTATTATATCTGTTGTACATATGATTTCTATCATGGTTTCATTTTGTTCTAGTTATCTTGTTGAGAGTTGCATACAATAATAATGATGGTCACTATATAGTAAGGTCTAAATTTATTATAGAGGGTGCCAAAGATCTTAGAGTACATATATACACTTTTATACTATTCCTTCAAATTTTGGATTGTCTCTCTTAGCATGTGAATCACTAGTTTTTACATACCTTAGATGTTTGGAATTTTATGCAAAATTCTAGTGTCACTTACAACAAGCTATTCATTCCTTTAATTTATGCTTTCTATATACAAAAGGGACAAAATCCATTTAGATTTGAATAACCATATCAACATTATTTTGTTAATCTTATAAATGTAAAAATTTCTATGTATTTCCGTAAATTGATCCAACACTCATAAGAACTATTAGAATATCTAAATGAACCATTTGAAGTCTTCAATGACACAAAAACATAACTAGAGAGAGACTTACTAATTTTTTATTTATAGGCTCAATTTTTTTTAATCTTTTTTATAGGTTTTGAGCATTAGATTGTGATTAAAGTGAATCCTTTGAGCTTAATATTGATAATTAGCTTTGGACCAATGGGAATAGTTTTGACTTGGGTTGCATAAAGGTACTGAAACATCCATGTCTAGATTTATTAATTGATTGATTTAGGTTTGATGCATGCATATGCATCTAATTCAATTAGCCTAGATTAACTCTAGAAAATTGTATTTTCCTTTACAATAATCATTAAGAGTCTAGAAACAAAACAACCCATTCTTACTCGAGTGAGATCTTACAAACTAGGAAGTTACTTTTTCTCATCCCTCATGTATTAGGAAATACACTTTTATTTAGAATATGGGAAATGAATTCTAAAAAATATCATTGCCAATATTTTCAAGTGTGAAAATTTTCATTGTAAATAATCTCCTTCTATTGAAATTGAAATTCAACACCATCATCTTTGTTATTGCTATTTTTAGGCATTGCCATGATTTATTATTGTAGGCTATATAAGGATTTTAAATTTTAGGGAAGCAAACCAATAGAAAAAATACTCATGCCTTGCTATAGTTGAGGATATTTTGTTGAACTAGTCGCATGCCTTATGTAGGCATTGATCTCTATTGAGATATTCTCTACATCATCTACATGCATAATCATTTTGAAGCTTACTCCAGTAATGAATACATTCCTACTAAATCTAATTCCCTATAATATTAAAAGCAATATTGTTGTGCCTTAGGATGAGATGGTTTTTTAGATCACCTATGCCAAGAACACTAATTTTACAAAATATTGAAGGGAAAACAGGGATGGATCTATTGACCCAATAGTGTGGAATACATTCCCTGAACACTAATACAATAGGGAAGAAGAGCAAAAACGAGTTCTAAAAACTACTGAGATGAATACATGCAGCATAAAAGAGATAACAAAATTAAGCATTCATAGATGACACAAGTATTTACGTGGGAAAACCTTTTCAGGTAAAAAACCCACCACACCAAGCAAAGACAATTTGTATTACAACAATAGAAGATTACATACAAATTCTTCAGTCTTCACTCTCAGATCAGCTTACAACAACTCTCAAGTTATCTTACTCATTGTTACAATACTTCCTCTCTCAAAGTATACAATGAAATTTTTCTATATCTTACATCGACTTGCTTTTTCACCGTCACATTTTGGCTTACAAATATAATAATGTATATTACTGACAAAGTCATACATCTCATTAACATTTCAACCAATCCCATGGCCTCCAGGTGCATGCATCAAACATCTAGTACACAATCAATCTGCACAAATTGATTTCCTTTTCATTGAGCCACCCAGGCATTCAATTCCTTAACATAATTGGGTTCACTTTACCAGTCACACAAGTCATGCGGTTACTGCTTTTGGATTTTAGCCAACCATACTGTTGAACAAAGCCATGTGTCCAATCTTCATTCGCCTGTCACTTTGAATTTTTGTTCAAATCGGTCAAGATCGGCTAACTGAGCTCCGAGCTCATCCGAGCTCTTACTGCACTACCGTCGAGTAGTCCGACTCACCTCGTGGTATGGTGGTGAGCTCAGTCGAGCTCACCTCGACCATACCCGTGCTACCACTGCATCCATCTTACTAGGTCGTGGTATGGCGGTGAGCTCATCCGAGCTCACCCTGACCATACCCGTGCTACCGTCGAGCTGACAACCTCCTACCGCGATAAAGTGGTGAGCTCATCCGAGCTCACCCTTCACTTCACCGCACAACAACTACCCAGTATAAGACATGTCACGGTATGGTGGTGAGCAGCCTAGTAGACTGTCGATAGGCATACCGCACTATCGCGGAGGCCGCCAGGCCACCCTGTGGTAGGGCAGTGACCACCTGCCAGACCGGTGGCGGTCTCACCACGACCATCGCCCACGGTAACCGCCAAGCCCACCGCAGACACCGTGGTGAGAGAATCCACCACCCAAGGTATGGTGGTAATCATTGGGCCAGGCCGCTGGCAGCCTTACCGTGCCACCATGATGAGAGAAATCACCATACACGGTAAGACAGTGACTGTTGAGACAAGCGGCAAACTGCCTTACTGCGCCACCACAGTGAGAGAACTCACCGCGCGCAGTAAGGCAGTGACTGCCAGGTCCTTCACCGCGGTACCGCCAGGGGCAGACCAGACTATCGCAGTAAAGTAGTAAAGGCTGAAATAAGCCAAGCGTGGTATGGCGGTAAAGGCAGAAACAAGAATTTATTGCCAAGTCCAAAGAATGCAGAGGTACAAACTGGAAATTGAGACATGATTTCCCAACAAGCTCCCACTTGACGAAGATTTCCAGCTTCCTCTTGTCTTCGAAAAATTATTGACAGTCATAGGCCCTAAGGCCCATAGATTCTGCACACCATCTGAACTTATCTGTGCTCATCAACTTTGTCAAAGCATCTACAACATTCCTCAAAGTGTCGACCTTTTCAAGATAGACTCTTCCATCTTCTACCATGTCCCTCATGAAGTGATACTGCACATCAATGTGCTTCATCTTGGCATGAAAATTCAAGTTCTTTGCCAAACAAATGGCACTCTGACTGTCACAGCAAATTATAATCTGCCCTTCATTAAAACCAATGTCTGAACACAAATACCTCAGCCAAACTACCTCCTTGTAGGCGTGAGTTTCTACCATGTACTCTGCCTCTGTCGTGGATAAAGCAACTACAACTTGTCACTTGCTCATCCAACTAACTGCTCCACCATTTAGCATGAATGTGTATCCACTGGTGGATCTCCTACTGTCAATGTCCCCTGCCTAATCAGAATCAACATATCCCTGAATGTTGAATCTTCTTTGAGATGCAACCAAACTGTCATGGTGACACAAAGCATAATTTGAAGTCCCCTTCAAATACTTGAAAACTCTCTTCACAACATCCCAATGCGATCTTCCCAGATTTTCCATAAAACGGCTTAGAACTCCCACTACTTGGGAAATGTCTGGTCTTGTACAAACCATTACATACATCAAAATGTCAACAACACTTGCATAGGGCACACTGGTCATGTCCTCAATCTCAGTAGCAGAATTTGGATAGTCTTCAATAGATAGTTTCGTTCCCTGCATGACTAGAACAACTAGCTGCTTGCAGTCATTCATACCAAACCTCTCCAGAACTGTATTGACATACTTACTCTAACTAACCCAAAGCTTTCTGCTTGTTCTGTCCCTAGTTATCTCCATTCCTAGAATATACCTTGTTGCACCAAGATCTTTCATTTTGAACTTTGCAGACAACTGAGATTTAAGATAAGAAATCATAGACTTTCTATTCCCTATGAATAACATATCATCCACGTACAGGGTTATAACAAGCACACAATCATTTTTAGATTTATAATAAACAAAATGATCAGATTTTGATCTCACAAATCCCATAGAAAACACAAATGTATCAAATTTGTGGTACCACATTCTAGGAGACTGCTTCAAACCATACAGAGATTTCATTAACTTACAAACCAGATTTTGTTTACCTTTTTCAACAAAGTGCTCAGGCTAGGACATATAAATTTCTTCTTCCAGCTCACCATGGAGAAACAATGTCTTCACATCCATCTTCTCACTTTCAAATTCATACATAACTGCCAATGACAACAAAAATCTAATGGATGTTAGCTTTGCTACAGGGGAAAAAATCTCTCCATAATCAATTCCCTCAATTTGGGAAAATCCCTTTGCAACCAGTCTTGCCTTATACTTCTCAACACTGCCATCAAGGCCTATCTTCTTTTTGAATATCCACTTACAGCCAACAGGCTTTCACCCTTTAGGCAGTGGTACCAAATCCCAGGTTTCATTCTTCTTCAATAAATCCATTTCTTCATTCATGGCCTCCAACCAAGAATTTGAATCAGTCATGCTGATTGCTTCTTTTACAGTCCTAGGCTCATTAGTGTTAGTAATTAAAGTATAGGCATAGTTCGAATCTAACATTGAGAAACCATACCTTTTAGGTTATTGTTTTTCTTGTGTAGACCTTCTTACAGGCTGAGGTTGTGGTTCTTCATCATCATAACTCTCAAAGTTGCTTGAACTCTCCTCAATCTCAGGTACACCATGCGACTCTTCCCTTTCTGGAGTTTGGGGGATCTCAACTGCATCCTTCTTCTTGTCTCTTTGATCTGTCTCAAGCTGTTGATCACTTACTGAAGGTTTTAGCTCACGAAATATCACACTTCTGTTGTACAAAATCGTCTCAGTAACAGGGTTCCAAAGCTTGTATCCCTTCACACCAATGCCATAGCTGATGAGAATACATTTGACATCCTTGTTATCCAGTTTTGATCTCTTTTCATTTGGCACATAAACATATGCCTCACAGCCAAAGACACGAACATGCCTCAAAGAGGGCTTCTTACTAGAGCATGCTTCCAAAGGTGTATTATCAACAAGTGTAGAGAAAGGAGATCGGTTTACCAGATAACATGTTGAAGCCACAACCTTAGCCCAAAACTTCTGCTCTAGACCAACACTACTCAACATACTCCTTGCCTTTTCCATCAACGTCCTGTTCAACCTTTCAACAACTCCATTCTGTTGTGGAGTATAAGGTGTTGTCTTATGACTTTTAATTCCATGATCTATGTAATACCTTTCAAAATCTGCAGAACAAAATTCACCGCCATTGTCTATCCTCAAACATTTTTTTTCCTTCCAATCTGATTCTTTACCAAAGATTTAAATTCTTTAAACTGACTGAACACTTCTGATTTACTTTTAAGAAAGTATACAAATGTCCTTCTTGAACAATCATCAATAAAAGAAACATAATATCTAGACTTTGATAATGAAGGAACATTAACTGAACCAAACACATTAGAATGAACATAATCCAATATGCCAAAAGATTTATGAGGACTTGAATAAAATGAAACACGGTGTTGTTTTCCATAAATACAATGTTCGCAAAAATCGAACTCAAGGTTACAATCATCAAGCCCTTCTACAAGATTTTTATTCTTCAAGATTTTTAAACCTTTCTCACCTATGTGACCTAGTCTATGATGCCACATCATAGTTTTCTCTGCTGGGAGTTTTACCTCCAAAACATTTGCAGAAAAATAAGTGTCTTCATCTTCCTCTACAGGAGCAACATTGCTTGACTTTGTAGAGGCACTGTTATATTGAACATGATGTGCATCTAGCTTGTACAGAGTGCCAGTACGAACACCCTTAGCCAACACCATTGCACCTCTAGCCATTTTACATCCTCTACTAGAGAAAGAAACTTCTACACTAGGATCATTTAACTTAATGACAAAAATAAGATTTCGAGCCAGACTTGGAATGTGTAGTACGCCACCAAAACCTTTGACTCTCCCGTCAGGAAATTGAATTCTGACTCTTCCTTTGCCAACTATCTCCAACATTGAATCACTTGGCAAGTACACCTTTCCACCGTCATACTTCTCATATTTAGAGAACCATTCTCTATGGGACGTCATGTGAAAGGATGCACCCGAGTCAACCATCCATACATCATCTAATGCTTGAGTTGTCAAGGTTGCTGCAATGAAGGCGTCTGCATCACTTTGAGAAGATTCATTGTCAAAAAGTATTCTTCTTCTTCTTCTCCTTACAATCCTTCCGGATGTGACCAAGTTGCCCACAGTTCCAACATTTCACCTTGGAATTTTTACCAGGAGACTTTGATCTCCCTACAGATTTGGATTTGGACTTCTTGTCCTTTTTCTTATCTTTCTCCTTTGGTCTACCTCGAACAACAAGAGCCTCTTTGGCCATCTCTGAAGATTTCCTCTGCATCTCTTCAGAAAACAATGAGGCAACAATGTCTTCCATCTTGAAAGTAGTGGTAGTACTTCCAATCGCCACAACAAGATGATCCCAACTGTCAAGTAACGAACACAATAGGAGCATGCAATGATCCTCCTCCTCAGTCTTTACACCTACAGACACTAGCTGAGTAACACTCATATTAAACGAGTTCAGATGGTCTGCAACATATGCACCTTCTTCCATCTTCAAGGAGTATAAATTCTTCCTCAGGAATAACTTATTTACAAGAGAATTTCCTTGATAAATGTCACCAAGCTTCTTCCATAATGAAGCTGCAGACTTCTCCTCATGGACATTCAGGAGTACAGAATCAGCCAGACTCGGTCTTATCAGACCTCTTTCTTTTCTATTAGCAAGGTTCCAATCCTCTTGCTTCATACTTTGTGGCATAGTTCCAGACACTGCAATCCAGAGGTCTCTATCCACAAGCAAGTCTTCCATTTTGAGTTTCCATAACTCAAAGTTGTTGCCATTAAATTTTTCAATCTCTACTCTACCTGATGTACTCGCCATCTCAAACAAAAACAAGTTTTAACAATGCAAGACTCCCACTAAAATAGTATTAGCACAAAAAACTAACCTTTTCTCTCAAGGATAACACAACTAGCCAGGCTTTGATACCACTTGAAGGGAAAAAAAGGATGGATCTATTGACCCAACAGTGCAGAATACATTCCCTTAACACTAATACAATAGGGAAGAAGAGAAAAAATGAGTTCTAAAAACTACTAAGATGAATACATGCAACATAAAAGAGATAAACAAAATTAAGCATTCACAGATGACACAAGTATTTATGCGGGAAAACCTTTTCAAGTAAAAAACCCACCACACCAAGCAAAAATAATTTGTATTACAACAATAGAAGATTACATACAAATTCTTCAGTCTTCACTCTCTGATTAGCTCACAACAACTCTCAAGTTATCTTACTCACTGTTACAATACTTCCTCTCTCAAAGTATACAATGAAATTTTTCTATATCTTACATCGACTTGATTTTTCACCGTCACCTTTTGGTTTACAAATATAATAATGTATATTATTGAAAAAGTCATACATCTCATTAACATTTCAACCAATCCCATAGCCTCCAGGTTCATGCATCGAACATCCAGTACGCAATCGATCTACACAGATTGATTTCCTTTTCATCGAGCCACCTAGGCATTCAATTCCTTGCCATAATTGGGTTCACTTTACCAATCACACAAGTCATGTAGTTACTGCTTTTGGCTTTTAGCCAACTATACTACTAAATAGAGTCACATGTCCAATCTTCATTCACTTTTCGCTTTGACTTTCTATTCAAACTAGTCAAGCTCCGAGCTCATTCGAGCTCTTACCATACTATCGCCGAGCAGTCTGACTCACCTCGCGGTATGGCGGTGAGCTCAATCAAGCTCACCCTGACCATACTCGCGCTACTGGTGCGTCCATCTTACTAGGTCGCGGTATGGCGGTGAGCTTGTCCGAGCTCAGCCTGACCATACTCGTACTACAACCGAGTTGACAACCTCTTGTTGCGGTAAAGCGGTGAGCTCACCACACAATCGCTACTCGGTTCGAGACATGTCACGGTATGGCAATGAGTAGCTTGGTAGACTACTGGCAGGCATACCGCACTACCATGGAGGCCGCTAGGCCACCCCATGGTAGGGCGGTGACCGCGACCACCACGGTGAGCGAAACCACCACCCGCGATGGGGTGGTAATCGCCAAGCCCACTGCTAGCAGTCTCACCATAGACACTACGGTGAGAGAACCTACCACCTGTGGTATGGCGATAACCGCCAGGCCAGGCTGCTAGCAGCCTTACCACGCCACCATGGTGAGAGAACTCACAGTATGTGGTAAGGCGATGACCACCGAGACAGGTGGCAAGCTGCCTTACCGTGCCACCGTGGTGAGAGAACTCACCGCACGCAGTAAGGAAGTGACCACCAGATCCATCACCATGGTACCACTAGGGGTAGACTAGACCACTGAGGTAAAGCGGTAAAGGCTGAAGTAATCCAGGCGCTGTATGGCGGTAAAGGCAGAAACAAGAATTTTTCGCCAAGTCTAAAGAATGCAAAGGTACAAATTGGAAATTGAGACATGATTTCCCAGCAAATATTGCATGTTGTTGTAAGATTGATTTTATCCTCATTGGAGTGTATTTTGAATCTTCATAGTCTTTTTTAATTATCTTATTTTAAAATCTTTATTTTATTCCAAGATCTATCCTTCCAAAGTTAAGAAATATGTGGATATTTAGTTTTTTTTATTATTGTTAAAATTTTACTTTGTTCAAATTTGTCTTTTCTTTACAATTTTTAGGATGTTAGTATTTTAATGCCTTGAACTAATCTCTTTCATGTGCATGTATCTTCGAGGGAAGTTATCTTTGAGATGATTTTGAGTTTTGATGGGACAAATCAAGTTTTTAGGGTTTTATCATCCTTTAAGGTTTGGTTCAAGATTTTTATAAAGTTTTCTATGGTGCCAAAGTTATTTCAAACCTCGATGGAAACCATAATGGGGTTTCACTCGTTGGAAACACTCTTACACTTATTCACATTGAAGAAGAAGAGTATTCAACATTGGTTTTCACTTTTGTTTCAAGTTTCAAGGGACATTTTATTGCACCATGTTTTGGAGGTGAAGGTTGTCATCACAAAGGATCAAATGAAGTTAGAATGGTTGCAAGTTCCCCTCCATACCATCATAATCCATCCATGCAAAAGTATGCAAAGGCATGCATGTGAGATTTATTTTTTCTCAATAATGAAGAATAATGGAGATCAGCTATACAAAAGAATAACACAATGAAAGGCTTTGTGAGATAGAAAAACCCTTCTCAATGCCAATCGTTAGATGACTACCTTGGAAGGAGAAGGTGTTCCTTGTGTAAGAGAGTTTGAGAGGAGACTATTTGATTATCAAAAAGACCTTACATTTAAGTCTTAGACATCTGTACATAATGAGAGGAACATGCAACAGTCACAAAGAGGATACAAGATTTGTAAATATGGTGAATCTTATGATAGAAGTCTCTACCAAATCAATGAGGTTAAAGAAGGTTTTAGACTTTTCCAAAAGTATACTTTTTGGAAAAAGATAGCCATAACATATAGAGGTGTCAAAGGATCACAATGACTAATTTTTCAAGCCTTAGAGATAATGTAATTTTTGAAAGTCAGTAAAGAATGAAAAGAAGATAGTGAAGACTGCCAAGGATACATTTTGTTCACTAGTACTCAAGGCGGTAGGTCCCTCTTCACAATGAATTACTATTATATTCCTTCACAATATTCTACTAGGCCACAAAGATGGGAAGATGATTTGTAGGAATGTCATGAAGTTTAGAAGAAGATCAATGAAGAGACCTATGGAACCGTTTCTATTTAAACCATTGAACCCTGCATAATATCATGTAACCCTACCTTGTCATTTGTCAAAGTTGAAAAGATGTGTGATAGAGAATACCAAAGTCCTTTATGACATGTAAGGATAATCATGAAAATATGTAACAAAATAGCCACAAATACAAAAAGTGTAGTCATAGTATTAGATTTCAGAGACCAAGTGAAAATCCAGTCAGGTTGCTAATGCACATTAATGGGTGTGCATAATGTTATTAGTAGAAGGTCAAAATATTTTAAAAAATAAATTCTAGATATGTAGGAAGACATTAAAAAATAGAGACAATAAATTTCCATAAAACCCTAAATCTCCATAACCTTGAAGTTTTACATTCTAGGTTGACAAATGAGAAAGACCGACTTGAAGCAAAGTTGTTACTGAAAGCTAGAATTTTTGGAGATATGGAGGAAAGTTGAATGATTTTATAGAGAACAAATAGATGTTGTCTAGATCATTGGATGCTTCATCCCAAGAGAAAAAAGATCAATTTGAATAAACGAAGATTCGGGACCTCTAGAGAAAACTACATACCTCATAGGAAGAGAATGACAGTTTAACACTTGAATTAAAAGGATATCAACATGATTATGAAATGGATAAATTTAAAATAATTCCTCTACTCATAAGATTCAAAAGGGTGTACTACAAGTTGATATTGAGGATATTAAACACAAACTATCAACAGTGATTGAAGAGAACAATGCATTGAGGGTGCAAAATGACACTCGAATTCAAAAGTTCAAGTTTGCAAATGCATAAATAAAGAAAGATAAGTTTGTGTCAGTTAATGACATGAAAAATGAATGGAATTATTGAAAAGGTTAATGATAGTCCTTTATGGAAAAAGGTACAATCATGAAAATATGTAACACAATGACCTTGAAATACCAAGTGAAGGGCAATAACTTTGAAATATCAACATGGCAATCATCTTGAAATACCAAGGAGGACAATCAATGCCATGAAATTAAGAATGATAGTCACCACATGACTAAAAGGACAACCAATGATAGTCTTCAATGAGCATTGGAAAGTTTGAGAATACATGGGACAAGATTCTAAATTTTTATTATGATGAAGACAAATTTTTAAAAGAATCTACAGATGACAATCAATACTTAGTCAGGTTGTTTTGTCAAGCGTGTATGATAGTGAGGTGGGTTTTTATTGTAGATATGAGGATGCATATAGATGGAAAACATCATGAAATAAAGGATAATGATAATATGAAGATGCAAAGAAGTATGAAACTATATGAAGGTATATTTGTCCCTTCAAGAATGCAATGATAGTCTACACTACAATGATGAAAGTATGGTGAACATTTAAAGGATATTAATGGTCATAATGATAAACATGACTTTTATAATGTGCATACCATAAAATTTAACCTACATATGAGGAAACCTCCTTAAAAGAGGCCACTGAAAGGGCAGACCTCAAGAAGCTTCATCACAATGAAATGGTTAAGGGAAAACTATGGTAATAAAGGGAAAACGCATTTCATTTATGAGAGACAATAATATCACAAGTGTCAAGTGTTATTTTTATGACAGTCAAAGGGTAGTCCATAGATCTATATCACCATGAAGAAAGCAAGTAAGTAGCTCATGGAAGTGATGGAGTTTTTGTGAAAGGACAGTGGATAAGAATCATAGCCATTAAAGAAGACATACATCCTTGAGAGAATGAAGACTCGAAGGTTACACTATCATCCAATTGGCATGATATTAGTGACCATAGGTGAAATCTAATTGATATGGGTAGATTACAAAGTTGCAGACCTTGACAAAGTATGAAATTAATCAAGCATATTCTTGAAGATTTGATGAAGTTTAGAAGATTGGAATGCATCTTTAATAGCCTAGAGAGTTATCCTATGCCATCCTAAATCAACTAGTTATCTTCAAAAAAATCTAATATATAACCTATCATCATGGAGGAGATTTCATATTGTTAAGGCTAAAGAAAGTTTAGTTTAGAGGTGGTCATAGTTAGTTTTAGGCCTTCTAAGGAGCATACATGGATATGACTAGAGTTGGGTGAACTTTGAATCCATAAGAAAACATTTATGGGCAATTTTTAGCCTTAAAATAAAAGGAATTTTTACCTTGTGCACCTAGGAACTAAAAAACCTCATGAAAAATCATTGAAGGAAACTCTCCCAATCAACATCAAGCTTGTTTTTGAAGACGTTAAAGTTTAGTTATCATTGTTAGTTGGAGCACATTTCAAGGGGCATGCAAAGGGAAAGAAGTAACGAGGTCAAATTTGTAGAGCCTTTGTAATGTTTGATTAACTTGGTGCTATAGGTAGACACACATTTGAACAGAGGATGGCTTCCTAATTGAATAGTTCACCAAACCTTTTTATGTAAGAGGTTGCACTTAATTATCAATGAGAGCTTCATAAGATTTTGATAAAGTTGGCATTATATGTGTATTCATGGATTCTAAAATGGCCTATATCAATGAGTATAGGTGATTTACACGTGTATATAAAATGATAAAAACCAGAAAAAGGAAGTGAAACATTAACTGACAAAACAAGGGAAATAACATAAATTGTTACTTGTACTATAGGTACTTATCAATTAAGATTGTGACTACTAACTTCTAAGACTGAACTGTACTAACTAATCACTCTAGGAGTATGAAACAAAGCTACAAAATCTAATTCAATTACATAATCACATTTATAAATCCACATGCATGTAAATATAAGATATCTTAATTAATAATGCATGAAATAATTTAATAAAATAAAGATAGAGTGGATAGCAGTACCTCAAGTGGCCCTTGCTTGAGTTGCTACTTCCACAACAAATATCAAAACTTACTACTCAATCAACAAATCATGATACTAAATTAACTCCTCTATTACATGATAACTTTGAACTCTGACAAGAATTTAATCAAGATCTCTCATTCAAAATATATATTCATTATTCAACTGATAATAGGAAAACTAACAATGATAATTTTTTTTTGGATAACTAGTAACTAGATTTTCTCCTCATAGCAGGTCCAACTATATAGGGTCCACGAGGAATCTTATTCATCTTAGGTCTAAAAAGAAAACCATAATGTTTTTTTCCACTCTCCCTCAAGAATAGGTAGAGTAATTAGTCTAGTAATAGAAAACCATAATTGAAAATTAGAAGAAGATAAAAGAACTTAGAACTCTTCCCTAATGGTTAACCATAATGATAAATACATGTTTCATAAGAATTATCATGTCACAAGTTACTCTTATTGAGAACATACTCATTTCAATCATCTTATTCAGTGTGCTTGTAGTGATTCATGGTTGATCATTCAATGGTCGCCTCCATTCTTCTCTGGAGCTGTCACACTTTAATCATTTTGGTCACTCCCTTACAACTGCATGCAATCCTTATGTAGTGGATTAGATTTATCCTAGCTATGCTAGAAGAGGTTAGTTTCATTCTAAAGTACACACATCATTAATAACCATAAATTAAACATATAATCATATTGAATTTCATGAAAATTCATACAATCACTCATACAAATGTCATCCTATCATATTTGCATTACCATATACTAAAGTCTGGTTTAGAATGGATAAAAGGTATAAAATATGTATAAGTCTTAGGATTGTCTGTGAACTTTGGAAGATGGAAATGATAAAAGACATAAACTTAATAAATAAATGTAGCCATAAACTGAACGCATCACTCCCCACAACTAAGATGTTGCTTGTCCTCAAGAAAATTCAAGGTTGGAGGCTATACTATAGATTTATCTCCCTGGAATCATCCACAATGTCAACTCTCTTTACTTGCTTCAAGTAATAGCTTTTCTATTCTGAGAGCTTCACCATTTTTTTGTTCTCTGCTACTTCTTCTTCCCCTCATTTCTTCCATGTCCAATGTGGTATTGGAAAAAAGACTTGAATAGGAGGATGAAAGACAAGTGGAAACCATGCAAATCCATTGTTTAGTGCAATGTCCATGTATTTGTGAGACCTGTAAATCATAGTTACCAAGTTATAAAGAGAGTGTGGCTTCTTTCTTTGCAATTTTGGTGAAATTTATTCCCATCTCTTCTAAAAAAATTTAAAAGATTCATTAATAGTACTTGTGGCTAATCCCTTCATCCTTGCATAATCATGTTTTTTGATATCCATCATTTTTTTTCCAACACCTCTATAATTCAAGAGATCTAACCATTGATCTATGATTGCATTAGGATCCATTGATTCTTCCCTAAGTTGTAAGGAAATAGATTTTTCTCTTTCATGGTATTCTTGTAGGATTGTGCCCCTTTGATGCTCATTTCTAATATAAGAGGACAATGCTCTTATTTGAAGATCACCTACAAACATTAATGGATTCCAAGTGGTATCAACTGAAAGAACATAATTGTGTAGATAGAATTCACATAATTGATCTTGCATGCTTGGTGTGAAATTGAAGAAAGTATCTAAAAATAATATTATCCTAAATTAATTGCTATGGGAAGATCACTAATCAATTGGCTAAATTTAAAACATAAAAAAAATTCTTGCAAGAATAAAGCATAAACTCTAACATGTGGCCTAAACTTTAGTAATTGTGCTGCCTTGTTTGCTATTTCTCCAATATTTACCTTCAATAATTTTAGTTATTCTTCTTTCTTTTCCAATGCCTTGGTGTGATTGGATATCAATTCAACTCTCTTCCCTACCCATTCTTTCTTTTCTTGGGAGAATTCATGTGTTCTCTTCCATAATTCAACACTTAGGGACACTACAGTTGGTTCAATGGGGGTTTTAATCTAAGGAATTGGGCCTTGAGATACTAGTTCTTTCCCTTTTGCTTCTACGATGGCAAGTTGTGCCAATATCTCCAATTTTGACCCATGCTCAAACTTGTGAAGCCTCTCCTCCAATTCTTTAATCCTGGCATTCCACTCACTATCCTTTTGTTGGTATATCTTTAACAACTCCTCCAACTACTTTATTCTCTACATTGCCTCTTGAAATTCCTTATTAACATTTCTTTCTTCAATAAAAATTTCTTCATCCTTCTATAAAAATGCACATCTCCCATTTCACTTGTGTATTCACAACCCTTTGAAACATGGCTTTTTGGGGATTTTCTCCTCATTTTCTTAGCTACAAAAATATCTTCTAAATATGATTAAGAAGTGATAGAAAAATATGATGGTTACACAATGGGTGTTTTTAGTTCATTACCAAGGGCATCCCCTTGTGAGTCTTTATCTATTTCTACCATTACAAAATCCTCTTTTGAATTTTTAATTGATCCTCTCATGGACCCCTTCTTCCTTAGGTGATATGAACGCCTTTTGGATTGCGTGATATTTTTTTCCCCTCTTATAGGTGTAGAAGAAGAAGATCCACTTTTCCCTTCCATTTCTTTTAGTGGCATTTTCCACCCCTTTACAGGTGTAGAGGTAAAGGCACCATTCCTTCTCTTTTTACCTCTTGGCGGCCTCTTAGAAATAGGGGTTTCTTGATTATTTTTTGTTGTGGGCTACTCATCAAAAGTTGCAAGGTGGGTTCCTTGAAAAAACTCCTCTTCTAGTTCCTCCACATGCTACAGACAGGTGTTGTAGCAGGGGAACTAGAGGGAATTTCTTCCTCTAGATTAGCCACAATAGGTTCTTCCATTCTTTATTCTTGGCCTCCATTTCCCTCATTAGGAAATTCAAGGATATTGTCAATTGATATTGCTACAATTAACAAAGTCTTCCCAAGAAACATTTGGGAACTAAACCCTAAGGCTCCTCTTTACTAGTAATGTAAGAAAAAATGAGACAATGTTGAGTTGTTTCTTTTCCTTTTATATATTCAGAGGACAATATTTTTAAGAGATTGTACAAAAGGGTGGGAACATTTACATGCCTATCATGACATAGATAAATCAACAATTTAAAATGGACTATGTAAATAAATGACTATTGACCATCACATGTCAGGTATTTCACTATATAAGAAGTTAATTTAGCCTAAATCCAAGGCATAGACAAATATTTACTACCTTGTGAGGAAGAATCCATATTTTCTCCTAGCAAGGAGAATTGATTTCTTTCTACAATGGCATCTACTCTGACTGGAAACTCCTCTCCCACTCTTGGTAAGGAAAATACTTCAGCTATAACTTCCTTTAATGCATCCATCTTCAGACCCCTAACAATTGCCTCATCATTCTAAAATGTGTTAGTGAATTTTTAGGTCATTACCTCATTGAATTCTATAATATTTAAGAAATAATCCATCCAACCAACATACTAGAAGATAGTCAAACATTGCCTATCTTCCAATAGAAGGTTATGTGTTGTTGGTTACCTTCATAAGATATCACCCCCATCAATGCTTCATTAATTTATAGTCACTTCCGAATTATGCTTGCTTCACAATTCTTGCTCTGCTCTGTTCTTGTTCCACCACCCAATTATACCACTTCTACTGTGCCTATATGTTGTATTACTCAAATGCACCTCTAAATTTAGCTACTTAGAACCCTTTTCTCTCCTCTAAACTCCATGTCTTTTGAAAATGGAGAAAACTAAAATGGTGGAAAGATTTGCAGAGAGTTTTGAAAATCAAGAAAACTAAAGAATAATCATGAATACCCCTCCCCCAAATAAAGTTACTAAGTGTCCTCACTTAGTGAGTAGGTTTGGGTGGAGGTAGTAATTAGAATTAGTGTATAATTAAAACATGATATGTTACATGCATGAATGCACTATAAACACACAAAAAATCAATAATTTCTTCTATGTTAATTATGATAAATTAATGCATACTGTATCTGTAGAAATAGCTTGGAGTGAAATTCAGCTTGTGTGAAGCAACTAAATGATTCCTATAACTTGATTTGATGTGACACATGCTTTGATTGTGATGAATTTTATGCAATAATATTTTAAAATTATTAACATGTGTGACATGTGGAAAATGATGGATGAAAACGATTGTAGAAAGGATGAAATGGGTGAGGTAATTAATTGCATGATATTATGGAATTGAAAAAGGTGGTAGGATGGCTATGTGTATATAGATGAAATAGGTTGCATGTAATGGAGTGGAATACATATGGCTAGATTCGTGAAATGAGATGCTATGATATGATGAAAATATAATTAATGCGAGTGATTTTGAAATGATGGACATAAAAGTGCTACAGGCTCATGTAGTAAAAAGTCCTTTTTGTAGTTTTGTCACCTAGTGACGTGATGTTGTAGGTCCATGTTGCTTCTTTGACTACTTTAGAAATGAAGACTGCCGATTGTCACATGTACAATGTGTTTATGTGAAATTTGTTGTAGAATTATACCTATAAAATCCCAATACGAAAGCTATGTGGCTCGTCTACTAATGCTTTAGAATAACTACTTTTTGTTAACAATGTCTTTTGTATCTATGGCTCAAATTGATGCTATAGTGTTAAAATAAAGTTGTAGAGGAGGAAATTTTCTACTCTCGAGTTTCTAGGAAAAATAAGAGTTTACAAGGAGAAAATGGTCCTCAACTACCTCAAAGAAAAAATATTAGGTGACAGGATGAAATGATGAGAGTTTCAAAATAAAAAAGAGTACATCACAAAGGTTTTTTGGATAGATTGACAAGCTCTCAGTCAAGGACGACAACAGGACACAAGGAAGACTCCATGACATGCTAGTGTCTCAATGACATGCTGGCATCTTGTATGAACCAAAAATTGAGGATATTATAGAAAATAGCTTAAGCGACTACTATTTTTTTGATTGTTAAGAACTCTTAAGAATGCACAAAAATAATAAAAAATAATAGAACTAAAATAATGTAAATTGAATGAGATAAATTAAATAAAATGTAAATGATAAAATGAAATGAGAGAAATAAATTAATCACAATAGACCAAGCATTGAAGCATCCAACAATGAAATATCTTCAATTCCTACACACATAAGATCAAGAGGAAATGTTGGGGCTGTTTGGGGCTTGCCTCAGCCAAACCTCCATTTCAATGTTTCCACCTCCACAGACAACCAAATAGATAGATAGATAGAAAGATAAATAGACAAGAAGATAGAATGTATAGACAAGGGATGTGATAAATCCCAGTATGCTCAAAGATATAAGACAATAAATAGATATCACTTTCAGAGCTTGTGGAAGCCAAAGAGAGAGAGAAAGAGAGAAAGTTATGAGAGCCAAGAGAGTTACAAAGATTATTGCAAGAGATTGAGATTGTTGTAGCAAACTATAGAGAGATATGTAAGCTTGAGAGAAAGAGAAAGAGAAAGAGAAGAGAGAATGAGAGATCAAGAAAGAAAAGACCAAAAGAGATCTAGAGAGAGCAATATAAATGAAAAGATAGACTTTAAAGAGAGAAGCAGAGGGAAAAGAAGGTTCTCGGGCCATTACAAGGCATCCCAAGTAGTTTTCACCAACCAAAATAGGTGACAAGAGACAATATGCTCAAAAATGGTCGTTTGAACATTATAATGTTGTGGGACACTAGCGTGGTGTGCGAACGTCCATGCGACATGCTAGTGTCCATATAATTCTAGCTCAAAATGACAGGGACAAGGAAAACACAAAGTTTAATGCAAAGTTGACATAAGAAGGTAGCTATTGAAAAGGGGTCTTGAGCATCTTGAAAGTAAATTATTAATATTTTAAAATTTTTAATTTTTTAATTTTTTAATTTTTCCTATAATGAATTCAAAAATTTAAATACTTAAGTCAATAATCTTAAATTTCAATTAATTGAATAATACACTTAAGTTAGATATAATAAAATACATAAAATAGATTGTTGAATAGTTACATATACTTTCTATTCTTGTATTAAAAAATCATTTATTTTATTTTATTTTTTGTATAGATATTTTAGATGAATAGATTTAATATGATATATACTTAATTTTGTATAAACATATTTATTATATATAAAATTTGGTATGTAAATATACATGTTTCTATAGGTATATAATCACATTTAAATTATGCACCCCTTTTATTAATTACTTTCATTTATTTATTCCTTCAATTTTTGTGTTATTTATTCTCATTATCTTATGTATAGGTATATAATCATAAGTAGTTATGCATTCACTTAATGAATTATTATCTTCAATTATATTATTGATCATTTAGCATATCATACGACATTATACACATATAATATGCTTATGTATATATTATATGATATTTTTCTTCATTTAATTGCATAGGCTTATAAACATTTTATAAGTTATTATATACCTCCATCTAATGCATTTTAATAAACATATATTGAGGTTTATCATCTACATTATTTATTTAATGTTAAATTTAAATGGTATATAAGTATAATTTATCTATATAGATTTTTATGATATGCCTTTGTATACACAAATGATATATGTAAGACATATGCATTTTAAATGACATACCATAAGATAAGTTTATTATGTATATACATATGTATCAATATATAAGATGAATATGCTTATTTATATCTATTTTTTACATGTTATTATCAATAATATATATCTCTTACACATGTTATACAACATTACATAATTGACATATTATGCATAGACATATTTATTACTTAATTATACTAATTTCTAATTAGTTTTTTGTTTAATTTTTATAATCTATCTTAGTTTTTAATTATAAACTTTGAATCATGTGTAGTCTTCCCTCTTCCCCCACCCCCTATCTTTTTTATCTAGTCTTGGTCTACAAACAATTATTTTTCTCCTTCAACTCTCTATCATCATGATGATGGATCACAAAGTGTGATCCAAAATGTTGATTCAAAATAGTTCTTATAGAGTTGAATCCAGAAATAACATGCACTAATCATTATGGACTATAGAAATATGATATCTTTGATTAAATAGTTACAAGTTTATATCTTTAATTAGTATTACATTTTAAAATTGAACTTAATAATGAAATAATAAAGAATATAATATTGAATTTAATTCATAGTTAAAATCGATTGTATTGGTTTATTAAAAAAAAGAGTTGAAACTAAATTTACAATTGAGACCCTAAATTTTCACCTAAATTTATTGCTAATATGACACCTAAAGTTAACCCTAAACTCCAAACTAAACATGAATTAATGTTAGACATTTAAATACATCATTTGTAGTATTTGTTTGACTTTCTAAACATCATAGTGATCTAATATTCCATTAGCATTCACACATAGTTTCTATTGATAAATGTTTTTTATTAAAGTAAGTTGGGTTTTCAAAAAGACCCAAACCCTATTAAAAAATGAAAAAGAACAATACAATATAAAACAAAAGCAACCAAATTGCCCAAAACTAGAACCAATCCTACGGACCCTCACACCAATAAACTTAGTGTGAAGATGAGAGACATCTTACGAAGACCTTTTTCTTCTAGGCCTTTATACAACCGTGCATGAAGAGTTAACATCCAAGAGGGAGGGGATGCCCCCCTCAAGGGCCCATCTAAGAGTACTACACAAACAATGGGGAGTTGTCGATACTACAGATAAATTTTATCAAATACTAAATAACTAGTTTACCCACCTTTAAAATTGTATACCAACAATACCAAATTAATGCAACTTAGAAGATAGTCTGATTTTCTACCGTTATTTGCCATGAATTTTGAAAGAGATTACCTGTGCCCGGGCAACTTAACCAACACACTCTAAGAGTTGACCGCTTAGAGTGGCTGGTGTGGGGCCCATTTAATCCGTCCCTCTTCCATTCACTTTCCCGTTCTCCGTTAACCTTCATTTTTTTCGCACCCAGTTTTAAACCGTTTACCTTAAATTTTTCGCGCCCAGTTTTAATCTATTTCTCCTTCCCACCCATGCCAAGCTCAAACTCATTGTTAAAGTGTCTACACTGCAAAGGTTTCAGTGATGCGGGTGAAGTGTTAGCTCTTTCTCATGGCCTCTATGTAGGGAGCTTTGAATTAGCGTATAGCCATCCATCAAAGCGAAATGGACGAAGGTATTTTTAATTTAATGGGCATAGCCATATTTCTCCACATACTCGCATGATGAAGACCCACAAAAGAAGCTTCATTTTTAAAGCTGGCAGTTTTGGTGAATCAAGTATAATTTGTATTATGGAAAAAAAATTTCAATTCCAAAACTTTAAAATGGCTGCTATGACTAAATTTATGTTTCTAGTTCTTAATCTGCACATATAATTTATCATGTTATTTGGTTAAAAGTTAAATTTGGTACCCTACAGAACGTCAGAGCCTTGTTGAGGCAGATTGATCGCATTGAGTAAATGGATGTGTTAGTTGAGAATAGAGGAAAGTCATGTGTAGCATTAGGTGGAATGGGAGAAAAAATGGCATCCCGCATATGATTCAGATGTATGATATTCTTTGAATTGGTTGCAAAACATGCTACTTAACACCAAATCCAACACCGCTATTGGTTCTGTGGCTTTGATCTCCTTCAGTGTTCCGACCTTCGTTTTACTTTTGTTTATATGGTTAAGTGGTTTAACTTCATAGTTTCCCAATAACTTGAATCTGTAGACTTTCATAGCTCGTTATGTGTTGTATATTTGTCTTTTGCATCAAAATTATTTGTATCAAAATGAATTGCAGGAGCATTTTTTTCAATTTAAGTCTAAAAATTTAATGGTAATGTTAAAAGGGATTTGCTAAGATCACCTCCTTTCTATTTTGGGTTTCTCTCTTCTATTTTTTGCCACTACATACACCCAACCTACAAGAACCTACAACATCAAAATAGAATATTTTCGAACAAAAACTTGTTTCCAAATTTTATCTTCCACTTTCAACCAAATTTCTTACCATAATCCTTTTGTTATACCCATCTCCTTTTGGATCCTACCTAAAGTTGAGTGGATCAAATCATCTACTTTTGGATGAAATGCCAAAACTCTCCCTAACATATTTCATATCCCTTGGAGGCAAGCATCCGCCCAAAAAAATTGCAAAAAATAAGGAACTTGAATCCATACTCTAGAAATCATGGTTCAATCAAGAGAAAATTCTTATTGCATGACCAAGGCACATTCACTAAAATATATGGTCTATGCTCTATAAATTGGCATAATAAAACAAAAAATTCATGGGCATTTAGATAGATTTCTATTGTTCCTTTTATCTTTTAAAAATATTTATAGCCCATGCTTGAAGATAAACTAAACTAGGTCATAAAGCATTAAATATACAAATTAACCCTTTTCATGCAAATTGATCTTCCTCTTACAATACTTCATGGCCTATAGAAACTATTGGATGTTCCCTAGTATAGGAGTATAAATTTTCATTTGATGCATTTGATGTACCAAGGCTTTTTTAGCTACCAATTTCTATTTTGAATTGAGTAGAAACATGCTATACTTTATGTATTTTTCAAACAGGTCTCCTATGTGCCACATCAATACATGATTTGTTAAATGTGATAAGACCACAAGTACCCTCAAGCCTAACAATTAAGGGCCCTATACTAAAACCTCTACCTCTTAGTGGTTTCCAATGACCTGGCACCAACCACACTTGTTTACACTTCCAAAACCTACACATTCACACCATTACCACAAGGGTGGCATTCCTTAGGTGCTATTGTTAAATGGAAAAAAGACTCCTTTTAAAAATCCATCTAGCTCCAATGGTAAATTTTACATTGATGCAAATGAGTCTTATCATAAGTAGTTAAAGGCTAAAACCCCAACCATACTTTTTGTATACAAATGATTTTATATACGATCTAACACTTAATGCTATAAATGGTAAATCAAGCTATGAATGATTATAATATAAGTATATTGGAATCACATATGTTATAATCATTTAGGGATCACATCAACTATAATAGATACAAATAAAAGAATAATTATAAGTGTTTAAATAGTATTTATGCTACAATAATTGTATGTGATTTAATATTTATGAAATTTATTAATTATAAAAATTTCAATGACTATTTTAATTATTAATGTAATAATATTTTGATGTGTTGTGAAAAATTTAGTAGGGAGTTATCTTTAGAATTTTTATTAGCCATGTGACAAATAGAATAGCATAAAAATATTTAATGGTAGTAACTCTATCAAGATGGTGATTGTATCCTTCATCTATTCTAGAGGAGATGTATTCTCTAAGAATAATTCATCCATTTCTTCTTGGAAGAAGAGTTGATTCTTCAAGATGGACACACCTTCTTGACAAACTTTACTTGCACCTCTTTTGAATATTATTTGTATTATCTATCTAAACTTTAAAATAGATGCATGAAAATATAAACACATAAATAAATAGATAGATAAGAAAATACGTAAACACTATTTGTTTTAACATTTACTTAAAAATAATTTTATTTTCTACATATTATTTCTAAATATTTTATTTTTTAAAAGTTTTTAAAAATAAATAAAAATAACTATAATGAAAATAAGAGGTGCAGAGTAATGGTCTCATGTTAACAAAGCCTAAAAAATAACTGACATTAGATATATATTATAATTATAAAATAATTCTTAAGTAAATTAGAATAAGATGATTCTTATATTAGTTCTAAGGTAAAATTAAAAAACTCTTAAGCAAATTAATTAACTATAAAATAGTTATTAAGTAAATAAAATAAAATAAAATAACTCTTAAGTAAATAAAACTAGCATACCCTTCCAAAAATCTATATAAAATATGTTAAGAGATATTATTCTCTAGGTACTTGTTATGAATTAGATTTTTTTAAAGATAGGTATGTTGGTTTACTTTAACTTTTACGTTAAAAACCATTTTATTTTTTCATCTAGCAATAAAACCAATAATATATAACAGGCAAAAAAATTATAAAACATTTTTTTACTTTTTGTTATTTAATAATGTTCACTCATGTTATGTTTATTATTAAAATATAATGATTTGAGATGTAAATGACTATTAAATTTAAGTTAAAAAGATTTTATTAAAATACTCACATCATTACAACTCATCTCTTTTTATCACTATAATCATGTCTCTCATCATTATTAATAATGAAACATTTATGTTTGGTGCATTAAAATGAATAAACAAATTAAATGCATCATTCGTGGGTGCATGCCCATAGTCTTTGATCTTTTACACACATTTTTTGGGTTGACCTAGCTTAACATGTCCCCTTACAATATAATGACAATCCTTCCATGATTTTTTAAATTCTACATGTCTTTGATCTTTTACACAAATCTTTGGAATTGACCAAGGTGAAAATGTTCCATTTTGATATGATGATAATATTTCCAACGTATTTGTAAATATTACAAGTCTCTAATATTAGAAAAGAGCAAAGAAAATAAATATCATTGGGATAAGTTATAGAGTAGAAATACACACTAAGCAAGGTCAAATCCATGCACAAAGAATAAATACATGATTGTAGAGTAGACCCAAAATCATGAAGTCAAAATTGGTGACATCATAGAGATTTATTACATAGTTCAAGACATTTCATTCACAAAAGATACATTTTAGTAACAATCAAGAATATATTCTTAAATTCATTATCTTTATTAAACTGTGTTCACTCTCTAATCATAAAATTAAATATCCCTATTCACCAGAATTACTCATAATTTAACATTTAATAGCAAAATCCATTAATCCACAAAATTAAAAACTTTTAATTATTAATTTATATAAAAGTATAGACATATCATTTTATTAATCTACACTAAATTTACCATGCATATACTAGAATAGATATCTTAAGTACATCTATTAAAAAACACTTAGAAATATCAAAATTGAATTATTTTATTTACTTTAAGAGTTATTTGATTTTACTTTAGAATTATTTAAGGATTATTTTATTTATTTATCTCGTTTTTTAATTAATTTATTATATTTCATTTTACAATTATTTCAGAATTATTTTGTTTTATTTTATTTATATTATTGATTTTATTTTATTTGAAGAACTATTTGTATTTACATAACAATAATTTAATTTAATTTACTCATTTTTGGATTAAGATGTAATTTTTAATTTTATGTTTTAAAAAAAATCATTCATTATTTCAATAATTATATTATATATATATTTTTATTATTTTAATATAATATATTTTTAAAAATATTATGTAATTTAAATTTAAAAATAGAAATTTTCGTTAACATTTTTATTTCTTGATATAATTATTTATGTATAAAAATATCAATTTTAATAATAATTTAAATTTCTAAATACATATAAACATATTCATAATAAATTTTTTATTAATAAATCTTATTTATTTAATTAAATAAAAACACAAAAATAAATAAAAATAAATACTATTAATTTTACCTAATAAATCATAAATTGTACCTAATAGCACTGGGCGCGAAAAAATTAAAGGTAAAACGGTTTAAAACTGCACGTGAAAAAATTGAAGATTAACGGAGAACGGAAAAATGAACGAAAGGAGGACGGATTAAATGGGCCCCACACCAGTCACTCTACGCAGTCAACGCTTAGAGTGTGCTGGTTAAGCCCGACCATTTGTGCCATCTTACAATTAAAGTTCTAAAATTTATAATGGAGATCATGGTGGATTTTTTTACTGTAAATACTAATACACAGACTTGTAAAATTCTATTTTAAAGAGGCTAAGAGATATAAGTGAGACCTTGAAAACTGAAATTCAAAAATGTCACTATAAGAATTCGTTATAAGGTTCGTTACGATATCGTGCTGACTCCGTTAAAATTCGTCTATCCTCGTCGTGACCATGTAATTATGATTTCAATCAAAAGTTCAGACAGTGGCGACAAAAAGCATAAAGGTTCTAAAATTCAACATATTATATATTTTTCTTCACTTACTTCCTGTACGATACATAATTTTTTTTTGTTTTATTTAGAGACACTATAAACGCTTTTCTCTTGACTTCAAGAGTTTTTGGATCTTAAGTAGACAAGCACACAGTTGATTTGTACAATAATATCATATCTACTAACCTGACTAGGGCTTTTTCCGAAGTAAAAAGAAAGATCCAGAGACAAGCGGTTCCGGTTGATCTCTTCAGAGCCTTGATCGGGCAACAACATAATTGTTACCATGGTCATCTGAGCTTGTACGGCGAGGTTTACTTAGTTTTCTGGAAGAAGCTTTGGAAGCTGGGGAGACTTTCTTGGCCAATTCTCTGAGGAGGAACTTTTGTATTTTGCCGGTGGAGGTTTTGGGCAGTTCCATGAACTTTACTGCCTTGGGAACCATATAATGAGGAAGCTTGTCTCTACAGAAGGAGATAACATCCTCTTCTTTGATCTTCTCCTTAGTGTTAATGAAGGCGCAGGGCGTCTCACCCCAGTGAGGATGAGGCATTGCAACGACGGCCGCCTCAATGACCGACGGATGAGTATACAGAACGCACTCAACTTCCACGCTACTGATATTCTCACCACCGGAGATGATCACGTCCTTCGACCGGTCTTTAATCTCCACGTACCCGTCGGGATGGATTACACCCACGTCACCCGTGTGGAACCACCCACCGGAAAAAGCCTGCGCGCTACTTCGGGCGTCGTGGAGATATCCTTTCATGAGGCTACTGCCTCTTAACATAATCTCCCCCACGCTCTTTCCGTCCCGGGGAACGCTGGACATGGTATCCGGGTCCTTCACGTCCACACCATCCAGGCTCAGCACGCCCACTCCTTGCCGACCTTTGAGGGAAGCGCGATGGGACTCAGGTCGTCCGTCCCATTCACTCTTCCACTCGCAGGCCAACGCGGGACCCGTGGCTTCCGTGAGCCCATAAGCATGCGTTACGTGGAAACCCATGGCTTCCATTTTTGTCACAACCGGTGGGGCGGGCGGTGCGCCACCTGTCAGAATGTGAACCCGGCGTTCCAAGGGCGTACTAGCTTTCGCTTTCTCGTGCGGCCCCGAATTGAGAAGTATGTTGAAGACAATTGGTGCACAACAGAGATGAGTCACCCCATGGTGCGCTATGGCGGAGAATATTTCCGTGGCAGTGGTATTGCGAATGCAGACACTTGTTCCCCCTCGTGCCGCAAGTGCCCAGGTGAAAGTCCAGCCATTGCAGTGGAACATAGGAAGCGTCCACAGGTAAACCGGTTCCGTTTCCATGTTCCACAGTAACAGAATCGCCAGACTGCTCAGATATGCGCCACGGTGGCTGTAGACGACACCTTTGGGAGTCGAAGTTGTGCCTGAGGTATAATTCAGAGCAATGGAGTCCCACTCGTCTAGTGGCATTAGTGGCTGGAACCGCGGGTCTCCGCGTCGCACCAGGTCCTCGTAAGTCATCATCTTGCCGGCGCTGTGACACGGGTCGTCGTGAATGAGAATCAATTTTGGCTTACTTTCCCGTTTCAGCATGCCCAGCGCCTGCTCGGCCAGAGGCAGGAATTGGTAGTCCACAAACAAGAGCTTGGCCTGACAATGGGAAAGAATGAGGGCGACGTTGCGGGCATCGAGGCGGGTGTTGATGGTGTTGAGAATCGCTCCGGCCATGGGGACGGCGAAATGCATCTCGTAGAGCGCTGGGACATTGGGCGCCACCACGGACACCACGTCTCCTCTCCCAACGTACTCCGCCAGAGAGCACGCCACACGACGACATCGATCCCTCGTTTGCGACCAGGTAAAACGAACGTCCCCATAAATTATCGATGCTCGGTCCGCGTATACGTCTGCTGCTCTGTCTAAAAAGCTGACCGGGGACAGAGCAACGAAATTCGCAGAGCATTTGGGCAAGTCCTCCATCTTTGTCTTGAGCGCCTCCCTCAACTGGCTTATTATAAATACAGAGGGGATAATATGTGGTTGGAAACCAAAGTTTATGAATGGAGGAAGATTATGGGCATTGGTTGTGGTGATGGGGCAATGGGCCGGGGGATTATATAGGGCAAGATTAAAGTAAGGTCTTGTGTGCTGTCCATGTCACTGGGAAAGCATCGGAAGGATCCTCGCTCTGTCATTGGAAGCACATGGAAAAGCTGAAACCCGGGGTCCACGGTCTTGCTCCGATTTAATTTCCAGGCCAGTTTTCTTGGTGGGGGCAGGGAGCCGCAATTATTCTTCAATAGCTAACGGTTCGGTGGTCCTGAAAGCCTGAATAATGTATGTTTCAAGTTTCCTCACACGACTGCAATTGTACCATATTCTTGAGCTGCATTTATAGCCGAAAATCTCTCCTACAGTAACGTTGAACAGGTTGGATATTGGAAGTTACGACAGAAGTGAATCGTAGAAACTTCCCGTCATGGGCAGGTATAGTCAAGCACGAGGGCACCATATGTGGCCCACACGTTTACTGCATCAGAGACTGGAAAACGGCCGACGAAAAAGACCGTTGGAAATTTCGGTTTCTTCAATAAAAACACGAGCAATTTGCTGGTCATTCAGTCTCTTGCAATGGTGGTGCACGTGACTCAGCATGCTGGTGGGAACAGAGGAGGGAGCCGTAATTCGGAGACAAGAGAAGCTATTTTGAAACCTTTCACGGGTTTGCATAGTAACGGGGAGACATCTTTATCCGTAGGGATGAGAAAGATATGGATGGAGTCAAAAGGCTCTTCATTCCAAAAAGAGGTACCTGATGACTACCATGACTCCGCTTCTCACATGGACCTTCAATGCAAATATTCCCCCGCACTCCGCAATGTTTCACCGACATTTTCAAGGGCTTTGCGGCGTCATTGCTGCTCATTTTTTACACATCTTAATCAGTTTTGATTATATCTACTTTCATCTTTTTCTATTTATCAAATTAACTTTTAAATATGAGTAAATAATAGATAAATCAGGGGAGATAATTTTGATAACTTTTAAATATGAGTAAATAATAGATAAATAAGGGGAGATAATTTAGTAATTGTTAAGCAAATCGATGTTTTAATAATCATTCATGACTAAATAATGCATAAGTTAGGGGAGAGGATTTAATAGGTGTTCACATATTCCATGGTATTGTATATTTAAGACTTGAATTAAATAATTTAAGACTTGTATATATTTGTAGAGGAAATTCGCTACTCTCAAGTCTCTAGGGCAAGGAATAGTCTGCAAGGAGTGAATTTTCCTTAACTATCTTAGGGACAAGAGCTCAAGTGACGAAAGATGATTAAGGGAGAGTTTATGCAATGTTTTTAGGTTTTATGATTGCTTATGGAAAATGATTTAGAAATCAAGTGTGCAGGCCTCAAAGGTCTGGGGAGACAGATAGACTAGCTCTTGGCCAAAGGATGAAAGCATAGGCCAAGGATGACAACGCGGGGTGATCCCACAATACTAGTTTACAATTTTTGGGCAAACTGGACACTGAACTAATTTTTTTAAACTAAATCTTCACTTTCAGGCTCCTATAGCGACTCAACTGTGAGTGATTTGTGACGTTTTGTCTATAGATTCTAAATATATTTTTTTCAAAAAATTTGGAATCAGGTTGCACTTCTTTTTCCATCTCCTTTGAAAACTAGATTTTAAAAAAATAGCATTTTTAAGGAGTGACGCTCACCGTATACAACATAATTTTTTTTGTATGAAGGATAAAATTCTAATTTTTTCAAATTTAGATTTGTAACTATGATATCTAGCACTTTCATTTGGTTTCATAGTGTTTTATTAAATATTTTTTCCTTAAGCAAGTTTCAAAGTCAAACTAATTACAATTGAAACATAGGCGGACTATATACAACATAATTTTTTCTTTATGTACCAAAATTCAATTTTTTTTTTTTTAATGGATCAAGGATATCAATACCCAACCTGAACATATTTTTTAAAATTTTATTTTGATAATATGCTATTTTTCCACATGTGCATAACAAAAAGCTTGATTTTCAGTGAAAAACCTATGTTTAATAAAACTAAAAAAACACATACATAATAAAACCAAAACATATTAAAATTATATTCATTGGATAGATTTTGATATTTCAAAATCTTTGGAACTAGATGTTATATCAAGAGAGATGAAGATATAGGAAAGTTTGATGCTAGGAGTGATGAAGGAATCTTTCTAGGTTACTCTACTAAAAACAAGGCTTATTGATGATATAATAGAAGATTGAGGAAAATGGTTGAAAGTGAAAATGTTAGAGTTGATGAAGACACTGCTAGATCATTCAGATACTGCAAATATGATTCAGATGACCAACTTGATAGTACTAATAAAGGAAAAAATGCTCAGACACAGAATCAAGTTCAAATTGTTATGGTGAATCAAGAGAATCAAGAAGGAGAGGCTAGTGGAAGTGTAGAAGAAATAACAAAAGAAACAAAAGTTCAAGAGAATCCTAAATTTCTGAGGTATGTAAAGCTAAATTATTATGAAGATCAGATTATAGAAGATAAGAAAAAAATTGTGCAAACTAGAAGAAGAATTGCAGAAGAGTATTGTTTGATTTCCAAGATTGATCCAAACAATGTCAATGAAGCATGTAAAGATGAACATTGGATGGAAGCAATGAAGGGAGAATTGATGCAGATAGAGAAAAATGATACATGGATTCTTGTTCCCATACCTTAGGACAAAAATGTGATTGGAACTAAATGGGTCTTTTGGAATATGTTGAATGAACAAGGTGAAGTGGTCAAGAATGAAGCAAGAATGGTATGTAAAGGGTACTCACAGATGGAAGGTATTGATTTTGAAGAAACCTTTGCCCCTGTTGCTAGAATTGAAGTTGTAAGATTATTTCTTGCTTATGCTGCTTTTAAGAAATATAAAGTCTATCAAATGGATGTAAATTTAGCATTTTTGAATTGTGAGCTAGAAGAAGAAGTATATGTTGAGCAACTAGATGGATTTCAATTGATTGATAAGGAACACATGGTTTCTCTATTAAAGAAAGCACTGTATGGAATAAAGAAATCCCCTAGAGCCTGGTATGCTAGATTGGATAAATACTTGTTGAAGCTTGGATGTAATAAAGGTACAACTGACAGTAATTTGTATTTCAAGATGGATCATGATAAAGAGTTGATTATTGAAGTCTTTGTTGATGACATCATTTTTGGAGGTGATGATGACTTATGTATGAAGTTTGTTGATGAAATGAAAAGTGAATTTCAAATGTCAATGATTGGAGAGATGAAGTTATTTTTGGGATTGCAAATCACTCAATTAGATAATGGAATATTCATATCTCAGTCTAAATATGTAAGAGAGATACTAAAGAAGTTTTGTATGGAAGACTCAAAGCCTGTTGGTACACCCATGGTAACCGGATGCAAGTTAACACCGAATGATGATTCTCCTGAGACAAATAAGACAAGATACAGGTCAATGATCAGTGGATTGCATTATTTGACTCAGATAAGACCTGAAATCATGAATGTTGTATGTATGGTTGCTAGATATCAATCTGATCCAAAGGAATCTCATGTAACTGCTATAAAGAAAAAATTTAGATACTTGAAAGGAACATTTGACTTTGGCCTATGGTATCCTAAAGATGATCTTACTTTGAGTGCCTTTACTAATGTAGATTAGACAAGTGATGTGGATGATAGGAAATTTACTAGTGGTGGTACCTTCCTCTTGGGGAAGAAGTTGGGGTCTTGGTTAAGTGAAAAGCATAATTCCATTTCCTTATCAATTGTTGAGGTAGAATATATTTCTGCTGCAAACAATTATATTCAAGTAATATGGATGAAGCAGATGTTGAGAGATATTAGAATTGAGTACAATGAACCTATTGCTATATTTTGTGATAATTCAATTGCAATAAACATTTCTAAAAATCTGGTGTTGCATTCAAAGACCAAGCATATATCTATCAAATATCACTTTTTGAGAGACAAGGTGAGTGACAAAGAAGTTAGACTAGAGTATGTGCCTACTAAGGAATAGATTGCAGACATCTTTACCAAGTCGTTGCCTAAGGATACTTTTGAATATCTTAGAGGGAAGTTAGGGGTGATTTCCCCTCCTAATCAGAACTAAGATGCAAGTCTTTGTATCAATCCGTGCACTTACAAGTCATATCTTTGATTCGGATTGATGTTATGGTGGCTACTACTCAGAGGGAGTAGTCAGATGATTTAGATATGTGGTTCAAAGCTTATGTGTACCTCTTCCATTGATGTCAAAGGGGGAGAAGAGTAATGTGAAAAACTATGGAAGAGCTAAAAGTAAGGGGGAGAAGAACAGTATGAGAAAAACCATGTGTAAAAGGGAGATTGTTGGAAGAAGAGTTAGCTGCATTGATGGTGTATTTTTCACATCATGTGTTGCCATCAATGCCAAAGGGGGAGATTGTTGGATGTTGTGGTTGTGTTGCTGATATGTGGTTGTCATTAATGTCAACACTATTAGCATTGGTGTCTTGAAGGTTGTATATGTCGAGGATATTGAGAAAATTATAATAATATGTTGAAGGTCGTTTGTGAAGCTGTAAAGTTCAACGTGTTGGAAAATTTAGTATTTTGATATTCAGAAGTTGTGTATTAAATGGTTTGTTTATGAGCCTATCTATTTTATCTACTAGAAGTTTCAGAGGTGCACACCAATATTTATGCAATTTGTGACTTTTTGTGTTCCTACAGTTATTCTGTTACTGTAGTTGGTGTTTTTGGAAGAAGAGAATGTAATTCTGGTAATTTGAGTTGTTGTGTATGCTTCTATGATGTTTTTTGATGTTTCTAGACCGTTCTATATCTTTGTTGCATGCTCGCATTGATTGGTGTGTTCGTGATTGAAGATTTTTCTTTGTGTGTTTGGGTTTTTCATGTTCTTGGCCGACATGGTGGTTGTAGCGTGTTGAGGATCCTTGTGGATTAACTTTGAATGCTTGGTACATTCGAGGATGTTGATTTAGGTCTTCATTATGTTGTGACCAACTTTGGTTGGTGTGCATTGAGAATTGATTATGAATTGGGCCGACAGTTTGTATTCATCTATTATTTTATTCTTGGTTGACAAAGTTGTTGATGTAATTCCATGTAGTGGATATATAAGAGCGATTTTTTTCTTCATTTGGGATATGTATGTGTGAAAAGTGTGTATGTGAAGTGTGTGAATAAAGACCAGATCATTCGATTGCATAGAAGAGTGTGAAGAAGATTGAGCGAAGTATGAAGAAGTGTTTATGTGCCTAACCAGAATTGTAATCAGGCTTTTGAAGAAGCTAATTTCTCAGTTCAAATCCTTTAGATGGTTTTAATCTGAATGTTTCTATAAGATAGTGTGTCTTCTTTGAGTAGTGAGCTCTAGGCAGTGTGCTTGAATGGATGTGCATTCCCATTATTCATCTCTATACTTTTAATAGGGTATAATCTTGTGGACTGACATCCATCGTGGTTTTTCTCCTAACAAGGTTTCCACATGTAAAATCTTGGTGTTCTTTGTGTCTTTGTTGTTGTGATTGTTTATGCATAATGTTCATTCATTAGATCTGAGAATAAGTTGGATAAATTTTAATAAGTTTGAATAATCTGTGACAACTGATTTAGCCCCTCCTTCTCAGTTGTCTATCCTTGTTTTTCCAACATCCTACACTGGAGGCAGGTTATTGATGAGATGACCGGTTTTGATGGAGACCCTAGCTTCATGCCCACATATGGCATGATGATGATGATCAGTTATTTTACTGTCATTGAACTAGATATATTCAGGGTCATGAGCACAATATGATAGAGTGATACCTTCCTGATAGGGTTTATCACTAGTTCAGAGAGGTACAAGATGCACTTGATGCTGCACACAAACCCATCTTTGCATGAAGATTGAGGTAGATAGCCTGGGGATAGAGGATCCAACCTTAGGTAGCCATTCATGAATTTTGATAGTTAGTGGTGTAGCCTTGGGTGTACTTTGATGGTCCTGGAGATGTAGGGAATACACAAGCATATGATGCATACTAGAAGGCCCATGATGGATGATTAGATTAACATTTCTAGTTGTGCTAGCAATAGACAGAGGATGAGACAAAGGACCTCAGATTGGGTAGGTCCCACAATAGCTAGGTCACTAGCCATAGGATGGAAAGTGTGGTGGGCACACAGGTCATGATGGACAGGTTCCACCATTGGTGCCACCCATTGGACAGAGGCCCCCACATAAGCATCCACATCAATAGCCACCCTAGTAGGGACACCTGCAGGCCCCATGGCCACCACCACTAGGTCCTGATCCTAGGGATGGACATATAGTAACACTGTAAGTGCACATATAGGTGTTGATCGGGTAGCAACTACAAGAACATGCACAAATTTTGACCCTGACCCAGGAGAGGGATCAGACATGACAGGAAGTGGTGTAAGAGCACTAGATGAGGTAGGATGCTGACCTTGGATTGGCATATGAGATACGATGGATGTAGCAGCTAGAGGTTGCAACACAACAAGCATAGGGGTAGACCATAATCCTGGCGGAGATGTATGAATGAGCGATGCTGGAGGCATCCTAATACAGGACATTGTAATATAGAGTTGTGGCACATGATCGACAAGAGCCAAATTTCTCCCATATCATCCAGGTTGCTCCTAGTAGGACCCCTCGGGTAGGGCCAATTAGACAGACCATTAGGGTCACATCGCCAAAGCCGCGACAACCACCATGGTGAGAGATAGAGCGAGGGTAGCTCAGGGTAATGATGGTGCACTAGACACCCTTTTTTGATTGTACAACCTAATTTATGATGTGTATACATTCATTGGATGAGTTTTGATTAGCATCTTATATATTCGATGATGACACTATATAGTTGATTTTGATGTATCATGACATTCAACTTTTTTGATATATATATGATGTGATTTTATTTTACTTTATGTGTTATGGATGCATATGCTATAGATATATGCATTAATGATTATGATTTGATGCTTTATGCTTTATGATGTGATATGGTACATGATATGAATGCTTATGAATGATGGATCTATATGGATATATGTGATATTATTTATGTATGATGTATGTAATGCACATGTAATGTATGCATGTGATGTATTATTATGATACAATTAGATGCTTAGAATAACAAATCTATATTATACTTGACGATAATGCATATGAGGTGGATACTGTGTAATGCTATGTTTATTTCCATTTTTAGTATCTTTTCTATATGTGATGTGATTTATAAAATTCTTGTATGGCTATGCGATGGATGATAATGCATATGTGTTATTTATGAGATGCATAGAGTAACAAATTTATATTATTCTAGACATATTAATGATAATTCTATATATGATGGATGATGTTTCCTATTATGTATGATATGCAATATGCTTTTGGTTTGTGGATGCAGGATAGATGCAAATGGATTTTTATTTTGAATGTCATGATACCATGTTGGTATTAGTATATGGAGAAGGTAGAAGAATGAGGGATCAACCCTTAAGTTCAAGATGATATAGGAGTCCAACAAGTCTATGAAGCATTAAGAATTTATTAGATTAATGATGAGTGTTGATGATTTGTTGTTTATTAGGGATTGGGGTTATAAAGGCCTTACTTTCCTTATTTTTGATTACACACATAGATACGATACATAAAGGTATAAAAAATCAGGATGGCATTGTACCTAGTGAGGTTGAATTTGGCTGAACAATCAGATAGGAGTATACTTGTTCACACCTAGCATACAAATGTTATTAGGATGTATTTTAGACATTTCAAACATCTTGGACGAAAACATAGATAGGGAAAACCTAACAATGCAATAGTCAACAAGACACCTAAAACATCCTTCCTACAAAAAACAAAGTTTGCATGACCAAGGTTATATTACAAGAATATCCATCAAGCACAACAAACAAAAGATAATTATCAATGCCCCATTACTTTCTCTCTAAATCATTTTGATTAGACATCATCGAGAGGTTATTGGAATGAGCACGATAAGATAAATAAAAAAGAACAGATCAGGTAAACAAACAAGCTAATGTTCTTCATACCTCTAACCAAGACTAAACTACGGTGATGCCTAATGTTGATGTCCATTATAGGAAGGATGCATCCTAAGACATGATGTTATTGGGTGATTTTGAGATTAATTGGATGATAGGCTATTGATACCAAGAGTTGACCAACTTGTTTACTTACTGACCTACACTTAAGATCCTTATGTTTAAGTTTTCACTTTCTATTGCTAAACTTGTTTCCAATTATTTTTCCACAAGGAGGAAGGTGATGATTGATTTATTATGATTGGATGTTTATTGTAGGTCAACATTGAAATGGGATGGATGATTTTGGGTTTTTTGAATGTTTTTGGTATTTTTCAAATGTTTTGAGGTGGTTTTGGGATTTTTGAGTTGTTTTACAAATATTTTGATTTTCAAAATTTCCAATGTTTTTGGTGTTTTATGAGATTTTGACCAAGAACCTAACCTAAAGACCTATCCTAGGAGCCTCAGGCGATAATTAGAGATTAGCCTTGCCTACGTTATAAATGAAAAGACCACGTAGTTTGACTGACATAGACTCATTTATTGATGAAGATATGAACAAATGGATTGCTAGTTTATTATGGCGAACACCTAAAGGACCTATCCTAGGCGCCTCAAGGGCTGATTAGAGATTACCCTTTCCTACATTATACACGCAGAAGCCTGGTAGTTCAACATGACAACTCTATTTTTGACCTATTTTTGGATTTTGATATGATTTGGATGTTTTTTGATTTTCAAAAAATTTATGAATGTTTTTGGATTTTTTAATAATTTTAGGAAGATTTCAAGAATATACACAAATCCGATCTAATGCAGGTATAAGAACATGCCCCCAACATGATGTGATAGACTACCTCGATATAGGTAGGATAAACTGACCTTAGGAATATGCCAAGTAGTACTAGGAGGAAACATGATACCGACACAGGATCAAGCTATGATGCAAATGTAGATGGGTGATGGAAGGATTGATGGAATGTGATGAGTGAATACGATGGTAGGCGATGTAGAACAAGTCAAAGAATACATGGTGGATGGAAATTCCTTATTTACACAAGGTACCTATTTACTAGGTTTTCACCAAGGTACTTTCCCAAAGCGCCACCGAAGTGGTTTTCACTAGAGGATGATTGTTTCTTTACTATTTCCAATCCTTTTTCTGATTTTTTCTAATTTTTTATATTTTTATATTTTTAAATTTTTTTTGGATTTATACCTTGCAAGCTTAGGCATAAAACCTTTTGAGATGGGAGTTTTTGATGGGCTCCTATAGAGGCTCACCCTCGGGTGTGGATATCTGATACACTCTTGATTTGTAACTTTCTATGATGATGAAGGGTCCCAAACAGTTGGATTCAAACTTTCCCTTGTTTTCTAGATTTGGCTTTATGTTTTACTTTCAACATGATCTCTCCTACTTTAAATGACCAGTTCTTGATCATCTTAATGTAGCTCCTTTTGATGTAGTTAAGGTAGACTTGCAAGTGGTTCAAAGCATCGATACACCGCTTATCCAGTAGTTCTATCTCATTCAATCTTGACACCTGATATTCTTCATCAGTAATGAGATTCTCCAATGATATTCTTAAGGATGGGAGCTCGATCTCAATGCAGAGGATGGCTTATGATTTGTAGACTAGGGAGAATGGGGCTGCACTTATAGGTGTGTGGATACTCATTTGGTAGGCCCATAAGGTGAGACTTAGCTATATGTCCCAGTCACGAGCAACTTCATTGATTGTTTTCTTTAGGAGTTTCAAGATGGTTTTATTCATAGCCTCAACTTGGCCATTACACCGGGGGTAGTATGGGGTGGAAAAATGATGTTGGATATTGAATTTTTGGCATAGTTCTCGGACATCCTAGGTTTTGAAGGGTGTTCCATTATCTGAGATAATGGCTTGAGGAACACCATAACGACTGATAAGGTTGTTCAGGATGAATTTGGAAATATGCTTTCCTATGATATAGGTCATGGGGATGGCATCTACCCACTTTTTGAAGTAGTCCATTGCGATGATAATGAACTTGTGTCCATTTGATGAGGTGGGTGAGATTTTTTCTATGAAATCGAGCCCCCATTATGAAAAGGGCCAACGTTTTATAATTGGTTGGAGCTTCTAAGCTGGTGCATGGATGAGGTCCCCATGTTGTTGAAATTGTAAACATCTTCAAACATATTCATGATATTTTTTCTCCATGGTAGGCCAATAATACCCAGTCCTCAACAATTTCTTTGGCAAGGTCATACCACTAGAATGTGAACCAAAAATACCATTGTGTACATTGGTTAAAGTAGTCAAAGCTTCCTCAGGGTTAAAGCACCTCAAAAGGGTTCCTTCGATACTTCTACAATACAAGGTGACACCTAAGATAACAAAATGGGATGACTTCTTGATAAAGGTTCTTTTGAGGTTTAGGGTGATGTCAGCAAGGAGGACTCCTATTTTTAGGTAGGTGTATATGTCATGGTACCAAGGATCTCTAAGACCGACGATTTCACACATGAACTTAGAATTTGGTACCTCTAAAGCTAGTACGAGAAGCTTATCTACCAGGAATTCATGTTTAGGGACGTTGTGTGGGATATCCAACAATGATCTTATTGTAGCCATGGTGTTCATTGCTCTGTTGTTTACCCTCAGTATTTGATCAAATGTGATGTCGATGAAGAATTCCTTGAGATCCTCCACCAATTTCTTGTATGAGGTAAGTTTTTCATCCTTCACTTGGTATTCATCATTAACCTAGTTGATAATTAGTTGTGAGTCTCTATAGAACTTAAGTGCCATTATTTTCCATTGTACTGCAATTCGGAGTCATATGACTAGAGCCTCATACTTGGAAATATTGTTAGTGCAAGGAAAAGATAATCTGTATGATTTTGGGATGTGATATCATTGTTGTGTGATGTAGAATATTCCAGCTCTTGACCCATGTTGAGTATATGACCCATAAAAATATACCTTCCAATGATTTGCTACATTGAGATTGAAAATTGAGTCATCGGGGAACTCTGACACTAGTGGATTCTCTGCATATATCGATGCTTTGGCCAGTTGATCCATAGTTACCTATCCTTTGATTCCCTTCCACTCTACATATTTAATATCATATTATGTTAAGATCATAACCCATTTTTTCATTCGTCCTGTGAGCATTGCTTTAGAGAGTAGATACTTGAGAGGGTCTATTTTGGCGATGAGCTTTATTTGGTGAGCCAACATGTAGTTTCAGAATTTTTGTGAAGCAAAAATTACTTCCAAACAAACTTTCTTGATGAATGTGTAGTTGAGTTCATGCCCTACCAAGGTTCTGCTGATATATAAATGGATCTCTCTTTTCTAGTTTCATCATGTTGAGCTAGGAGAGCACCAAGAGATGCCACCATAGCTGATATGTAGAGGATGAGTGGTTTGTTTAGGATCGGTGGCATGAGGATAGGTAGTGTTAGCAAGTATTCTTTGATTTTATTGAATGCCTGATTGCATTTCTCATCCCACTTGTATGCCACCCCCTTGTGGAGTAGATGAGAATATGGGATGTCTTTGTCTTCTAAGTATACTATGAATCTGCGAATGGATTGGAGCCTTCCCTGCAAGCCCCTTAATTGCTTCAATTTTTGTGGTGCCTCCATTTCGATGATTGCCTTGACCTTTGCAGGGTCTATCTCAATTCCCCTCATTGATATAATAAACCCTAGAAGTTTTCTTGATGTGACACCAAATACACATTTCTTAGGATTTAGCCTTACCTTGTATTCTTTCAGTCTGTCAAAGATAGAGCCTAGTGATGTTATGTGGTCTTGATGCTTTCTTGATTTGGCTAGTGTGTTTTCCATGTAGTCTTCTACAGATTTGTGGATCATGCCATGAAAAATTAGAGTCATATCCCTTTGGTAGGTAGCTCTAATGTTCTTTAACCTGAATGGAATCATGTTCCAATAGTAGGTGCCCCATGGACAGGTGAAGGCTATTTTATGTTGATCATCCTTTGCTATAATAATTTGATTATACCCTAAAAACCTATCCATCAATGATAGCATTTTGTGTCCCGTTGTTAAATCTACAATCATGTATATGTTGGGAAGAGGCAAATCATCCTTAGGGCATGCTTTTTTCAGCTTCTTGAAGTCGATGTAGATTCAGATGCCCCCAGTGGGCTTAGAAATAGGTACAAGGTTGGAAACCCATTTAGGATAATCAATGGGTCATATGAAACCAATGTCAAGGATTTTTTGTAGTTCAAGTTTGACAAACAATGCAATCTACAAATGCATCTTTCTTAATTTTTGTCTTATTGGTTTTGCTTCTAGATATACAACTAGATGATGGACTACGACCTTGGGATCAAGGCCTGGCGTGTCATCATAGTTCCATGTAAAATTTACTTTCCTTTCTTTTAGAAATGTAGATAGAATTTTGTGTTCCTTGGTCAGAAGTGATTTTGCATAGAAAGTGATGTGCGATGTCTCTTCAGTTCCTAGATTGACTGGGTTGCTTTTTTTTGCCAGTACTACTAATTTTTCTTGATGGATGGCACTAAGGGGAAGATTTAGTCCCTCATCATTTGGCACCTTAGAGATGTTTACACCATTGGATACGTCCTTTCTTTTTACTATTTTTGGATCAAAAAGTGCCACAATGTGGTTTTCACTTAAATATCTACATGTTATTCTTAAATTTTCTATTTTGCAACTAAGAGATTCAATCGTTTCCCCATAGTATGAATGCATGTCCAACTCAATATAAATCCTACTTTGTGATCTCCACATGGTAGCATATCCCTAATTCCCTTGAATTCCAAGAGAGCCTCATCATTTTTGAATGTGTCTAAGATCGGTGGTCCTCGTTGGTCATAGTCTATTAGTTGGGGGTAAACAAGATTTAGTTTAGTGGTTTGGTTACTTGACTCGAAATACATGGTGGTGATCAATAAAAGGGAGGAATCCTCAAATAACATGGGTAGGTCAAAGATGGTATCTTTTTCACATATGTCGGTTATATCGAATGTATAATTATCTAGGGGAAGACCAGTGGATACTGGTAACTGAGGAGGAGCTTTGACTATTTTAACCTTAGCACCTTTTCCAAGTATGGTTATCTTTTAAGGGGTACATCCAAGGCCAAGATTCTTAATATGTTTCTCAATAATGATAGGATCAAATTGATCATTATCATTTTTCCCAAGATTTTCATTTTTTTTTGTAGCCCATGCCAGGCATTAGATGGAACCATTTGTTACTTTTGTCCATGGAGAGATCTGGCAAGGGCCTTTCATCTTGATATAATAGTCTTGATACATCTTTCTCATCTACCACCTCTTTGCTTAGGTCTCCCCACTTTTTAAAGGTGGATAGTGTTGTTGTGAAGGTCTGAGATGTTAGGTCAATTGGTTGTCATTTTCCATGGGATCTAGGAGATCGAGGTAACTCTCCTACCACAAAGGAACTCTTTTTCATTTTATAGTCTCCACATCCATTATCTTGGATAATAACCTTAACATTGAGGATGTCTGGAATGGAGGGTGTCTTTGTCTCAGAAGTGGAGGTTAAGGTGGATGGGTCAATATAAGAGATGTGGGTCCTTCATCATTTTTTGGGACTTGGGGGATCTTATAATACTTGGCCTCCATATTTTTGCAATAATAAAAATGATCAATATTTCCATGGATTGTGACTTCTTGGTTTTGATTGGGGAATTTGACACATTGATGGAATGTTGATACAACAACCTACATCTTGTGGATCCATGGGCACCCTAGGAGAATATTATAGGGGAGTTCAAGGTCAAGAACCTAGAAAATGGTCTCCATGATTGTTGGTCCCACTTGAATGGGGAGTCGAATGGTGCCTTGGGACACCCATTCTTGATCATCATAGGCTCTCATTGTGATACCTTTTCCCATTTTGATGACATCTTCTGAGAATCCCATATTCTTTACCAACTTCAAGGTACAAATATTTAAACCCGCACCTCCATCCACCAAGACTCTTTTGCCTTTGTTCTTGTGTACTAGGACTTCAAGATGGAGTGCACATTTGTGAGATGGCTGGGTTGGGAGATCATGTTCAGAGAAAGTGAGGAGATGAGGTATAGTGATATGTCTAACCATAGCTTGAAACTGGTCTGCATCAAGGTTCATGGGGATGGAGGATGCAACCAATGCCTTCTCTAGGATATCCCTATGTGCGGGCGAGATTTTTAGCAACTCCATGATGGAGATCTGGGCGGGGGTCTTTTTCAGTTGGTCTAAGACATTGTAACCATTAGGGATGGGTTCCGGATTTGTGATGGGTGCCTTGGATGGTTGTGAAGGTAAAGGATGGTAATTCTACCATCACATGTGGTGACTCCACACTCGGCTCTAGATCCTTTGATATTGACAATGGTTACCCATTCATCCAAGGATGCAACAACATTTTCATAAATATTATTCATATTGTGGTAATTTTTGCCTTTACCATTGTTGTTTCCTTTATTATGATATGGAATTAGATTCATGTATATTTTAAGATCTTCATTCCCAGTGGGTTGTTCAATGGTTATGGTCTTATCATCAATGAGATCTTGGACTAGATTTTTAAGTCATATGCAGCTGGTTGCCATGTGTCCCTTTATTTTGTGAAAGTCACAAAGGTGCTTCTTGTTATACCATGGTGGTTTAACTTGACGCTCTTGGTAATTTTTATAAATAGGGATTTTGATGAGATTTGCTTGTACCAATTGTTGCAAGACTGATTTGATTAGCTCCCCAACGGGTGTGTATTTTTGTTTAGGGGGATATCTGTTCTTTGTGGGTGGTCCCCCTTGAGCATTTAGGTTATTGACAGTTTGATTTTTTTGTTGTTGTTGTGATGTGTTGTTTTGTGGAGTGTTTTGGGTATTGTTTTGCAATTGTTGGTATGTTTGTTGTTGCACATTTTTCCTTGGAGCACTAATAACAAATTTATCATTATTGACACCATCATTGGTGACATTCTTGTTCTTAGCCCATGTGTGAGGCTTTTCATTGTAACTTGTTGATTGTAAATTGTCTTGGTATGTGGGTGCAGCCCCTTGTGTTATAAGGGCTCTTTCAATGTTGATCAATTTGGGAATCAATTGGTCATATGTGGTTATGCATTGCATTTTCAAATGAAACAAAAAGGTCCCTTCAAGGTTTGAGATGATAGTCTCGATTTGTTGTTCTTCTGGCATAGAAAATTTTCTCTTGTTGGCCTTGGATCGTCATCATTGTAAGAAGGCTGCAAATGTTTCTCCCTTGGATTGTTTTAGGTTGGACAATTATTCCAAGATCACCTCCATACCCAAGTTAAGTGAATAATTTTAAATGAATTTTTCCACAATTTCTTGAAACTTTTTAATCCTTGGGGGAAGGTGAGAGAACCATTCCATTGTTGGACCAGCCAGGCTCTAAGGGAAGAGTCGTATTAAATAAGAATCATCGTATGAGACCTCCATACAATGTACATGGAATTCCCTAATGTGATCTTTAGGATTTCTAGTTCCTTGGTATTTATCGAACTTCGGTATTTCAAAGCCTGGTGGAAATGGGACCATTATAATTCTTCTATCAAATAGATAGGAGCACAAATAACATTGTGATTTCTTTGTCTTTTCCTAATTGTATGTCTAGTATTTACTATGAGAGCAATTTAACTTGTGCAGACAAATCAGTTTGTGGATCAGGTGGTGGGATGAATGTGTTTTGAGATGGTGGTTTGGTTGCTTGGGTAACAGGTGGGATGGTTTGTGTTTGTGAGAGGTTGTTGAAAGCTCTGTTGCATGATCAATGCTTGTAGATATGCATGTTGTTGTTGTTGTGCCAACAATGCTTTTTGTTGGTCTTGTTGTTGTTGTTGTTGGGCCAATAATGGCTACTATTAGGCTTTTTGTTGCACAGTTTGCTACTGTTGTGCTATCAATGCTTGTTGATAGGCCAAAGCTTGTGCTTGTGCTTTTTGCGCTTGGTATTGAGCTTGTGCTTGAGCTTGAGATTGTTGTGCAACTTGTGTGACTTGTGTAGGTTATTGTTGTTGTAGCAATTCCTGTGCTTGTGCTTGGGAAGCTTGTTGTGCTTGAGCTTGTTGCGCTGCTTGCTATGCTTTTTGGGCTACTTGTTGCACAACTTGTTGAGCTTGGAATTGTTGAAATTATTTTTGGTACACTTTTTGGGTTGCTTGCAATGTGATGTTGTATTGATTTGATATGTTTTGATTTGGTGGTGGAGGTGGAGGATTTGGTGGAATGGTGTGAGATGAGGTAGTAAGATTTTGTTGAGGTGGTAGTTGTAGTGTTTGTTGAGTGATGACGAGGGGTTGTGTAGTAGATGGTAGGTTTGGATTGATGGTTGGTATGCTTATTCCTTGTGAGACTATACTTTGAGATGTTTGGATTTTTGTAGTTGGTATGTTGATTGGTTGGATTGGTGCCACCTAGTGTTGTGATATTGGTGGCATAGCTAGAGGATTTGGTATGATGTATTTATTTATTTGACTTGTGTTTGGATTGATTTTTATTTATTTATTTTGGATTGGTGTGTTGGATGGAAGGATTTTCCCCATACCTTGATTAGGTGTGGATGTTAATGGAAATAGTAGGAATGATGGAAAGATTGGTGGTGTGTTCCCTTGAAAAAGTGAGGATGATGCATCAAAATTTCCCACTTGTGTAAAAAACTCCGCTTGTCCTTCTCATATCATGGGGAGAGAGCCTTATGTATCAAGAGGGTATGTTGGTGTAGTGGAAAAGCTAGAGGGGTTGTTTGCATCATGAAAGATGAGTAGTACATATGGATGTTTTGGGTCTTATGGGACGGTGCTAGGCATACCCAAGATCATGTTTTCTGCCAAGTTTTGGTTATTCGCAAGTGGATGTGTTTGAAGAGCTTAGAGTAATAAAATCCCTTTGGTGATCATCGGTTGATTTGAAGCATGGGATGATGTTGGTTGTATGATGGGTTGGATGAAAATTGAGAATGAAGGCATGAATGGTGCTTGAGGTATACTCCCAAAATTTTGTTCCACAATAGTGCTTACATCAAAATCAGAAGGGAGTTTAGCCCCTTCCTTTGCTAATGCCAACATGCATTTTGTGGGATTAAGCCTCATGACCATGTTGGATATCTTGTGTGTTTCAATATTTTGGTTTAATTCAAGTATTTAATCTTGGGTCATACCTTGGAAATTGTTGGTGACATCCTCCACTTGGAAACCTCCCTCTTGAGGATATTGAGGTAATTGAGAGGGATTAAGTGAAGGGTTGATTGATTTCTTGGGGTTGAATTCTGATGTAGTTTGGATCAAATCACTTTAAGTGGACGTTTCTTTGTTTTTCTCCATGATCATCTTGTGTTGAGATCTTGTTTGGAACATAAAATAAGGATAAAATTTTGGGGATAGGAGGTAAACCTCTAACTCCTTGGGTTGGTCTAAACCTTAGGTACAAAAAGAAAATCTAGGATGTTAAGGATCAAATTATGGTGGTACAAATGATGAGGGGTTAATGATATGGATGATTGAACTTTTGAGGGCCTTGGAGGAATACTAGACTTAGGGTTTTTTGGATTTTGATTTTGATTTGGTTTGATTTGATTTGGATAATGGAATCATAAATACCAAGATGTTAGATGTTATCTTGGAGTAAATTTGTCCACAAAGGTGATAATTCAACTAGATATGTGAAGAAGGATTCATCCACATACATTTAGCTAAACAAAGTGATTTTGATTTTGATTTGAAGGATTTAACAAAAGTCAAGCATGAATGATTTTTCCAATGTTCCAAGAGTTGTTTGTGAGATGTGATTTTGATTGATGTTTGTGATGGATGAGGGTGTTGATTTTGACCCTAGATGAACTTAGAGAGACTTTGCTTAAAACACCAAGGTATTGAAGAACATTCTTTTCCCTAGAAAGTGTTCAAATCCAAGAGACCAAAGTTTGACTTAAATGAGTGGTTCAAATTGAGCATACATATTTGGATTGTTGAGGGCAATAAGTCTATAAAACCTTGTGACCTTGCTTATCTTGGTGTATTTCTTTAGGTTGCACTTCCTAATGTACTTCTTGATAAATTTTTGAGTGTGAAACCTAAAATTGAAGCTTTTGCATAGACTTTTTCTTTGGGATCTTGGCCTTTTTGGAAATCATGAGAACAAGCACATATGTGGGTTTAAATTGTCTTTTATCTTGATTAAATGGATTCTTTTTACCACATCAACACTTGTCTTGATTAATTTCAAACCAAATGTCCATGTCTTAACTCTTTTTCATTCCACAAGGTCCATTATGTGACAATCAAAGGGTTAAAGCCATAGTTTCCCTAAGTTGACTTTGTGGTGTAGGAGCACCTTGTTCACTGAATGCCTTCAATAGGAAAATTTGTAAAAAATGAATCTCCGAATGAAAATCAATGTGAAAAGGTCATGTGAAGGTCATTTTAATTGTAATTGAGTCTTTAACAGGTCTTTAGGTGGTCAAGGATGTAAAAAAATGCAAAAGTTGTCTATTTGTCGTAAAAGATGTAAAAAGTGCAAAGTTGAAAAAAATCAGAAGATGAAGAGTCACCTTGATTTAGAAGGTTGTTAGTTGGTTGGACATGAAAATGTAGTTTCCTAACTGATGTAAAAAACTCTATAAATAATTTCAAAAGGCGAGATCAAGGAAAAACTTGTATTCTTGAAGAAAATAGTAAATAAACTACCCCTATTTCTATATTTGGAGCAATTTTCTCTTTTGTTTTAGGCTTGTATGGGTTGTATAGAACCTTAAAGGAAAATAATTTATTTGTTTCCTTCAAAGCAAGGTGTTAGGTTACTTTTGAAAGTGTTTTGAATTATTTTCACTCAGATTTGAGGAGATAAGAATTTTTTTTTGTGACAGGGTTGTAACCCTCAATAAGGGTTTTGAGAGTCCATTAAGGGATAAAATTTCCATTCCACTAATGTAGGGTTAGTTAGATCAGTGGAATGGATTGTATTAGTTTCTTTTCAATTTTAATGTTTGTGGGTGCATGGGTGGACAAGAATAAGGAGTTTTGTTGCTGCTCCATGGGAAAATACAGTGATTTCCATGCATGAGAGGATGCTACAGACTTGGGTTTGGTGAGATAGAAATTGTAGAGGTAGAAATATTGTTCCTAAAGCACGGGCATACATTTCTAAACATGTTTCAAGTAGTGGTAGAGCATATGGAGGTTTGGAATATACATTTCTTTCAAACCCTCACTATTTGGGGATTGTTAAGGCTTTAGGCCAGGGTTTATTGTTTTGATGAATTAGTGGGTGATTTCTTCATCAAAGGTTGATGAATTATGAGTTTTACAACCTATCAAAGGACTGTTTGTGGTTATTTGAAGAGGAGGAGTTACTATGGTGGAACTTGCTTCATAAAATAGGCCTAATTTGAAGCAATTAGGCATGGGACAATCAAATGTTTTGTGTTATTTTCCAAAAAAAGTTTGTCTACTATCGAGGTATGTTTACACATGCAATATTAGGTCCCTAAAAATGTTCATTTCCTTAAGTGAAACAATGTGGGTTATAAGATTTACCTATTTTTCTTATATTGGACTACTTCTAGAATTGTGGACTACGAATGTAAGAAATTATGAACCTAATAAAATATGGTTGTGAGGAAGAGTATTTGATTTTTTAATTGTCAAAGTAAAGTTGGTTAGAGGTGTTTCAAGGCCTGGTAAGAAATTTTTGTGTTATTTTACAAAACAAGTTTGTCTACTATTGAGGTATGTTTACACATGCAATATTAGGTCCCTAAAAATGTTCATTTCCTTAAGTGAAACAATGTGGGTTAGCAAATTTACCTATTTTTCTTATATTGGACTACTTCTAGAATTGTGGACTCTGGATGTAAGAAATTATGAACTTGATAAAATATGGTTGTGAGGAAGAGTATTTGGTTTGTTTTTGTCAAAGTAAAGTTGGTTAGAGGTGTTTCAAGGCCTGGTAAGAACTTGGAAGTAAAATTTGGTGTTTTGTTGTCTTTTTTCCTTTGGAAACAAGTTGAAATGAAGAGTAATATGGTGCAAGCTGGGTGTTTGATATGGTTTAGATTTTTCTAAAGAGGTTATTGCTTTGATTCTGGAAAATTGATGATGGTTGAGATGTTTTTGAGTCTGATAATGGTTTGGAGTCAAGTTTTGAGTACTTGATTCTTTTTAGCAATGAAAATTCAAGTGAAAATGAAGAGATGTTGCTAAGAGATTAAGTGAATTTGGTGAATTATTAGAGTATCTTCTCTTGATTTGTGTTTAGGGTCAAAATTACCCTTGATGGTTTGTGGTTTTTGGTAGATGCCCTACATCAATTGGTATCAGATCTAGCTAATTTGGTGTTTGTGAAGTTTTGTTGAGTTGTTGGTTATAGGTGCTTGATCCACCTAAGCTATAGAGAGGAAGCGTTCAGAGAATTTGTGTGTTGGAAGATAAGCTGAGGTATGTGTTTCACCATCCTCCAATGGATATTAAGCTAGGTAGAAGGTGCATAGAGAGAGTGAGGCATCTTCCAAGAGCTATTTTTGGGTAAGATGGATGGTTTGTTGAGTTTATGTGGTGAGGCAGTGAGGGAGATGGATATTTATCTGAAGAAGCACTAGTAGAGTTTGCAGCCATTTTTGAGAGTTCAAAGTCAGTTTGAGAGTACTCCACTAATGGGAGTAGATGGATAGATGATTGGTCAGAGAAGGTCAAGGATGAATTGATAGAAGAGAGGAAATATTGCTTGGAAAGCAATGTGAAAGGACAATCATGTGTCCTTTGGTTGAGAAAGAGTTAGTGGAAGGTTGATAGCTATGAAAGGATAGTCTTGTGTCCTTTTGAATGAGAAGACTGATTGTGAACCTGATGGACAAAGAGAGAAAGGAAAAATAAGTTAGAAATGAAGACAAAGCTAAAGGCAAAGGATGGAACTAAGAAAAAGACAAGAGAAAGAAAGAGGAAGCGATTCAAGACATGTAGAGAAGTAGAATACACTACAACAATATGTTTCCAAAGGGACTTGGAATGTTTCTTTAGGTTGGTTGTATGGTGTAGGAGCACCTTGTTCACTAAATGCCTTCAATAGGAAAATTTGTAAAAATTGAATCTCCAAATGCAAATCAATGTGAAAAGGTCATGTGAAGGTTATTTTAAATGTAATTGAGTCTTTAATAGGTCTTTAGGTGGTCAAGGATGTAAAAAAATGAAAAAGTTGTCTATTTGTTGTAAAAGATGTAAAAAGTGCAAAGTTGAAAAAATCAAAAGATGAAGAGTCACCTTGATTTAGAAGGTTGTTAGTCGGCTGGAAATGAAAATGTAGTTTCCTAAAAAATGTAAAAAACTCTATAAAGCATTGCAAAAGGCGAGGTCAAGGAAAAACTTGTATTCTTGAAGAAAATAGTAAATAAACTACTCTTGTTTCTATATTTGCAGCAATTTTCTCTTTTGTTTCAGGCTTGTACGGATTGTACAAAACCTTAAAGGAAAATCATTTATTTGTATCCTTCAGAGCAAGTTGTTAGGTTACTTTTGAAAATGTTTTGAATTCTTTTCACTCAAATTTGAGGAGATAAGAACATTTTTATTGTGATGGGGTTGTAACCCTCAATAAAGGTTTTGAGAGTCCATTAAGGGATAACATTTTCATTCCACCGATGTAGGGTTAGTTAGATTAGTGGAATATATTGTATTAGTTTTTTTCAATTTGAATGTGTGTGTGGGTGCATGGGTGGACAAGAATAAGGAGTTTTGTTGCTGCTCCATGGGAAAATACAGTGATTTCCATGCATGAGAGGATGCTACAGACTTGGGTTTGGTGAGATAGCAATTGTAGAGGCATAAATATTTTTCCTAAAGCATGGGCAGAAATTTCTAAACATGTTTCAAGAAGTGGCAAAACATATGGAGGTTTGAAATATACATTTCTTTCAAACCCTCACTATTTGGGGATTGTTAAGGCTTTAGGCTAGGGTTTATTGTTTTGATGAATTAGTGGTTGATTTCTTCATCAAAGGTTGATGAATTATGAGTTTTACAACCTATCAAATGATTTTTTGTGGTTATTTGAAGAGGAGGAGTTTCTATGGTGGCACTTACTTAAAAAAATAGACCTAATTTAGAGCAATTAGGCGTGGGACAGTCAAATGTTCTGTGTTATTTTCCAAAAAATGTTCGTGTACCATTGAGGTATGTTTACACATGCAATATTGGGTCCCTAAAAAAATTCGTTTCCTAAAGTGAAACAATGTGGGTTAGCAAATTTACCCATTTTTATTATATTGGACTACTTCTAGAATTGTGGATTGTGAATGCAAGAAATTATGAACCTGATAAAATATGGTTGTGAGGCAGAGTATTTGGTTTGTTTCTATCAAAGTAAAGTTGGTTAGAGGTGTTTCAAGGCCTGAAAAGAACTTGAAAGTAAAATTTGGTGTTTTGTTGTCTTTTTGCCTTTGGAAACAAGTTGAAATGAAGAGTAATATGGTGCAAGCTGGGTGTTTGATATGGTTTATAGTTTTCTAAAGAGGTTATTAAGTTGAATCTTACAAATTGATGATAGATGAGATGTTTTTGAGTTTGATAATGGTTTGGAGTCAAGTTTTGAGTACTTGATTATTTGTAGTAATGAAAATTCAAGTGAAAATGAAGAGATGTTAAGAGATTAAGTGAATTTGGTGAATGGTTAGAGAATATTCTCTTGATTTGTGTTTAGGGTCAGAAGTACCCTTGATGGTTTATGGTTTTTGGTAGATGCTCTGCATTACTTTGGAGAGAACAAAATGAAATATAGGCCCAAATATTTAGAAGCCTCTAAGGATAAAATCCATAGGGACAAGCAATAATACTTGGAATTTTCAAGGATATTTTCTCTTTCCAAAGGGTTTGAAATTTTAATGACTTGTTGAATGTTTGTTTCAAAGTTTGAGATCCAAGCAATGCATTTTAACTGACTCATAGATTGTACAATCCTAGGATAGAAAAGGCCATACTTTGTTGAGTCCTCACTTGGATTTATCCAAACACTAGACAAAGTGAGCAGTTAGAGATTTGGTGACACTGGCTCCCCTCCACGACACACACTTCTTGAGACCACCAAATATCAAAATCCTTAAAATATGGAGATCAAAAGGATTTTTTTGTTTCTACTATTGAATAGTAAAAATATGAAGCAACTTCAGAACGATTGTTCTTGCACCAACAAGTATTTAAGGATTTTGGTATCTAAACAATTTTTGGCTCTTATTAACAAACCGAGAACACCTAGCCATATACTCACTTGATTTGCCACTTAAGGCATGGTACTATATGTAGTATGGTATATGATGTCTAGGATAGAGGTAATTTCTCATGATTTCCCAACCTTTGATATAGCCCACTGGTAAATGTGCTCCAAGAACTTTCCTATGAGTTTTCCATTGTGGGGTGTGTCTCATAGTAAACCCTCTCTTCAAGGTAATAAAAGCATAAAATACACTTTGAGTGTTTCTCTTACACCCAAGATTGCATGAAGCACAAGGGGAGAGGATACACAATCAAAATGCACCAAAGACAAGATCACACAAATTAATCACTTGTTCATTTTAGCCTTCAAAGCAGTAGTGAATTCATTTTAAGCACCAAACTTGAGTGTGAGTTTTCCTTGTTTAATTTTAGCCCAAAATCAAAGTCTAGTAAGTTCATAATGTTTAATTTTAAGCAAATTTCACAAAGCTTGAGTTATTTGTAAATTTTAAGCCCAAAGATAACTCTAGTTGGTCCTAAAATAGGAAATGAAATAAAGAATTGGAAAGCCTAAGCTATTACAATGAGCGTTAAAAAATAATTTTAGATTTCCAAATTAGTTTTCCTCCCTTTCCTACAAAGACAACGCTAGGAAACAAATGTGATGCTCTGCAACTGTCAAATGTGGCACTGAAAAATAGAAACAGTGCTTTGGTAAAAGAAAAAGTGATGCTCTGTAGAAGGAAAAGAGTGCATATGTGACACAGTAGCAAAGGTGATGTTCTGTCATATCATAATTTAGACAAAAGACAAAAAGGTCAAGTGCGACGCTCAAACAGATGCAATGTGACAGAGGTGAGTAAATGAAACATGACATGGTGATGGCGAAACTGTAGAACAAAAGTGATTCTCTATGAGCTTACAAATGGATAAAGGCAATGTCGTGTTCTTGTGTCTTCAAAAAATGAAAAATTTAAATAAAAATCAACAAGTTAAGATGGTTAGCCCTTCTTCTAGCACAAAAATGTGAACACCAAACCTATAATAATCTAACATAAGATCAAAAAACACTTGTTAAACATGTTAGAAAGCCATATCTAGCATTCCCTATAAAATTCTTAGCTAAAACAAGAACAAAAAAATAAAATGAACATATACCAAACAAAGATAGCATGTAATTTAAATTCAAGTAGCTAAACCTTCATCCCATAGGGGAAGTGGTGCTCCTTTGATGTGAAAAAGAAGCCCTTTCCCAATCCCTTGATAAGATTTGATGTTTAATGTGATTCTAAGTGTGAAATTGACTCCAAGTGGTGATAACTTAGCTGAAAATTATGAAATGATGATTAAAAAAGATAAAAATGGCTATAATGATAATGCTCGAAGTTGTGGATCCATATTGTGAAGAGAATGTTTCTATTTATAAAACTCAAGAGTTGAAGAATGAGAGGATTTGGTGAATGTGGGATAAAATGGGAGTCAATGAGAATGCGCCAAGTCTCACAGTTCTATTAGAGGAAGGTGGAACACATTTTGGGAAATGTGTTGAGGAATGTGGGATGCAAGAGAAATAAATAAGAATGTAGAGGAATAAATGAGCATGTAAGAGGATTTGAAAGGTTGTAAGAAGAATTTAATGAATGTGGTTGAGGATTTGAGAGGATCTAAGAGAAGTAATTGAAAATGTAAGAGCAATTATTGATGATGTAAGAGATTTTTGAAATCTTTGGAGGGAAATTGAATAGAGGGTGGTTGAGAGAAATATTCCTTGGAATAAATAGAGGAATGAGATAATTAAAAGAAGTTATTTTCATGTGAAACTTGGTTAGTTAACAATGGGTTGATTTAAATCTTGAGGAGTTAAAAGATGGAGGATTTATTAATGATGATTAGAAAGTGATTTGGGATTAGTTAATTCAGAATTAATTAATTGGAATGGATTAGATGATTGTGATATTTGATTTGATTTATTTAATCAAATGAGAAGAATTTGGGGGATTTACTTAAATGATTTGATTTAATTAAATATGATGAATATTAGTTAAAAGAAGGGTGAATTAATCAATAAATTTAATTATTGGATTAATAACTGAAATTGTTGAATTTAATTAATTAATGTTGATTATTCAATTAATTGATTAATTTGAAGTGATTTTAGAAGAAATGGTGTTAATTAATCAAAATAAGATGTATAGTATCAATTGAGATGTTTTAAGTGTCTTCATTTTTCCCCACTTTGAAGCGAGGTACCTACTGCATTGGTTCAAAGAATAACACTACCATGATCAAAATTTTAAAAAATTCTAGTTTTAGATGCCCCATTGCTGCCCCAATAGAAGAAATTATGCTGCTATACTACCCCCTCGAGAGATCGAGAAAAAATCTGCAAAATTAGGTCGAGCTCGCAATAAATATTCAACAAGTTTTTAAATGTGGAAAAATAGCCCATGAGACATTAAAATAGGATCGTGACGATGAAAATGGGTCAAAACAAGCTTTGAGTTGACAAAAAATGGATTAAGGGGTTAAAAACCCTGAGAATACCCTCAAAACTCTAAAAAAATACATAAATAGGATTAGAGGGGTCATTTTCAAATCATTTGCATACCTATCCTTCTACAAACCTTGACTTTTTTCTCTAAGGTGCTGACAAAATGGTAGCTCGTGTGCTTCCCAAACATCAGATGGATCAGGTTCATGAGTTCCAATGGCCTCAAGACGTAGGATCCTCGATACACTTTTTGAAACTTTTATCATTTTTCATGTTTTTGATGCATTTATTGGGGTCCAAATAGGTCGATCTAAAGCGATCCCCTAGGGCACCACATTTCTTAGGGTCAACATTGCTTGTCCATGATGACTTGTGTTTGCAGCATAGCATCATGCAATGTTGTAGGGTCCTAGAGTCACATAAAAAGACTTGACTCACCTTTCCAAGATGGTGTCATGCGGCCTTAGAAGAGTCTGACGTCACTCAAAAATACCAACCTGCCTTTTCCATGTAGCACCACATTTGATTATAACGCCACTTTTGCAAAATTATAGAGTGTCACCTTTGCAGAAGGTGACTCACTTTTACCTTTGGAGGATTTTTTTAACTTTTGAAGACACACCAAGATGACAAATTTTAATGTCATGTGCATTATGGATGCAGGAGGTTCTTCGAGTACTCAACTCAAAGGAGCACAAAGGTCGAATTCTATGCCGAGCAAGACCTCTATCAGATGATACACTATTTTTCCTAGGGATGATTGGATTCAAACATGTGGCCTAGATGTTTAGGGTGTAGACACATCTAGCCATGATGACAACTTTGGTGGAGAGATGGTAGAGCAAGACTTCATTGTTCCATCTTCTAATGAGAGAGGTTACTGTGACTTTGGAGGACGTATGACGGATCTTGCGGATCCCCATACATGATGAGTGGATCATAAATGATGTCAAGGCTAGTGGCAATGCTATCTTTTGATTGTTTTTCATCAATGAGTATGAGACAAATAGTGGTCAGATTGACCTTGCTTGCTATGAGAGGATTGCCCCTAATTTGACCCTTTTTTGTCGATGCACTAATCTCAGGAATCCTTGTTCCCGAACGCTGAGCCAGAGGCTGCAATGTTGGATGGTGCATTGTTTGGTCTTGGATGATGGAGGATATGATTGTTTATGCTTGGGGTCCAATTGTCCTAGCCTCGTTATATCATGATATGCACCAGGTTGTGTATTGTGGGGCCCATAACATTGGAGAGGGAGTTACACTTTTGAATGTTTGGGCATATGAGCACATAGCCATCTTGAGGCTGACTATAGTAGATATTCAGATAGACCATGATGATCTTGCAACTTACAAGTATGGGGGGATGACCACTGTTCACTATACTAATATTACAGGCATCCCAAACTAGAGGTGGGTTATTGACAAGATGATGGTGGTTCGATGGAGACCCTGGCTTCATGCCCATAGATGGCATGTCGATGATGAGCAATTATTTTACTGTCGCTAGACTAGATATATTCAGGTCTGTGAGCACCATATGATAGAGAGATACCTTCTTGATAGGGTTTCTCGCTAGTTCAGAGAGGTGCAGGATGCACCTGATGCTGTACATAGAGACATATTTGCATGAAGATCAAGGGAGATAGCCTATGGATAGAGGATCCAACCTTAGGTAGCCATTGATGACTTCAAATAGTTAGTGCTGCAGTCTTTGGTGTACTTTGATGGTCCTGCAAATGTAGGGACTACATAGGCATATGACGCATACTAGTAGGACCACGCTCCAATTAGATTGACATTGCTAGTGGTGCTAGTGGTGGGAAGAGGATGAGACAGAGGACCTCAGATTGGGTAGGTCCCACAACAACTAGGTCATCAACTACATGATGGACAACATAGTGGGCATGCTAGTCATGATGGATAGGCACCCATTGGACAAAGGCCCCAACAATAGCCAAATCAACAGCCACATTAGCAGCCACATCAACATCCACATCAGTAACCACCCTAGCAGGGACACCTGTAGGCCCCACGATGACCACCACAAAGTATTGATCCTAAGGATGGATAGATAGTAGTGCTGCAGGAACAAATACAAGTGTTTATTGGGAAACTGTAGTAGGAATAGGCATAGATCTTGACCCTGACCTAGAAGAGGGATTAGGCACGATAGGAGGTGGTGCATGAGCACCAGATGAGGTAGGATTTCGAGCTTCAATTGGAATAGGAGACAAGATAGAGGAAACAAGAGACTACAACATAGCAAGCACAAGGGCAGGCCACAATCTCAAATGAGATGTACAAACAAGTGATGCAGGAGGCATCCTACAACAAGAAATTGTACTACAAAGCAATGGCACAAGATCGATGAGAGACAAATTTCTCCCATATCAGCTAGGTTGCTCCTAGTAGGACCCCTCAGGTAGGGCCATCAGGCAAACGATCAGGGTCACATCACCAGAGCCATGGCAACCACCATGGCTACATACAAAGAGAAGGTAGCTCAGGGTACTGATGGTGCACTAGACAACCTTTTTTGATTGTACAACCTAATTTATGATGTGTATACATTCATTGGCTGAGTTTTGAGTAGCATCTTGTATATTCGATGATGACACTATATAGCTGATTTTGATGTATCATGACATTCAAATTTTTTGATATATATATGAGATGGTTGTGATGCGATTATATGATGTGATTTTATTTTACTTTATGTGTTATGGATGCATATTCTATAGATGGATGCATTAATGATTATGATGCAATGCTTTATGCTTTATGATGTAATATGGTATGATGATATGAATTCTTATGGATGATGGATCTATATGGATACATGTGATTTTATTTATGTATGATGTATGTAATGCACATATAATGTATGGATGTGATGTATTATTATGATTCCATGAGATGCTTAGAATAACAAATATATATTATACTTGATGGTAATTCATGTGAGGTGGATGTTATGCAATGCTATGTTTATTTCCTTTTTCAGTATCATTTCTATATGTGATGTGATAGTTTCTAAAATTCTTATATGGTTATGTGATGGATGACAATGCATATGTGTTATTTATGAGATGCTTAGACTAACAAATCTATATTATGCTAGACATCCTAATGATAATGATATGTGTGATGGATGATGTTTCCTATTATGTATGATATGAAGTATGCTGATGATCTATGGATGTAGGATGGATGCAAATGGATTTTTCTTTTGAATGTCATAATACCATGTTAGTATTAGTATATGGAGAAGGTAGAAGAATGAGGGATCAACCCTTAAGTTCAAGATGATGTAGGAGTCCAACAAGTCTATGAAGAATTATGAATTTATTAGATTAATTATGAGTGTTGATGATTATTTGATTATTAGAGATTGGGGTCATAAAGGGCTTACTTTCCTTATTTTTGATTACACACATAGATGTGATGCATCAAGGTATTAAAAACCAAGATGGCATTGTACCTAGTGAGATGGACTTTGACTGAACAATTAGATAGGAGTATCCCTATTGAAATCCAACATACAAACCTTATTAGGATGTATTTTAGACATTTCAAACATCTTGGACCAAAACACAAAAAGGAAAAACCTAACAATGCAATAGTCAACAAGACACCTAAAACACCCTCCCTACAAACCAAACAAAGTTTGCATGACCAAGGTTATATTACAAGAATATCCATCAAGAACAACAAACAAAAGATAATGATCAATGCCTCATTCCTTTATCTAAATCATTTTGATTAGACATCATCAAGAGGTCATTAGAATGAGCGCAATAGGATATATAAAAAAAGAACAAATAAGGTAAACAAATAATCTAATTTTCTTCATACCTCTAGCCAAGACTAAACTATGGTGATGCCTGATGTTGATGTCAATTGTAGGAAGGATGTATCCTAGGACATGATGTTATCAGGTGATTTTGGGATTAATTAGATGATAGGCTATTGATACCAAGAGTTGACCAACTTGTTTACTTACTAACCTAGACTTAAGACCCTAACATTTAAGTTTTCACATTCTATTGCTAAACTTTTTTCGATTGTTTTGCCAAAAGGGGGAAGGTGATGAATGATTTATTATGAGTGGATGTTTATTGCGGGTGAACATCGAAATGGGATGGATGATTTTAATTTTTTTGAATGTTTTTGGTATTTTTGAAATGTTTTTAGGTTGTTTTGGGATTTTTGATTTATTTTACAAATGTTTTGATTTTCAAAATTTCCAATGTTTTTGGTATTTTTTGAGATTTTGACCAAGAACCTAACCTAAAGACCTATCCTAGGGGCCTCAGGGGCTGATTAGAGATTAGCCTTACCTACGTTATAAATGTAGAGACCACATAGTTTGATTGAAACAAACTGATTTATTGATGAAGATATGAACAAATGGATTGCCAGTTTATTATGGCGAACACCAAAAGGACCTATTGTAGGGGCCTTGGGGACTGATTAGAGATTAGCCTTGCCCACTTTATACATGCAGAAGCCTCATAGTTCAATATGGTGACTCTATTTTTAACTTTTTTCTAACTTTTTGACTTTTTTTTGGATTTTGATATGATTTGGAGTTTTTTGGATTTTCAAGAATTTTATGAATATTTTTGGATTTTTTAAGAATTTTAAAAAGATTTCAAAAATATACATGAATCCGATCTAGTGCAGGTATAAGAACATGCTCCCAATGTGATGTGATAGACTTCCTCAATATAGGCAGGACAAACTGACCTTAGGAATATGCCAAGTAGTACTAGGAGGAAACATGATACCAACACAGGATCAAGCTATGACGCAGACACAGAGGGGTGATGGAAGGATCGATGGAATGTGATGGGTGAATGTGATGGTAGGTGATGCAAAACAAGTCAAAGAATCCATGGTGGATGGAAAGTGTTATTACACAAGGCGCTTGTTTTCTAGGTTTTCACCAAGGTACTTTCCCAAAGTGCCACCAAAGTGGTTTTCACTAGACGATGATTTTTTTCTTTACTGTTTTCAATCCTTTTTTATTTTTTTATTTTATTTATTTATTTTTTGGATTAATACCTAGCAAGCTTATGCATAAAACCTTTTGAGATGGGATTTGTTGATGGGCTCCTATAGAGGTTCACCCTCGGGTGTGGATAGTTGATACACTCCTGATTTGTAACTTTCTGTGATGATGAAGGGTCCCAACCAATTGGGTTCAAACTGTTAGAGTAAAGGTTTTAAACTTAATTGTGTTAATTAAATTACCTTTACCCCCTTCTTAAGATTTCACTTTAGTTTGCATAAAGTGACATTTAATAATTATATTAATTATTAAATGTTCTCCTTTTAGGGTTACACTTTAGGGTTTCTTGATCTCCTTTTATAAGGATTGATCTCATTGCATTATTTCATATACTCATTCTGTCATTCTCTTTGATATATACATTTTTAGTTTTCAGAGAACCCTTGCTTGTTTGTCTCCATCTCTTCTTTTGTGACAGGTTATTTGCATGAAGGTGATCTTCAAAGTTTATGGAGTTGTATTTTCTTAACTTCTACATGGTATCAGAGCTCTAGATCTACTGCTTCCTGTTCTTGTTTTGAAGATTTTTGGAGCTTCAAGGGTTTAGGGTTTTGTTTTTTGATCTAGGGCATACCTGCAGTTTCAAAGCATTTTGAGTCCAAACAGACCTCGCCATTGCGTCCGCAGCAGTCCAAAACCCCTAAATTGACTGTTCATTCATCAATTTTGGACAAAGTTGATTTGAGGGGCAAAATTTTTTACCTATACGACCGTTCGTCTACCTGGTAAAAAAAAATTATTTATTTTTCCGCATCATTTTTTTGGAATTTATTTTTCGTCAAAAAAATACATATTTTTTTCTGCAAAAAAATTCACAGTTTTCATTGTACATGTTTTAGATTTTTTTTGAGGCAAAAAAAGGCAAAAAAAAGGCCTTTTTAAGGCTTGCTTAGGCCTGTACCGTGTACCTATGCAGGCGGGTACCCTGCGCAGACTCTATGCAGGTTCATACCTGCGCAGGGTACTACGTAGGTCCGTACCTGCGTAGACCTCCGTAGGGACTGTGCCTTCATAAGGTGCGGTGGGGGTGGGCCCACGTGCCTTCCCCACCAATGTTTTTTTTCAAAAAAAAAATTATTTGTTTTTTTATATATTAATTTTTTTTTTTTTGTAATAAGCTTAGTTGTGCATGTGTGGCAATGGCTATTTGGTCGTCAATTTTAAGCTCATATTTTTCTTGTGACGGTCAGATATTTAATTTCAAAGCTTTTTTCCCCTTTGGAGCTATTTTTTCCAAATGCATAACTTGGGCATACTATATCATTTTTTGGCAAACGAGATATTGTCGGAAAGCTGGTTCTGTCAACATTCCAGTGGTGTGGGTCTCATCACTTCTTTTTTTTTTGGTGCATTCTATAGCCAGTTTTTTGGCTGTTCTTCATGTATTTCCAACTTTATGTCCTCTTTTGGACATTTTGAGCATCATTTGTAAGCAAACTATTGTATGTAAATGCACTGAGATAAAGTGCCACACTATTGTACATGTATTTTGGGGATTTTGCACATAAGGTTGTGCCATATTTTGTACTTGCACTGTATTATAAAATGCCATGGGGGGGTTGTGTAGTGCCTTTGTTTTTTCCATCACACCTTTGTCCGGTGAGTGTCCCTCCATGACGACAGTGGATCCATATGATTCTAGCCTCATGCATGTGTGCTTTGTTTTTGCACACCACTTTTTTAGTTGCAGGTTCTTTCTTGTGCACTTTTAGATGTTTCTTCTCCTTCATGCACTACAGGGTGTTACACATCATTTCAATGGATTTGTCAGGCTCTCCTAGTTCAACATTATGGGGGGGGGGTATTATACTGTTCATGTTATTGCTTCCTTGGTTTTGCCTTGGAAGAAATCTTCCATTCTCAGTTGATCATTATTTTTCAGACTATTGGTACTTGTGCCATTTTTATCTTCGTTCCAAGTGTTTGCCTTTGTTTGCCATCTGATTCGAGTAGTGTCATTTGAGGCACTCATGTAGATTGTTGTCTTATTGATCCTGATCATCCTATCTTCAGAGGAGGTTCTTCAGCACCATAGCAATCATCTTTTGACAGTTGTTTGTAGTTTCTTCTACTTTAGTGATGTTCTTCTTGGCTTTCAACATCTCTTTTTGGAGTAGAGTTTTTCCCATGAGGTTTTCTCTATTTCTCCACTTTACAGAGATTTGATTGTATTTGGGTACCTGATCTGGCCTAGTTGTTGGGACCCATGTTTACTTTATGCATTGTAGTTACCTTTGCTTTTTTGCACTTGTTTGTAGCTACACTATTGCCCATCTTAAGGGGGGGTGTTAGAGTAAAGGTTTTAAACTTAATTGTGTTAATTAAGTTACCTTTATTCCCTTCTTAAGATTTCACTTTAGTTTGCATAAAGTGACATTTAATAATTATATTAATTATTAAATGTTCTCCTTTTAGGGTTTCTTTTAGGGTTACACTTTAGGGTTTCTCGATCTCCTTTTATACGGATTGATCTCATTGTATTATTTCATATACTCATTCTCTCATTCTCTCAGATATATACATTTTCAGTTTTCAAAGAACCCTTGCTTGTTTGTCTCCATCTCTTTTTTTGTGACAGGTTATTTGCATGCAGGTGATCTTTGGGGTCTGTGGAGTTGTATTTTCTCAACTTCTACACAAACTTTCCCTTGTTGTTTGGATTTGGCACATTTTTTCTGATTTTATTTCAACACGAGCTCTCCTACTTGAAATGACTGAGTCTTGATCTTCTTATTATAGCTCCTTTTCAGGCAGTTTTGGTAGACCTACAAGTGGTTCAAAGCATCGATGTGCCACTCATCCAGTAGTTCTAGCTTGTTCAACCATGACACCCGATATTTTTCATCAGTAATTAGATTCTACAATGATATTCTTAAGGATGGGATCTCGATCTCAATGGGGAGGATGGCTTATGATCCATAGACTAGGGAGAAAGGGGTTACACTTATAGGCATGCAGATACTCATGAATAGTAGGCCCATAAGGTAGGATTTAGTTGTAGGTGCCAGTCATGAGCAGCTTTGTTGACTTTTTTTTAGGATTTTCAAGATGGTTTTATTCATAGCCTCAGCTTGGCCATTACCTTGGGGGTAGTATGGGGTGGAAAAGTGATGTTGGATATTGAATTTTTGGCATAGTTCTCACATATCCTGGTTTTTGAAGGGTGTTCCATTATCTGAGATAAGGTCTTGAGGAACACCATAATGGTAGATAAGGTAGTTCATGATGAACTTGGAAATCTTCTTTCCTATGATATAGGTCATGGGGATGGCCTCTACCCACTTTGTGAAGTACTCCATTGTGGTGATAATGAACTTGTGTCCATTGGATGAGGTGGGAGAGATTTTGCTGTTGAGATCAAACCCCCATTGTGAAAAGGGCCAAGGTGTTATAATTGATTGGAGCTCCTGAGATGGTGTATGGATGATGTCCCCATGCCTTTGACATTGAAAACACATTCAAAGATATTCAGGAGCTTCCTTCTCCATGGTAGGCCAGTAATACCCAATCCTTAGCAGTTTCTTAGCCAAGGTCATACCACTAGAATGTGAATCACAAATACCATTTTGTACCTTAGTTAAAGCAACCAAAGATTCCTCAGGGTTAAGGCATCTCAAAAGGGTTCCTTTGATACTTTTACGATACAGGGTGTCACCTAAGATAAAAAAAAAAAGGGATTTCTTCTTGATAAAGGTTCTTTTGAGGTTTGGGGTGGCATCAATGGGGAGGACTCCTTTTTTCAAGTAGGTGTATATATCATGGTACCAAGGATCTCTAGGACCAATGATTTTGCACATGAACTCGGAATCTAGTACCTCGAAAGCTGGTACGAGAAGCTATTCTACCAGGAATTCATGTTTAAGGACATTGTGTGGGATATACAACAATGATCTAGTTATAGCCATGGAATCTATTCTTTTGTTGTTTACCCTTGGTATCTGCTCAAATGTGATGTTGATGAAGAATTCCTTGAGATCCTCCACCAATTTATTGTACGAGGTAAGTTTGTCATCCTTCATTTGGTATTCATCATTGACTTGGTTGATAATTAGTTGTGAGTCTCCATAGACCTTAAGTGTCATGATTTTCCACTGTACTGCCATGATTTGGGGATGCAATCTCCTTGTGGTGTGATGAAGAAGATTTTCGTTCCTGACCCATGTTGAGTAAATGACCTGTCAAAATATACCTTCCAATGATCTACTACACTGAGATTGAAAATTGACTCATCGAGGAACTCTGACACCAATGGATTCTCTCCATATATTGGTGCTTCAGCCAGTTGATCCACAATTACCTATCCTTTGATTTCCTTCCACTCTACATATTCAATATCATATTCTGTTAAGATCATAACCCATTTTTACATTTGTCCTATGAGCGTTTCTTTAGAGAGTATATACTTGAGAGGGTCTATTTTGGCGATGAGTTTTATTTGGTGAGCCAACATGTAGTGTCTGACTTTTTATGAAGCAAACACTAATGCCATACAATATTTCTCGATGAATGTATACTTGAGTTTTTGTCCTACCAAGGTTCTGCTGATATAGTAAATGGCTCTCTCTTTTCCTAGAGTGATGGGAGGTTATTTAGAAGATTGCAAGGGACTGATTAATTACTTTATGTAACCTTGAATTTCAATAATTTTTCATTTTTAATTCTTGTTTCTTTTTCTTGTCTCTTTGTAATATGGATTTAGTGGCATCAATGTTAGCTTTTAATTTTTAATTTTCTTGTTCTCTCAGTCAATATCCAAGATTATTAGTTAAAATCTGGTATTTACCATGAGTCATATCACACTCATATTTGAATATATAATGTAGTGCCTCTCATGTTATTGATACTTTATGATACTACTTTGTGGGTATTTTCATACTGTTTAGTTTTTGGTTATGTTTTGATGCATACTTGATACTTTGATAGACATCTATTTCGTCATGTTGTTTTGGTTGGCGATAGTTCTACTTCTTTGCTTATGATATTTTGACACATGTGTTGGATACTTATGCTTATGATGTTGTTACTGATTATTTTATGATGACGATGTTGTTTAGATTTTGATTACTGTTTATGATTTGGGTGAGAGAGATAGTGTTGCATCGTTCATTCGTGAGCACCCTACCTCACTACAATTCTCTTTCGGGATGAGTTTTGATTTTGAGTTTATATGTATATGTATATGTTGTTTGATGTTTGGTGGTATGCATGACTGCAAGTATCGGGTGCCGACTCCACCCGCATTGTCGGGTCTGAGTGTGCCCTATATACCCAATGGTTTTGATGTGGTTAGGGAGTTGATAAGAAAGTACCACCGTCTTTGTCTGTGGTTTAGTCATTGTTTGTCAAATGTTATCTTTTTGTACTTTGTTTGTGTGGGTATTGTTTTATTTTGAGTTATTTACTTCCATGGTTTTAATAATGTTTATTAAAGGTTTTGAATATGGCTATTTTGATGTCATTAAATAATTGCTTCAATTAAATGATGTTCTTTGAAGACGTTAGCAAAACAATTAAATTGTTATTATCGTGAATGTCATTTATTCTTTTAGAAAATGAAATTTGCTAGAAAATAATAATTAATGATTGTTTATTTTGAGTAGACATTAATTGCCTTATTAATATTACATATTTTAAATTATAGATGGTATATCATCTAATTTAAAAATATGTAAATTAATAAGTTGTTTTAATAAGATATTTAATTAAGACATTTGAAATTATTGTTATTATGATTAATTATCACATTGAGAAGTTAGTTTAATATTAAATGGTAAATTTAAATGTTGCATGGTTTATATTGTTCATTTATTTATTTTGGAATATTGATTATCTTACAGTTAATTATATTTTAGCATATTAATTATATTGTTTAAATTGTTGAAGAAATAGTTAGAATTGGAAAATTGGGTGAAAATGCTTATTTGAGATTGGAAAAAAATAAAATTTTAATGCAAGTGGCTATTTTCACATGGAGTAAATTTTGGGAATTGTTAGCAACTTTTTGATTTTCACCTTTTTTGGATTTTATATCCAATTTGGTGGCTTTTCGAAAAAGGGGACAAAAGGAAAGCAATTGGCTCTGTAATTCACATTTTTGAGTTTTTTTGGAAAATTGTAATCTCTGTATTTCTTTTTAAAATTAATAATAAAAGAATTAAGAATTTTACTTGCTCTGGAAATTTGGTTCTTCAAAATTGTATCTGGTTGCTATGAATCTTGAAAAGTTGAGGAAGTACGTGGCTTGCTGGAAGCGTTCAACACAAAAATTTGTCTGCGATTGTTTATTAGGCGAAGGAATCCAGGTAGAAAAAGAAAACCTTAATGTCTTTGTTCTTTCTTGTTAAAATGAAAAAATAAAATTTCAAAATTATATTATGCTTGCTTGTCAAAAATTCTGTGCAAAGAATAATGTATTTATGTGAGCTTTGAATTGTTGATATTGTGAAATCGTTTGTCTTAGTTGTTGTTTAAATTTTGTCTGCAACCTATTGATTCACCCACCTCTTTGTTCTTGTCTATCATCGTCTCATTTATTATTTTAGATGTATGAGTTTGGCTGGCAAAGCATCTGGAAACTATTTTCATTCTTGAATAAATTATCTCCACTTTGATTCGTCCATTGATATTTTTCACCCAACTACATTGTAATTTCTCTTTACCAGATATCTCCTCATTTTATTTTGGCTATCTTTCACGTTTTAGCTATTGCATTCCGCCATTCTCTTGTTTGTGTGTCTATTTTTTTTATTTTATATATATATATATATATATATATTTAGATAGTTGAAGTTTGTATTTTACTCTGTTGGTGATTCGAATATTGCTAAGGGATTTCTTTATATTTTCGTGTTCCTATTTTTAATGCCTTTGGCGTATTTTGATCTCCACTTATTTCTTCCTTACACACCCCATACTTCCTTCATTTTTTGTTGTTTGACGCCCTTTCACTGTCATTCTTCCTAGAATTGTTGTGCAACAGCCTATGGCTGTTGTGCACAACCATTCAAGGAAGGGTTGTGCCTTAGTTGTTGCCTGTCGTGTGTTTTCATTGACTTTCGTGGCTTTATATATATATATATGTGTGTGTGTGTGTGTGAGAGAGAGAGAGAGAGAGAGTGAGGGGCTGCATTTTATATTGCACTATATTTTAATGAGCTCTGTGACACTTTCAATGGATATTTAAATTGTGTTTTTATATTATAAATATATATATGTTGATTTTGTATGGAGGCAATTATTCATTAAATCTACTTTTCAGAATATGCTACAGTTGCACCAACACAATAATATGATTTATTTTTTTAAATGACATGTATATATATATATATATGTATGTATGTATATGTATAATTTGATATATATTTTAGTTGTGCAAATGTGGTTTTTAATTCTGGAATAGTTGAACATAAATTTATCTTGATAAAACTCAGATTTAAGTATGATTTTTATTAAATTTTTATTTAGAAATGAATGTGTAAATTTAGATACAATGATTATGGAAATTAGTTTTAAAGATATTTCTAATTTGGAAAAAGAAATAAAACGAGAAAATAAATATTGTGTAAGATTAGTTTCTAAAAATATACACAAATTATTTATAATTATTTTAATAGTTTAAGTGAAAATACTCTATTTTTGTAATGAATATTTTGAGTTGGAATGAATTTTATAGATTGTAGTTTATCGATATTAAATGATTTTGAAATGATTGAAGTGTTTTTTTTTTTTTTTGATAAGTAAATTGCTGGTTAGGGCCAGCACTCATTATATTAATAGTAAAAAATGGAATTTACAGTAAGTACGACAGATAGCCAAGATGGCACCAAGACTCCCATCCGCTACGAACTAAGACCCCAATAGAGAGTAACAGAGGACTATGATATACATTGGGAGGCCAATCATGTGACATTAATTAGTTTCAACCGAGTGCATGCACATAAACTTGCATCATACCCGAGCTACCACATCTTCCTCTGCTGCACGCTTAGCCAGTGTATCTGCCAGTGAGTTTCCCTCTCTGTAAACATGGCTTACTTTGAAATTGGCCAATTCCTCAATTAGTTTTTGGATTAAAGCCAACCATTTATTCATTTTCTAGTTTGGTGTGGATTTTTCTCTAATGGCATTTATTGTTATGAGTGAGTCACCTTCCAGATGTATTTTTGATGTGCCAATTCTTCTACCAAGTTCCAGTCCCAATAAGGCAGCCCGAAATTCTGCAAAATTATTGGTTGAGTGACCAATGGATTCATTCTTCTCCGCTAGTACTGATTGGTATTCATCTCATGCAACGCAGCCAATCCCGCTAGGTCCCGGATTACCACGCGAGGCTCCGTCAAAATTGATTTTAACCCATCCTAGGTCAGGCGCACTCCATTTGGTGTTTGCATGCATTTGTTTAGCTATCTGTGAGTTGTTTTTCCTAGCAGCATTCAGAATCACAAGGCCTTCGAAGGATTTCAGAATTTCACCATCCCAACTAGTAAAAATGCTATCTTTTAGGGATAGGCGTTTGGCTGCAGTATTTACCAATTCTACTATGAGACTTTCAATTTTGCCAATAACTCTCTCTCTAGTCATTGATTGTTCTTTGAAGATCCTATGATTGCATTCCTTCCAAATCTCCTAGACTATAGACGATGGAATGACTTGCCACAGACTACCGAATATGCCTCTTTTCAATTTGGACGACCACATAAATAACCAGTCTCTAAGTTTAAAAGGCAAAGGGCCTTGCCAGTTCAGCTTGTAGAGGAATAATTTCCAACATGTCTCTGTGAATGGGAATTTAAGGAGAAGGTGATCTATGTCTTCCTCTTGGTTTTTACATAATACGCATCTGCTTGGCCCTACAAAACCTATTTTGGATAGTCTATCCTATGTTAGTATCCCATTTTGTACTGCTAGCCATGTGAAGACCTCGGCCTTTGGGAGGCAATATTTGCCCCAACAGAGCTCCTTTGTCCACCCCATTTCATTTAATATGGCTTCCTTGATCTTATAGCCACTTTTAACCTTGTACATGCCATCCGGTGATGCATTCCACCTTATCATATCTTCTTGTCCTATGAGTGTACAACATCTATTTTTTAGAATGGAGAGCAGAAGATCCTTTTGATCCTGCAGGGCATTGAGCACGTCTAGAGATTTCCAATTCCATTTCATGATACCATCCTCCATTTTCATGGAACCATACTGGCATACCTTGTCTCCCCAAACTCTTTTGGATTCAGTTTTTATTTCTTCCAAATGAGGGTTGGCTTCCAACTTTGGATGAACTTCCCAAGAGTCTTCCCAAAAGATTGCATTCTCTCCATTGCGAATTTCCCAAGTGATGTGTTTCCTGATGATCTCCCTACATTCTAGGATAAAGTTCCATATGGCTGAACCTTTCGGTGGGTCTCAGTGTTTAGAATTCTTAAAGAGTCCCCTGAGCCTAGATATTTATGCCTTAAAATTTGTACCCATTTTTTTTCCCCCTTTTTGTACAAATCCCATACCAGTTTGGCCCCCATTGGCGTGTTCATAATATGCAATTGTCTCAACCCTGCTCCCCCAGCACCTTGTGGTTTGCATATCTTATCCCAGGATAGTAAGGGAATCTTGTGCTGATCCTCTCGTCCATTCCATAACAAAATTTGTATTAGTTGTATTAGCATTCCTTCTATAGCTTTGGGAAGCCTCATGCAAGCCATTGAATATACTAGTATTGCAGATAGAACAACTTTTAGCATCACTATTCTACCTGCTGAAGACAGCCATTTACCCTTCCACAATTCCATTTTCCCTCTGCAACTGTTGATTAGATTTTCCCAATAAGCCTTTTTGTTTACTCTTGTAAATAAAGGCATGCCCAGGAACTTACTTGGAAAGTTAGCTATTCTCAAACCAAGAATACCTGCAATATCTATCTGGAGTCCAAGTTGGACATTTAGAAAAAAGACTTCAAATTTCCTCCAATTTATCCTTTGGCCAGAAGCCTTGCCGTAGTCATCCAACAATGTCTTCATAGTTCTTGCTTCAACTCTTGTGGCCTTGCCAAATAAAATTGTGTCGTCAGCATACTGCTGATGAGTGATTGATTTCACATTTGGAGTGATCTTGATGCCCTGCCATTGTTTGGACTCCCTAAGCGCAGCTATGCTTCTTCCAAGGGCTTCTGCCATTATGATGAAGAGGAAAGGGGAGAGGGGGTACCCTTGTCTGATTCCTCTTGTAGATTTGAAGAAGCCGTGAGCTGCACCATTTATTAATATTGAAAATTTGGGGGTGCTTATACAACTGTCAACCCAGTTCACCCAACTATTGTCGAACCCAAATCTCCTCAATAATTGGATCAGAAACTGTCTGTCAACTAGATCATACACTTTGAAAATACCCAATTTGACTAACATGCTTGGCATTCTGGCTTTCCTTGTTGAGTGGATGGCTTCATGAGCTATTATGATCCCTTCTACTATGGATCTATCGGGGGAAAACCCACTTTGCTCCTCAGAGATTACCTTCTTGAGAATGCCTTTCAATCAGTTAGCTATGATCATTGTAACAATCTTATAGACAGTGTTGCACAACACAATGGGTCTATATTCATTAAAGCTCTGTGCTTCCTTCTTTTTCAGAACTAATGCAATAAAAGTGTGGTTTAGAGCTCTAAACATGGTTGTTTTCTTCCTTGATTCCTCCACAGCTCTATGCAAATCTTTGCTTATTATATCCTAGAATGATTGGAAAAATTTGGCTAGGAAGCCATCTGGCCCAGGTGCCTTATCCGAGCCAAGTTGGAAGGTTGCTTTCCTAACTTCCTCCAAAGATATTCCCTATTGTCCTCAACTCCGATTACTGAGGGTAATTTGCTTAGAAATTTGGTTCTTTCCCTGATGTGCTCCTTGGTATTCCTATTTAGTATGTCGTGAAGTGGAGAACTGCCTCTTGATTTGCTTCTTCCATTGATTGCGTGAGGGTCCCATCCTCTTTCCTTACCTCCACAATTCTCTTTTTGCTTTTGTTAGTTACTGTTGTTCTGTGGAAGAAATTTGTATTTTTATCTCCGTCTTTTAACCAAACCTCCCTAGACTGTTGCCGCCAGTATATCTCCTCTCTTGCTGAGATTTCCTCCAACTCATATCTCAATTTTTTTTCCAGCTCAAAGTCTTCTGACTCCATTCCTTTTTCTATAATTTTCTCATTGAGATTCTGAAGTGCCTCTTCTACTTCCTTTTTCTTCACAAAAATATTCCCAAAATGTTCGTTGTTCCATTCTTTTAGCCTAATTTTGATATGTGCCAGCTTTTTATTTAAGATGAAGAGCTTAGTTTGTTTGACGAACCTAACTTCATTCCACCACCCTTGCATTAGATCAAATAATTTAGGATCCCTAAGCCACATGTTCTCAAATTTGAAGGGAGAGCCCCCCTTTTTCTCGTCAGGTTTAATATTGAGCTCTATAGGGTAATGATCAGAGCCTATGTAGGGTAGAACACTTGCCTCTATTATTGCATCTGCACTTTCCCAATCTCCACCAAGGAAAAAGCAGTCTAATTTTTCTGCTATGTGTGTGAAACCTTTTCTTTTGTTAGTCCATGTATATCTTCCTTTCCTAGTTGGGATCTCCCTGAGATTATTGTCTCCTATGAAGGTCTGGAAGTCTTGCTGTGCTCTAGAAATAGACTGTATACCTCCTAATTTGTCTGTATTGTCCTTGGTTGCATTGAAATCCCCACCAATGATAATTCTAGATTCCTCTTGCAATCTCAACCATGTCGAGATGTCAGACCATACATTCCTTTTTTCCACTGTTGAAGTTGGGCCATATACATTCACAATTATTGTGGTTTTGTTTTGACTCAATGTCCTACACCTAACAGCCATCCAATTATGAGATAAAGTCTCCAGCTCACACCTAACCGTTAGAGGGTTCCATAATAGCCCCAAAACTCCAGAGGCCCCAATTGCTTCCACAAAAACTCCCTCCCACTGTTTATAGAACCTCATCTTGCTCTGATACTCCTCCTTGCTCCATTTTGTTTCTTGTAATAGAAAAACATCTACTTTACTTTGGTTGATCTGGCACTGCAAAGTGCGCCATTTGCTAGGGGCATTTAAGCCCCTAGCATTCCATGTTATGCACCTCATTCCTGCTCGGGAAGGATGATCTCCTTCATGTTCCTCAATTTTCTCTGGCCTTTTGCACTGGATGCTAGTTCTAGCTTTGCCTTATTCGATTTTGGGCCTCTCCTCTTCTTGGATTCAATGAGAGGCTTTTTTAGAAGGGGTTGAGTTTCTGCAATGCTGCATTCTATTACATTACAATCTTTCCCCGCCTCCAAACTTCCTTCCCATTCCGAATCTGAACTTAGATTTTCTCCTTCAAGCAGGTCTTTGTCCCCATCTGTGTCGACCTCCATCTGCCCTTCTAATATGTTCATCTCATTTTTGGGTTTGGAGTTTTTGCTCTCCACATTTCTATCTCTATTTGACTTCATCCTTAGCTCTTCAAATTCTGAATCAATGCTTTCTAGCATCAGTTTTTCCTGTTGAATTTATGTGTCTTCCTCTTCTCTTCCTACACCTTCTATATAAGCCCCATGTTTCCTTGCCTCAAAATATTCTTGATTAGGTGTTTTCTCTTTATACTGCTCCCTCAGAGGTTTTGGGGCATCCTTCCCGATATGTACCAATCCAGAAAAAGGGGGCTCCTCTTCTTGCTCCGGTATAGGGGCCATCATTTTGCTATTTTCTTCAAAAACCTTCACACTACCTTCTTGATACTGATTGAGCACCTCTGGGAATAAATCCACCGCCTTCCCCTTTTCCTCCCATATAGTTTCGTTATTCTTTATTAACCTACTCACAACATAGATCAATGGTTCCTCCAAGTCAGGTTGAGGGGGCCCAGAAGGGAGATTTTTCTTCAATCCTTCAACCATAGAATTAGTTTGCGCATACATGTTCAACCTATTCAGTTTGACCCTGGTAGAGCACATTTCTTCCCCATGTTTATGGATTTGCAGCTAGGACATAATAAGATTTGATCCTCCCTTACAATCCTTTGTTTCCATGAACCCATAGCAGTCACCAGGTCGATTTCTGATGGGATAACTTTCTTGGGAGGAAAGGCTATGCAAATTCTGAAGTAGGAACCCTGAGCTTTATCCTCCTAGATATTATCCATAAATTTGAAATCCCCTAGATTTCTTCCAATCTCCTTGATGATATCTTCTACCCAGTAATCCGTAGGGAGGTTGTATAGGCAAATCCATACTGAGCTGGTGTCTACTTCAAATTTCACTAGATCAAAGTTTTGATTTCATTCAATGAGATGCATCTGGGCACCATCTAGAAAGTAAGGCCCATAGCTCTGCACTTTTTTCTTTTCTTCCTGTGATGGGAAGGTGATAATATAGAAACCGTTTGTCAAGGTTCTTACAATAATCTTGTTTCCCCATTGTTGATGGCACCAGGTTACTACCTCAGCCAATTTTTTCATAAATCCCCCACCCCATTTGATAAAGAGACCTAAATTCGCTAGTCTCTCCCTCTTCCATTTGATTGATTTTTCTTCAAAATGAATAGAGGGATTAGACTCAGGAAGGGACATACCATTGATTTGCTCAAATTGGTGTGATGGGCTAGTCTCATCCAATAGGATCTCTTTGCCTTTGGGATTCAATGTGGGTCGATCAAAACCTTCTTTCTCGACCACTTTTGGCAGCTTTGGTTTCCAGTTGTGATTCGCATCCACTCTCGAAATTGGATTTTCCCTAAACCATCCATGATCCCAATTCTGTACATCATAATTGTTACTATTTCTCCAGCCTCTGTTAAAAGGGTGCCAATCGGGCCTCGACCATGTTGATTTTGGTTTCCTCCATGGTAGTTCTTTCCAGCCTTTATATCTCGATTGCCTGGAGTAGCCTTGGTTCGACCATCTTCCCCTAATCTGTTTAGGGTTTTGCCAATTGTGCTATTGGGGGTGGGTTTTTTCTTCCCATTGCCCATCTGTATAAACCCATTGGGGTCTATAGTCTCTTTGATCCTTCCTAAAAACTTCTTCTTCTGCGCTGTGATGCTAGTTTGCCCTGCGGTTTGCTTTCGATTGTAAGTTGCCATAGGCCTGCCAGCCATTGTTGATTATGGATCTAAAGGATTCCATGGGGACTTCCTTGTCCATTTCCTCACCCCAGCCTTGTGCTCGCACCCTACCATTCATCGTAGTTTGTCTGAAAGTGAGGCTTCCACTTGGCCCCTGAGTCTCTTGCTGCTTTTGACTTTCGCACGCTTCCTCGCTCCTTGCCATTTTTTATTCTCGAAATGATGGAAGTGTTATTTTTTATGCACTATGTTTAGTTATGTCAAGGTTTATGTTGATTGGAAACATTATTTTTAGTTGGAATGATGCATTGATTAAATATGGTGCATTTATAAATGAGAAAATTGGTGGTTGATTTATTCATTTAAGAAGAGTTATATGTTGTACATTTGGAACTTTGATTTAATTTGTGTTGTGGTTTCGGGGAATCATGTGTCTTTTTAGTTTCTGGGTAGATGTTTACTTACTTCCTGAGGCTAGGGGGAAATTGTGTGTCTGCACATTATGTTATTGTACTTACATATTTATCCCTTTATCTTGAGGGTGTGTGCATGGGTGGTACCTCTTTGATTTATGGTTTTTGATACATTTAGTATTCATGAGATGGTCATGCCTCATGCGTTTTGTTTTATGAATCTCTTTTATGTGTTTGAGTGATGAGGTACACCCATTTTCTTGACCTTGGTTTTGGGTGGCCATAGGGAGAGTGGCTCTTCATGGGGGCCAACACACAAAGAGGCTGGACCAAGATAACCCATGGAAGAGTTCCCTTAATAAGTGATAAACTAATTAATGTATCTAGAGGGTTGGGTTAGTTAAACTCATAACAAGACAAAAAATGTGCCTCACTCATACCGTTAGTGCTCTCAAAGGCTAAGGTTGGGTGGGAAGACCTGTTGGTAAGGTCACTGCCTTGTCTCCATGAAAGGTAAGTGGCTTTTTATGAGTCACCCTATGGTGTGGCACCTTGAGATAGGTTGTCTAGTTAACCATAGATGGATGCGGATCCTAGTGTTAGTTGGTCTAGTGAATCCATGTAAGGCCATGCAATGACACTCTCCCACTATACCTAGTTGTCTTCCCTTGTTCTTGTTGCCTCTAGAGTATTATTATTGTGGTTGTTTATGTTTTATGTGGTTTTGTGTTGGGTGGTGTTAGTTTTTTAGTTTTTTTACCTTGTTGGATGTGTGTCCTTTCTTATTGACTCCTTGCATGAGGGGTGGTCCTTTGGGTCTACAAGGTTAGGTGGAATTTTCTACACACCCATTGGGTTCCCCAGGTGGTGATTGTAATGTAGAAGAAGTTGTAGTGATCTCAGAGCTTTGCCTGGAGGAAGATTGTACCACATTATGTATTATATTCTTGATTGTTGTATTATTCTGGACTATGTTGTACACTTCCCATTATTATAAGGGAAGCATCTTTGTAATGTATACTGGTTTCTTAATGTGTTGTATCTATGGAAATATGCTCCATGAATGTAATAATGAACTTGGAAGTTGTAATGCAATAATATAGTATTCATTTATTTCTTTGTCTATTTTATTTATGATTGGATGTATATTATATTTATGTGATTTCATATTCACACTTCTATTGTCTATTTAATTTGGATTTGTTTAACGTTGTTGTTGGTTGGGTTCCTTTCGAGTAGTGCACCATGTTACCCCATGGGACTAGGTTGATGTCATATGGATTTTATTAATTCTGATTAATTATTTATGGTTAATGTAATTGATGTTTCTTAAAAAAGAAATTGTTCCATTTATTGTTAGTTGGTGTGTCTTATAGGGTTTTTGTGGTGTGGTGTTACATATAAGGAGTATACACTTTGTTTATTATATACCCTAAGGCATATTTGGAAATAAATTATAAAATTATAGCCTTTCATGTGGGCTTTGGTGTCTCAATTTTTTATCAAACTTTTAAAATCTATACAGACAACATCTACCTAATCTTTCTGTTGGATATTTTATTGTATCCATGTTAGAGAAATAGGTTCACATCTTGATCCTTATAATTGGATTCTCTCTAGTGACTCTAGTTGATAAAATCATTTACCTTGTTCACTAGTATTTTTTAACTTGTATGTACTTGTTTTTCCTAATGAGATTCTTCTTGTTATCACTTAGATTTGCACCCTTGTGAAGTTCTTTACTTAACAATCTAGTGAAACATTGGATGGATTAAAAAATTATGAGATTTGGTGAGGTGAAGTCAATCTCAAAAGAGGGTTGGTTAGCTTAGAGCCTCACTTGATCTAACTAAGTTCTAGTACTTCCTCTGTTGAGGAAAAGAGTGGAAGAATAACTTGAAATTGAATCAACTTCCTACTAAGGTGATGAAACAAACTGATGTTCATACTCATGCTACTATTTTGACACACAATCTTCTCAATAATTCAGCTAACTCTTTACACAACCTAATCTTTTCACAAGATCATGCATCATTATTTTACAAGAAGGTTTTAGTTTGAATAATTTTGAGAAGAAAAATTATAGTTTTCACAAAATAATAATTATTCATATTCATTACTTAACTAACAACCTGCATGAATTTATTCATTTTCTTCTTCAAAGGTGTTGTAATAATATTTTTTTAAGGATTTCAAACACATACATTAATCATCATATTACACACAAATAACAAGGCTTTTGAAGGTCAAATATTGAATTTTATTAATGAAACGTACTATAAAAAAAATACAATCTAAAAATGCTAATATTGATTTTGATAAAATGAAAATATTACATGCTATTTATTCCAAAATTAAATGGTTTTGATTTACAAAGTTATCTTCTTGACAAAAAGAACTTTGTAAGCTACAACGTTGTTTCCAAAAATTGCATGAACTAACTCCAAATGAGAGCTGACATCCACTTTATGCTTTACAATGACTTCCTAAATATTAGGAACATAATTTGAGAGGTAAAATGACAAGTTTCCTACTTGTTGCTTGGTCAAAGTTGTCCTGTTGACAATCTAGCTAAGTTGCTTCATGATCTTGCTCCTAGAAAAGTTTCTTGATGCTTTATTAAAAACTCCTTAGTGTGCTTTGAATTTCTCTATGAAGACCCCATTTTGATAGGCTCTTATATTCCTTTGAGTGCCCCAAATTTCTCATAACTCTTCTATAACTAACATCAAACCTCCAACTTCATCCTTAACTTCATCAAAGTGTCACTTGTATTACAATAGGACATATAACAAAGGCTTGAAAATGATTGAATTCCCTAGAAGGGCATAGGAGAACTTTTAGAATAATATTGTCACATATTTTAGTTCATTAAATGTCTTTATCTTCATATATTCACCATCTTTACTATCTACAAGGATAAGATAGACCTTCACCTTTATCATACCACTATCTTGTAGCTCTCACTGCACTTTTCCATGACTATTCTATAGGTTCTTAGAACCGTCTTCTATATAATTTTCATGCAAATCATGTAGTTTTCCTCCATTTTTATCCATACACTAATGTGATTATTATGAAGCTCTTTAGGGAGCTTAGGGTTGTAACCCTTTTTTATTTTCTATGTTATATTTTATGATTGTCATGCATTAGCTATGTATGTGTGTCTTGATTGTCCCAGACCTTCACTTTAATGCAATAGACCTATGCAAGGTCATTTCCCTCTTGTGTTAAGGTCACTTCCCTCACTATTTATCATTGTATGTTGTGTCTTAATTCTTGACTGCCCACTTTAACTTAGTATATTGACTATCATTAACTTGTATTTTGTCATAGTGATTGCCCTTCCAAGATTATCATGTTTCAACTTACCCTTTATGGAAATTTAATGGACTATCCTTAAATATTTTCATGGATCTATTGTCCTTTTCTTCAATGTTTTCCTTAATTCTATGAATGTTAAATATGATAGTGTCTACTATAAGACCATTTTCACTATGAAGACCACGACCTATTATGAATACCACAATCTATTGTGATTTCAATGCCAAAACTATCATCTTACCTTAGTTATTCTCCTTTGAATAACTGCTCCTTGGTTATGATAATGACCATTACCCCATGATTTGGTGTCTTCATGAGGTATTGTTATTGTGCTCTCCAAGGTTACTACCTTCTTGTTTCATGATCATTGCCCCTATGTAGGCCAAGATAACTATGAAGATCAAGGTCACTATCTTTATGGGTGATGATTGTCTTTTAATTGTGATGTTATTCTTTGAATGTGGTGATTTCCCTTAATCTACCCTCAAGACTATCATTCTTTGGTGACATTTTCATGTCAAACTATCTATTCATTAAATCTATCATACTTCACTCTATGATTTTCCTCGCATTAAACTACTATCTAGGTCACTGTCATGTATGGTTAGGTTTTTATTCCTAATGAAAACCTACACATTGATCACCATCTTGGTATCTTTCTAAGGACTTACCCTTTTCATGAGTATTGCCTTTATGATTGTCTTGATATCCTTTTTGACCAATGAATGGAACACTAATATGATTCATGCCTCTTGGTGGGTCTATTGTGGTAAGAAAATGCTATAATAATTACCTATTTATTGAGTATAGGACCATTCCTTCTATCTCCTTGAGGACACCACTTTCGTTATTGTGGAAATGGAAGAAGTATCCCTTTACTTTTCCTTGTTTGTTTCGGCCCTCCATGTTAAATTGAGCATAATGTTGCCTTGATTTAGTGTTGTAATATGTTTGACACATTCACATTAGGTCTTTTTCCCTTGTGAGCTAAATGAACTTAATTGTATCCTATTTGAAGTGTTGTAAATTTTTGTAACACACTTTCACACTTTTATATGTTTTTCATAAATAATTGGGCTTCTTTATGCCTTATTTGGCCTTAGTTTACATTCACAATCCTTAATTAATGCATCTTTTTCAAGATAATCCTGACATAAATCAACATCTAATAAAATTAAGGTGTTTTTAGGTTGTGTCCAAAATTTAGTGATTTGGGACTCATATTCCACCTTGGGCATATGAGTCCCACCTAGGTTTTTGGGTCCCAATCTAGATTTCACACCTTTCTAAGCTTTTTTGAAAATTGTCCCATAATTAATGCCTAATGGGACTCATATGCCACTTCTGGCACATGAGTCCCATGTGGTCCAAAATTAAAATTAATTCAAATTTTTGATGGGATTTCATTCTCCTATATTTTATGTCATCTTGTAGTGTTTTAATTTTGGGAAATTTGGCATAAACAAGTATAAATACAAGGTTATTTCACTCATTTTCCACCTAGAAAGCAATCAAGTGACCCCAATCTTTCAAGTATTCATGCATATAGAAAATTTGAGTTCACAAGAGAATTCAAGTGTTTACAAGAGAATTCAAGTGTATTCAAGGGTAGATTATCAAGAATTTTAGAGCATAATTCAAGCATCAAGCATCATTTCAAAGTCATCATGCATCATGTTTATTTTTGAGCTAAAAATTTTCATATAGGGTTTCACGAATCAAGCTATCATTTAATTCAAGATCTATCACATTCAAGTAAGAGTCAAGATCTACATCCATTGGAGCCACTTCATAAATGTTTGTAGCACTTTATTGCTAGGGTTTGGTGAGTTGTAACATTGCATGTTTTTCATTCATCATTCTCCTTCCCTATTTCATTTCATTTCAAGGTTTTATTACCTAAACAGGGTTTGACGAAGGAAAAACCCTTTCTACTAACAAAAAAACATTTTCCCCTCTCTTTAGTGTGTGATTTGCAGATCTAGGTTGAAGACATATTGGAGAGAAATTTTGGAGAAAGTTGTCAAAGTTGCCACCTTACATCAAAGATCATTGGAAGACTTCTACAGGTTGCAAATTAGAGTTTAAGATCCAAAAATCAATTGGAAAGAACAAAGAAGACATTGAAGAGTAGAATTAAAATTTGAATTTCTAGAAAACCCTAACTAGACTGATATGCCACTTCTGGTGTAAGAGTCTATGTCTAGGTCAATTTCCATATTTTTGCAGATCCAGGATCTACATTGTCAGAAACCTATTCTAGACTAGAATCTTGATCTGAGACTAAATCACCTAGTTTGGCGTATGAGTCCCAATTAACCTTAAAATTATTTTTTTTAGCATTTGAGAGCTTCATCTAGTATTCTTCAGAGTTCCAGGTTTACACCTTTTATCTCTTAGATTTTTGTCCTGTTTTACATGATTTTCTAGGTCATTTAGTGAAAGATTGCATTGCATTAGTTTTGAGGATTAGGTCTCTCATTTCATTATTCTTTCCAAGCCCTAGTTTGGTGGTGAACCCCTCTTTAGCTTATTATCAAACCTTAGGACAACCCTATTGCAAGGTCTCTTTCTCCTTTGCATATCTAAGATTAAGATCTCTAGGGTTTCCCTTCAATGAAATGATTAGGGAATGTGTTTGCTCTATTTCCTAAACCATAAGTAGAAAATCCACACTTTTTCTATTGTTTCATTATGGTGAACCTGCATTTAGAATATCATAATTCTGATTTGGAGTGTATTATCATCCAAGATCTTGCTTGCATTAACATTGCATTAGAGTTTGCATTAGTTAATTGAAATTCTAGGGTTTCTAATTTTTGCATTAGTGAAAGTGCATGTATAGGTTGCATTTTTGCATCTCAAATCATTGAAAATCATCTAAAAACTGCATTTGCATTTATTCTACAAATCATACAAACTAAAAGGCATAAAAATCACTTAAAAGTTTCAAAAAAAATTGAAAAAAAAACCCTCACTGGGACTCCTATGCTCGTCTAGGCGATTTAGTCCTAGTGCAAGTTCTGAACTACATTTTCTAAAATTTAAGGCTCTATTTTTGTGCTCCTATTTGTTGTTGATAAATTTTTATTCTATTTTACTAAGTTTTTGTTATATTCATTTCATTGCATTTGCATTTATTTTGCATTTAGTACCCCTTGCATAAGAATTTCTACTTGGTTTCCTATTGCTAATACTATAGTGAGACAAAGTTTGAGACTCATGTCATCCTACAATAGCACAATTATTATGGATCTTGGGTTTTCTTTTTCTTTCACTCCTAGTATTGACACTAGTTCACTAGGTATGGACCGAACCCTTAACAAATCTTTACCTTCAAGTACTGTGATTCATGTTGAAACAATGGTTTCTAGTGTTCCGTAAGAAAACATAATCCAAATTCATGAAGAATTAAAAAAATAAAATAAGTACTGAAAATATTTCAACTACCACCATCCCTAACATAGATAACATTCATTGCATGCTTGAAAGTGAATATGGACCTAACCTTGTGCATAATATAGTTCAAATATTTCGAAAACACCTTACCTCAACCGCTACTTTTCCTTTACCCTCGAACAACATTGCAAGCCAAGGAGGAACTAAAATTCCCCATCCCATAAAAATTTCCTCTATTCCTACATATACTAACCCTCAATTCACAACAACAATACAACCGACTAGTGATGTGATTCCTTCCTTGGGTATTTTCGCTAGCATCCCTAGTACCTTTGTGGCATCACACATCATATCTCCCACAACTTTACCATCTATAAGAATTACATTCACTTGTCCTTCAAACACATACACACCTTCACCTTTTTCACCTCCATCTCATAATACAAGCAATGATCCTCTCATAAATCAACTTTTGCAAACCATTTCATCCCTTGAAAAGAAAGTTTCCACCATCAACAAAAATCAAATTGGACCACCTACATATTATGTTAAAATCAATCCCCTGTCCTTGGAGATATTGTGAACGTCGATGTCACAAGGTGTAGAGGTGCCTAGATTCAAGAAATATGGAGGGAAGGGAGATCCTTCTAACCATGTTTCTACTTATACCGCTTTATGTAGTGATTTTATTCTTAATGATAAACTCTTGGCTAAGCTTTTCCTGAGGTCCTTGAAAGATACTCCCTTAGAATGGTTTTCTTCATTACCAAACAACTCAATTAATTCATTCAATGAAATTTTTGAGGCATTTATCAACCATTTACAAGTTCATATGACTCATAATGTGACCTTGTATGATTTGATGAGATGTAAGCAAAAAGAAGAAGAAAATATTATAGATTTTATCTCGTGCTATCAATCGTTTTATTCCCAAATTGATGTTAAGATTCATGACCCTCACCTTCAAAATATGTTCATAGATAATTTTCAAAGTAAGATACAAGATAAGCTTACCATGATAAAATTACCCTCCTTCATGCACTTATGTACTACCCTCTGTGATTATCAAAATTTAGTTAGTAGTCGAGATACAAAAACCAATTCTAGTTGTACTTAGAAGTTCAAGTTTGCAAACCAAAATAATTCCCAACATTTTAGAAAAAAAAAAAAAGGATTCCTTCAATTCAATCCCCCTCAACAAACAACCCAACATGTTGATAACCAAGTCGTTGTTGTTAAAGAAATGATACCCTTTAGCTATAGGGACCCAAAAAGACAATTCAATCCCCTACCTAATACCCTTCATAACACGATGTCCTAGCTCTTAGAATAGAAGATGACTACCTTTCCTCTCATTAAAATTTTTGATCCTAATAAACCATTACCTATAAACTATAGACCAAATTCTTATTTCCATTATCACCAAAAAAATGGACACGATACAAAACATTGCAATCATCTTAAACATATTGTACAATACCTCATTGATTTTGGTCGTTTTCTGTTGGAGGTGTTAGTGATCAAGGAAATAAATCTATTGCCCCTCCTAACCAAATTTTTTAAATATTTACCAACCCTATGCCTAATCATAACATTTAATTTTTTAAAGCTAGTGAAACTAAAAATAATGATGTGATGAATGTTGATATGGATGATCATAACAATGATACTATTCAACACGATCCTATAGATATTGATCTTATGGATGATATGGTAGGAGTGATAGATTTTATACCTCATAAGGGTCATACTAAAAATCCTTTTGAGATTTCTTTCTCCTCACAAGATGTACTTAAGCATACACCTGATGATCCTCTTTACATAGTCAGCTAAATCTATGACAAGCTCACTAATGGGATATTAATAGATCTCGTCTGTGGAGAGAATGTGATCATTGAAGAATTCTTACTTGTGCATGAGCTCTATAAAGAAATATATGATAAACCAAAATCATGGATCAAGAAGCATAACTATTTCACTTTCCATATGATGGGATCGATCACCCTTCCTTTACAAATAGGAACGAAAATATTAGATGTCTCATTCTCCATCATCCCAAAGTTGGACCAATTTCATGTGAAGCTAGGCTATCCATGGCTTCGCTCCATGAATTTTTTTCCTTTGATTGTACATAAATGCTTCAATTTTCCCTTTGAAAATGAAATTTTCACTGTGTGTCATAGTGGCTTTAACCATTTCTCTTCCCATGGAAAGTTTTCCTTAGATTTCTTTTGGCCTGAGCCTATAGAACCTATCAAACCTCAAGAATACTTATTTTTCAAATCCTGCCAAAATTTTAAGGTGAAATACATAGAAAAAATTTCACTTCAAAACATGCCTCAATCCTCGACTGAACCTACCATGATTGAACCAAAAGACATTCCAAACAACCAAGACCCACCTAAGACAAATCCTTTGCCTACTTCCTACAAAAGACCAAGAGATAATGAAAACAATCCTGTTACATCTCCTAGAATAAATTTTTTTTACAAAGTCAAAGAGAAAGTGGTTGAACAACCTCCCATGGTCCCTTATGTTCCTCCCCTTAGGGAAGAAAATAAACCTATGGTTGATCATCCTTCTCCTACATAAATTCAACTTGAAAAAAAAACTAAAAGAAAAAGAGGTGTTAGAGAGCATAGGCGTAGACGTTGTTCCCTTGCTTAAAGGTTAAATGAAGAAATAAATAAAGAAAATCAAGATCCAACCTTGATTGAAGCAATGCATGATGAGTCTACCCCTTCCCCGAAACAAAAAGATCCTATAGTACAACCACAACAAGAGCTAAAACCTTCTTTAGACATTATCATTTGACCTCCTATTGTGATTAATTTAGATGAAAATGAAGAGATTAATAAAATTGATGAGGAGGTGCATAATGAATTGAATACATTGTTTTCCTCTTCCATGATCTTAAACGATATTTCTCCTAAGAAGAGTGTTGAACCTAGTGATGACCCTAGTTCGGCACTTGCTATTGTCCCTTTGGCTATTTGTCCACCTTCGGTATACAATGAACACAATTTGGATGTGGAAGACCTACTTTAGGTCGACTCGCATATGCCTAAATAGTCTCTTACATTATTTCTTTTTCATTTTATTTTGTGTGGTTGCATGTGTGTAATGTGATCCCCCATGATGTTTTGTTTGATGTTCTCTCTCTTTTTGTGACATTCCTCTATTTGTACCTTCATTCTTTTTTATGTCATATATCTTTTGCCTTTTCCTTTATATTTTTTTTGTCTTGTGTTTTTCCTTTTGGGGATGATGCAAGGTGTCATGATATTCATGTCTCTTCCATGTTGACCCAAAAGCTTTTCCTTTATCTTTTCATTTGTCTTTTTTTTTTCCCTTTTGGGGATGATGCAAGGCATCGAGATATTCATGTCTCTTCCATGTTGACCCAAAAGATTTTCTTTTATCTTTTCATTTGTCTTGTGTTTTTCCTTTTGGGGATGATGCAAGGCATCGAGATATTCATGTCTCTTCCATGTTAAATTGAAAGGTTTATCTTTGTTTTTTCTCTCTTTGTCTCATTCTTCTAGTTCTATGAGTATTTGGGGAACGATGACAATTTTGAGCTCTCTTAAAATATTGTAGCAAGAACATACTCACCCCAAATCCATAGATCCTTTATGTGTGTTTGGAGTTTCATTTTGGGGGAAACCCCTTCTTTTATTTGCATGGCATAGCTTGGTTTGGAAACATATGACTTGGAATAGGGCTTTCCAAATAACCTCCATGTCTTCTTTCTTGTTAGTATTTATCATTTGCTACTTTAAAGTAATTTCTCATAGCATGGTGTTTAGCAATTTCTGTAAAGTGGGGGCATACATTGACATTATTCATTTGTATTTTTCATGTCTTGTGGTGCAGTCTTCTTATTTCATGTGATGAATTTTTTACTTTGTGGTTGACATTGGGTATGATTTCCCTCAAGAGAATGATATCTCTTAGAATATTATAATCCTCTTAGTGGCTTGATGTGACACACTGCATCCCCTAAGTTATGAATCTTTTATCCTTTGATTTGTCCTCTCTTGGAGACATTAGGCACAATGTCCCCTAAGTTAAAGACCTTACATGAACTAAGAAAGACACTATGCATTCTTGTGGAGCCATCTAGTTTGTTCATGAGTTCCAAATATATGAAGTTTTTTTTTCCTCATGAAGCTCGAAGTTCATTTTTATGTGGTGCCTTATCGAAGTTATCAAGAGGTATAACTATGGTATGGTTTGACGGGAAGCCCATCTGAGGCATGAATTTCCGTTAGCCACTCATGTGTGTGTGAGAGAACACACCAAACACATGTGTATGTGTCTCACCTTCTTGGATTACTCACCCAATGAACATCCTAGAGTTTCGTTGCCTCATAGTGAGCATGCATTTTTCTAGACAAGCAACCTAGATCTGATCCACATCACGATGGACAAATGGTCAAAGCTTGATTCACCCTTTTTTTTTTGTTTTTCCTTCCTCTTTGTCTTTGGTAGTGTATGATTGTTCCTTTTTGATGCTCCTTATATCATTTTCATGTGTTTTCTTTTGTGCTTATGTTGGTTTGTCATAGGATCTTGATCCTGGGGGCTTGATCATCCCTCTTGATCATTGTCATCCTACCTTACCAACATTGGTGCACTTAGACCCCTCTTGAAGCAAGTGTCTACTTTAGTGTGAGTTTGAAGGAATATCATCCTCTCACTAAAGTGGGGGCTAAATGTGGCAATGAAAAACTATCCCTTTACTTTTCCTTGTTTGTTTGGGCCCTCCTTGTTAAATTGAGCATAATGTTGCCTTGATTTAGTGTTGTAATGTGTTTGAAACATTCACATTAGGCCTTGGGCCCTTGTGAGCTAAATGAACTTAATTATACCTTATTCAGAGTGTTGTAAAGTGTTGTAACACACTTTCAAACTTTTCTAGGGTTTTCATAAATAATTGGGCTTCTTTATGCCTTATTTGGCCTTAATTAATGCACTGTTTCGCTGATAATCCCAACATAAATCAACATCCAATCATGATTCAGGTGTTTCTAGGTTGTCTGGCCTATATTTAGTGATCTAGGACTCATACGCCACCTTGGGCATATGAGTCCCACCTAGTTTTTTGGGTCCCAATCTAGATTTCACACCTTTCTAAGCATTTTTGAAAATTGTCCCATAGTTAATGCCTAATGGGACTCATGCGCCACTTTTGGTGTATGAGTCCCATGTGGCCCAAAATTAAAATTAATTCAAATTCTTGGCGGGATTTCATTCTCCTAGATGTGATGTTGGCTTGTAGGGTTGTTATTTTGAGAAATTTGGCATAAACAAGTATAAATATAAGTTATTTCACTCATTTTTCACCTAGCAAGCAATCAAGTGACCTCAAGCTTTCAATTATTCATGCATATAGAAAATTTGAGTTCACAAGAGAATTCAAGTGTTTACAAGAGAATTCAAGAGTCTTAAAGGGTAGATTAGCAAGCATTTTAGAGCATAATTCAAGAATCAAGCATCATGTCAAAGTCATCATGCATCATGTTTGTTTTTGAGCTAACAATTGCGATATAGGGTTTCACGATTCAAGCTAGCATTCAATTCAAGATTTATCACATTCGAGCAAGATTCAAGATCTACATCCATTAGAGCCACTTCATACATGTTTACAACACTTTATTGCTAGGGTTTGTTGAGTTATAACATTGCATGTTGTTCATTCATCATTCTCCTTCCCTATTTCATTTTATGTCAAGGTTTGATTACCTAAATGAGGTTTGACCAAGGAAAACCCCTTTCCATTAACAAAACAACATTTTTCCCTCTCTTTAGTGTGTGATTTGCAGATCTAGGTTGAAGACATATTAAAGAGAAATTTTGGAGAAAGTTGTCAAAGTGTTCAAAGTTGTCAAAGTTTCCACCTTACATCGAAGATCATTGGAAGAATTCTTTAGGTTGGAAATCAAAGTTTCGGATCTGAAAATAAATTGGAAAGCAAAGAGAATACATTGAAGTACAAAATCAGACTTTGAATTTATAGAAAACCCTAACTAGACTGATACGCCACTTCTAGCATATGAGTCCCAGTATAGGTCAATTTCTAGATTTGTGAAGATCTAGAATCTACATTGTCAAAAACCTTGATCTAGGTCTAAATCACCTAGTCTAGCGTATGAGTCCCAATCAACATTAGAATCGATCTTTTTAGCATTTCAGAGCTTCATCCAGTCTTCTTAAGATTTCTAGGTGCACACCTTTCATCTCTCAGCTTTTTGTCTTATTTTACAAGGTTTTTTAGGTCATTTAGTGAAAGATTGCATTGTGATAGTTTTGAGCATTAGGTCTCACATTTCATTAGTCTTTCCAAGCCATATCTTTGTGGTGAACCCCTCTTTATCTTATAATTAGACCTTAGGGAAACCCTATTGCAAGGTCTCTTTCTCCTTTGCATATCTAAGATTGAGATCTTTAGGGTTTCCTTTCAATGAAATGATTGGGGAATGTGTTTTCTCTATGTCCTAAACCATAAGTAGCAAATCAACACTTTTTCTGTTGTTTCAGTTATATTATATACCCAACTTGAAAGACCCTCTTTTTTCCCTTACAATGGTCATTTTAAATAATTCTCACTTTTTTGTGTCTTAGAGATGCTACAAAATATTACACTATCATACATCACATATCTAGATTTCACCTTTACTCTTCACCACAAACCTCTATTTTTTGACCTTTAAATTATCAATGAGGGTTTCACCGATTCTTTTCATATCATCATGCCATGATACTATCCTTTCATCCTTGGAATATCCCTTTTGGACATTCATTTTTGGATTTTGTTTTTCTTTTGATTGTCCTTTGTATGTGTGTTCTTGTTTGTAAGAATCTCACTAAACTATTATGCAATATCATCAACCCTTGGAATTCCCTTGAACCATAAGGAAAACACACACATATACTACTTCAATAACCTCTTTCCTATTTTCTCATTGGAAAGAATTTCATAATGAACATTGGTTTAAGGAATATTTTGATAAGATGCTATAGAAAATGTTTTTGATTGGAAAGTTCCAACATTTTCTTTTGTTGCAAACTAACTTTTGCTGTTTTTATGTTGGTAGTTACGATTAACACCTAAGAATTCCTCTTATTTGATAGTTTTCCTTTCAAATAATAAATAATATGAGAGATGGTTTCTCATCAAGGCATATGCATAAGGGGTTTAACCACTTGAATCCAATACTATATTCCATGATTGCAACCCATCATTTTGTATATCACTTGTCAATTCATATAGTAAGACCTCATAGTTATACATACTAGATTCCAAATATAGTGTTGTAAGGTCATCTAATTCCATTTCCCAGCATTGATAAACTCATCCTCCAACTCAATAGCCATTGTCTATGCCAAAACTAAGTTTTCAACTCTCTCTTTCCTTAGATGAAAACCAATATCGGGAGGCTAGGAATTTATAAAGAAATATTTTTGGTTATCTAGAGTATGTCTCTTTATTTTTGTAATATTACTGAAATTAAGAAAAATAGGCAGGTTACCAAAATGGGATTGATGAACCACTTAGGGGCCTATTTCTCCTTCTATTTCATTAGGAGATGATATCCCCACCTCAAATTGACTAAAAACCCTTAGGTGAATCAAATTAAAGTGAGAATCTACAAATTTCCTTTTTATGCAAGGATGGGGGTCTTGGTCAAACAACACTTTGGGGAGAAAAAATAAAAATAGTAAATCAACACCAAAATGCAATCTATAAATTGGAATAGCTAGAGGAAACTCAAAATAAGAAGAACTAAAAACTAGATCATAGATCATAGAAGGGTAGAATGATGTTTACCAATCACCAAAAGTCAGTTTCTAAAGATGATCTAGGACTCATTTTCTCAAGGGCGAATGGGTCATGGGTTAGGTTTTTTTTCAAATTTTGGGAGCCTCTGCTATAGATCCGAATCTTCTAATTTTCCTAGGTTTTAGGTTCGGAAAGCTAGAAATAAATTCTACAAATGAGTTTCTGTGAGATGAAAACTTTTGTGATAACTTTTGCAACTTTGACTTCTTCAATTTTTCTTTTCAAGAGATCTTCAAGATTTCTTCCACCTAAATCTACAAATAAAAATCAAGAGGGATTTTTTTTTCTTTTGGTGAATGGGGGTTTGCCTTGGTAAAACCCTATTTTGGTAATCAAACCTTGAAATGAAACAAAATAGCATGAAAGGAACTATGAATTCACAACTCACCAAACCTTTGAATAAACCTTGAAATATAAATCTACAACTTGCATGAAATGGCTTCAATGGACGTGGATCTTGAACCTTGAATCTAGACTTAATATAATGCTTTGAATGCTTGAATGGATAATGAAGCTTACATCATCATATTAGCTCCAAAAAAATGCATGATACAAGAAGACTTTGATATGACAATTGGATCTTGATTGCTGCAATAAATCTTTAATAAATATTCTCTTGAATGCCTTGAATTTCTCTTGAAAATTCTCTCTTAGATCTTGAAAATTGCTAGCAAAAATCTTAGGCAAAACATAGTGAAATAACTTTATATTTATAGATATGCATCCTTAATTTCCCAAAATTCAAATATCACAAGTTGACATCTGAATATAGATTTGAAAATATTAAAATACCACCAAAAACATAATTTAAATTTAGGTGTTAGGTCTAAGGGAGGACCCATTCGCGCATGGGTGAATGGGTCCTAGGTCCCTAACCCTAGGACACACATTGCTCAATGAGAAGTGTAACATAGATAAAATAGTGCTACATAGTAAGATGGTTAAATCTAATCTAAACATGCATAAATCTAAATCAAACAACTAAGAATGAAAGAATAAACTAAAACAGTAAATAACATAAAACATAGAATAGTCTCACCGAATATTAGAAAACTCCTTCGAATAATCTTGATTGTCCTTCTCCATTTTTTCGTGTTGGTATTCTTGCCCTCATATTTTCTGTCTGTATGCAAGCATAACCTTGATGTATGTCTAAGCGAAATATCAAAGATTAAGTTCTTCCAAAAAGTTTATGATTTCGGGAGAAGGAATAATGCCAAAGATTAGCCAATTTATAGAAAATGGATTTTTAAATGATCGATTCAGATTTGAAAGAGAGATCAGATCGAGATTATTGAATGCCATGCAATTGAGATTTTTGTTAGTTAGAACATGAGTTGGGAAATTCTGTAGTATAAAGATTAAATTAGAATAATAATTTAATCTGGTGTTAAGACTGTTCAAAAATATTGAAAGAATAAGAGTTCAAGATGAAATAAATGATTTAACCTTCAGTTAAAAGTCTTCAAAAATAGAAGAATTATACTTTGAATGAAAAGGATAAAGTTAGAACTTGGAGAATGATTTGTTCAAATGCACACATGAATTAATTAACTAAATAAAGATATTTAATTAATAAATATGTTTGTGCATATGAGTTAGAACTAGTTAATTGACTAGTTATGATAGAGAGTCCTTGTCACAGAGACGATCAGATATTGAATCTGAAGATAACTGGCAGATTTAAATAGATCTTGAGTTAGATGGTGAGTGAATAATTAGATAACTGGGCGACAGAAGAATGTGACAAAAATAATTAATTATGAATTAAATGTTAATTTAATTCAACATTCAAAATTTGAAATGATTTAAATAAATAAATAATAATTTATTTAATTGACTGAAAAGGTTAATTGAAATAATTAAATAGTGAATATTTAATTATAGTTGAAATATGATAAGAGGTAAATTAAATAAAAAATTATTTAATTTAGAAAGGGAATTAATTAATTAGCGATGCAATTAAATAAATAAGATTTATTTAATTAATCAAGTTGAATAAAGGTCATAATGAATTAATTAAATAATTAAGGGTTATTTAATTAATAGAAGAAATATGTGTTTAGGAAATAATTTAGTAAGTAACATTATTTAATCATGACCATGGACATTTAGAAAATTATGTCAAAAGTGGTACTCGTAGGCCTAGACCAATTTTCAGTCTCTATAGTTTGGCCCTCTTTGATACAATGCCATTTTGGCATTTATTTCAAAGAAAATCATTAAAAATATGCCCTAGTCATGCCCTAGTATGAAATAGGTTAGGGTATGCCCCCTCGGGAAAATTGACAAATTTTTGAAAAATTTCAAAAAAATCAGGAAATATTCCCGATAAGTCAATTTGATGGCCAAAAATGCTATGGAGTTGACGGAATTGAATTTGGAAGTGTTAGGGATGTGTACGGGTCGATTGAAGATGGAATTTTACATGGCCAATAGACAAGGTCAGAAGAAATGCCACCCAAACCCTAGGTATAAATTGAAATTAGGGTAAAAATCAAGTCATTTGCACCCTATAGAGTTGAAGAATTGGAGATTTTTCTCTAAGCACCTGGCGAAATGTCTCCCATACTGTACACCCACCATCGCGGATACAAGATCCAGACCTTTCGATAGCCAGCCGATGCGGGACCCTCGGTATGTACCTTGAAATGATCTCCTGAATTTTTGATTTGCACGTAGTTTTAGACATTCAAATGTAAATTTTCAAATGCGATTTTTTAAAGTTCAATACATATGCATTCGTATGCGACACATTTTCTCGTGATATGACACATATGTGAAATCACGTATAGACATGATTAGGTCATTTATGGAATACACACATTTGTTATGTAATGCACCACATTTGATTTATTGCATTGCATATGTGTATAGGATAGGTGCATGTTGGTTCATGAAACACGTTTGCTTAAATAAACCACATTTGCATATTAAATAGGAAATGAAATGCAACACATCTGAAATTTGATATATGCATTTGCTTATTGGTTTGAATTGTCTGATTTGGTGACGCATTTGCAATATGAAATACATATGCTTGGTTTTCAATGTATGTGTTTTTATACACCGCATCTGATTTATAGAATGACGCATATGATATGTGCACTGCATATGTTTTTAAAACGACACATTTGACTGTCAAATTTTGGGAATTTTTTTTTGTATGAAAAGTGGAATGATTCAATGTTTGACACCTTGTTTGAATGATCTTTGTAGGTTATACTAGATCCTATTTATACTCAAGAGTCGTGGTCGGATACTTTTGAGCTCAGAGATCGGCTAGTGAGCACAAAGACACACTTACTTTGGAGATTGGGACTTCATCATGTGTTGACCATGTCCACAATTTGAGCAAACAAAGGTATGCTTACTGCCCTCTATGAGAGATGACATTCAAAGACCTCATCATTTCATTTGCCTACTGGAGAGGCAACTGTCACATTAGAGGATGTGTATAGGATCGTTAGATTACCTATCAGAGGAGAGAGAGTGGTGTATGATACCTAGAGGGGTTATAGCAAGATTATGAGACCTCTTTGAGGCACCCAAGGATGGAGGTTTGGACATTCTCCTAGTTGTTCATGTCGGGTTCACGAAATGTAATGTAGATAAAATAGCGCTACACAGTAAGATGGTTAAATCTAATCTAAACATCCATAAATCTAAATCAAACAACTAAGAATGAAAGAATAAACTAAAATGTAAATAACGTAAAACATAGAATAGTCTCACCGAATATCAAAAAACTCCTTCGAATTATCTTGATTGTCCTTCTCCATTTTGTCATGTTGGTATTCTTGCCCTCAGTTTTTTGTATGTATGCAAGCATAGCCTTGATGTATGTCTAAGAAAAATATTGAAGATTAAGTTCTTCCAAAAAGTGTATGATTTCGGGAGAAGGAATAATGCCAAAGATCAGCCAATTTATAGAAAATGGGTTTTCGAACGATCGGTTCAGATTCAAAAGAGAGATCAATGATCGAGATTATTGAATTTCATGCGATTGAGATTTGTGTCAGTTAGAACATGTGTTGGGAAATTCTACAAGATAAAGATTAAATTAGAATAATAATTTAATCCGGTGTTAAGACTATTCAAAAATATTGAAAGAATAAGAGTTCAAGATTAAATAAATGATTTAACCTTCAGTTGAAAGTCTTTGAAAATAGAAGAATTAGACTTTGAATGAAAAGGATAAAGTTAGAACTTTGAGAATGATCTGTTCAAATGTACACATGAATTAATTAATTAAATAAAGATATTTAATTAATAAATATGTTCATGCATATGAGTTAGAACTAGTTAATTGACTGCTTGTGACAGAGAGTCCTTTTCACAGAGACGATCAGATATCGAATCTAGAGATAACTGACGGATTTAAATAGATCTTGAGTCAGATGGTGAGTGAATAATTAGATAACTGGGCGACAAAATAATGTGACAAAAAGAATTAATTATGAATTAAATTTTAATTTAATTCAACATTCAAAATTTGAAATGATTTAATTAAATAAATAATAATTTATTTAATTGACTAAAATGGTTAATTGAAATAATTAAATAATGAATATTTAATTATAGTTGAAATATGGTAAGAGGTAAATTAAATAAAAAATTATTTAATTCAGAAAGGGAATTAATTAATTAGCGACGTAATTAAATAAATAAAATTTATTTAATTAATCAAGTTGAATAAAGGTCATAATGAATTAATTAAATAATTAAGGGTTATTCAATTAATATAAGAAATATGTGTTTAGGAAATAATTAAATAAGTAAAATTATTTAATCATGACCATGGACATTTAGAAAATTATGTCAAAAGTGGTACTCACAGGCCTAGAACAATTTTCAGTGTCTACAAGAAGTGTTATGTTAAGGCATTAATCAATGTCAGGTTTCCTCTTCAAAAAATGCAATAAGATAGGCTTGGATTTGAATTAAGGGGCCAATTAAGGCAATATTAAAATCAATTAATTAAAGAAGCCCTAAATAAGTGTGAAAGTGTAAAAGGGAACACTTTAAAACACCAAAATAAGGCGCAATTAAGTGTGAAAATGTAAAAGGGATACATTTTTCTACACTATAGTTATTTACTATTCTATTGAATTTAGCAAAAAAATCCCTCATGGGCTCATGGATATTCTTTTATTGGGTTAACTATGCAAGAAAGCTATTCTCATTCTCTACACTTTTAAAATATTCCTCAAATTTTGTCTTCATAGAATCCCATTAATTAATAAAACCATTAGGCAAGTGATTGAACCATTTTTCCACAACATTTATTAATGAATCAACAAGAAACCCAGTATATATTCACATTATACACCTAGAACCCCATATGCAATGAAGAAGGAATTGAGATACTCATTTATTGAGATTTTCCCACCCCTTTGAATTTAGGAATATTAATTCTAGAAACTTTAGGTAGATCATGCAACTAGGTTCTAAGGGCCAAAGGTCCTATAGCTACTCTCTAATGGATTGGAAATTGTTGGGCCATATTCCAAGTGATATCAACTACATAAGGAAAAATATTGTTGTGCAAAACAATATCTTAGAAGATAGGTGCTTGGACAACAACTTTAGGTAGTGAAGAAGGTCTAATTCTAGACTAAAAACTCCTTGTAGGAGGAGAAGTAAAAAACTTAACCATTTTCAATTCAATGAAAACAAGAACTGTTGTACCCCTACTACATTCACCTCTAGTATATCTTTTATATTATAGTTTTGAAGACTAATAGCTATTATCTTGTTAGTTATTTCTTGCAAGTTGTATATTACATGTTACATCTTGTGGTTCAATAGGTTGTAGATTTCATTTGGGTATATGTTCAACAAAAACAATACACCTATGATTATTTCTAAACCTTCTAGAGCTTGTTGTGTGATATTAGTACCCAAATCTTCTTTTAAATCTAATTCCTCATTACTCCAATGATATTGTTCATTCAATCTTCTATATCTCCAAGCCAAATTTTTTAAATAGGTTATAATATCTTCTTGTTAAATATCAAACCAATTAATGTTTGGTTGTAAAATTAGTCCAAATCTTTGTTGCAACACCATGTCTCTTTATTAAGCACAAAAAATGAATTTTTGAATCAAACCCCTCACTCAAACCACCTCTTCTTAATTCTCTCATGTCTTTCCAAAACAAACCTCTCAACTCTCCAATCAATAATAAGCTTAGCCAAATTATCTCTCCCTTGTGCTATTCTTTCAATTCTTTTAGAAAATTCTCATCCATGTTTTTCTTATTAAAGAATTAGAGCTTCAACTTCATGGTATTGTGAAGGATACCTTCTATTTCTCCAAGATACAACATTAAGATATGAGATAATATCTTTTGGAACTTTGCAAATCCACTAATTCCTCCCTAGTTGCATCATAGGTAGTTCTTTATGTTGTAAAAATATAACTTCTCATGGAAAAACTAATACACATTTCAAGATTAGATTACTTCTAATATAGTTCTCCCAAGGAGAGTCACCAAAAATTAGTTGGTTAACAAATTTGTTACAGTTTTTTTTTTTTTTCTAACTTTGTAATGCCCTCTCAAGTAATAAATATACCAGTAGTTGGACAAGTTATATCTCTTTTTTGGATTACTTTCCTCTAAATTTTAAAGGTACAAATCCCTCTTAAAATGAAATTTAATTTTTATATATATTATTTTAACTAGAAATAAGGAAATGTATATTTATATGGAAACTAAAAAGGAAATGACAATCAATAGATAGTTATTTTCAGCGCACTAAGTATGCATGTATGAAGAATAAATATTTAGTTCAAAGTAATAATTAACATACAAACCAATTTACTATTTTCCTCAAAATTTAGAACATGAATGATGATAATCAATACATGAATATCAACCATTTAAAATAGCTATCAATTGCACAAGAAATGACAACAAAACCATAATAGTGTATAGAATTTCAAGTTTCTTTATTCTAGACATCTAAAAATTATAAAATTCACAAACTTACAATTATACTCTATAAGAAATTATTGCCCACAAAAAATTCACTTTTTATGATTTATATTCTCTAACCCACTTTCTCTACCTTAATTAAATATATAAATATAATTGAAAGCAACTGTCCAAGAGGATATAAAGAGACTGATAAAATTTAGGGTACTTATAAAAAAAAATAAAAAATTGAATAAATTAAACATTTTATTATGGTTGTACATCATCAACATTGGTTCCATTTTTCCTTATATCAGTGACTACGGTGTCTATGTAACATTCTTGACCTTGTATGCTTGAAACTATTTGTTAATAGGTCCTAGCTTGTTCTGATTTGGAATAATGACATTATCAGTTCTTAGCCTCCTAATGCTTTTCTACCACCAATATTCTCTAACTTTCTTTGGTAGGAAGTGATATGGTTCACACCCTAAGTCAATGATGAGATGATAATTCTCAATTTTCCATTTTTTCCACACAAAAAATGTTTACTAAACAAATTCTTTACTTTTTCCTTAAATTTTCTTCTATTAGCTTGGGCATTTGTGACCAATGGGTTTGTTTGGTTGACTAAGCTAGTGGTCTATAGGTTGGTTTGAAAATTTGATTTTATCTTCCCACACTCCTTTAAAATTTTTGTTTATTCTTGAATATTTAATTTAAGAGAAACCACTTTCAACTTTGTGCTCTCTTTCCATATGATACATCTGGCATCATTAGTATGGGTTAGAATTTTCTTAGAGACCAAATTTTCCATTGCAAGGTCTATCATTTTTTCATTGTTTTATCTATGCTTAACCAATTAGTTTCTTCCTTTTTAGAGGTTGAAATATCATCACCAATTTCATTATGATTGAGTTATAAACCATTAAATATTTTCTTGATCTCTTTCATTAACCTGGATGTGTTATTTATGATTTCACCTACCCAATATTTGATTATTTGACCATAAAAATTATATTTTTGAACTTTATCTATAACTACCTTAACACCATTTGAATTGGGATCCAAAAACAAATAAAATTTCCTCATGGGTTGAGGTAAATTATCTATTCTATATTTTAGACAAGATGATAAGGCATTTACCTATCATTTGAGCTCATATTTTTATTTATTATATTTTTTGAGTCTATCAACTATCCTTGTAGTAGAAAATTGAAAATTATGTACATAAACATCCCAAGAAGAAGGCCCTAAATTAACTCTTGCAATAATGTAATCCTCAACTACCAACTTAGAGGCTTCGTTATGCATTAAGGGATGAATTATTTTTATAAACATATTCCATGACAATGTATATAACATTATCCAAGAAATAGCCTTTGGTTTCTTTGGTTGAGAATTCTTTGAAGTAATCCAAAAATAACACCCTTTCTAAGATTTCAAGCTCAATTAATTTTATTTTATTAAATAATGTTTGTTATAACCATGATGTGGGTGTATTTGTAGGAATAGTGGAAGGATTCCCAGTAATAAGAGAAGAAAATTGAAAAGACCTATTGGGAGGTGGTGTAACAAAAGATGACATATCAAGTGAATGAGGGGGTGATGGAATTGGTGAATAATGGGAAGGAGAGGAATGGGCACTTATCAAAGTGGGAGATGAAGGTATATAGGCTATATTTTATTCTATGGTTTTCTCTTAGATGGATCCTAGATTTTCTTTTTCTTTCTCATTTTTCCTTTACTCTTCTCTATACATGTACAAGTTCATTATGGATTTTTCCTAGGAGGTTCTTCTCCACCATCCCCACCTTCCTTATCCTTTCTCTAGGGTTTATGGATGTGGATGTAGGTTGAGAAGAGGAAGGATTCACCTAACTTGCTTCCACTTGTATGGTAGTTCCCCTCATTCATGATGATCTAGTGTCATGTTATTGACTTGTCCTTTTCAATATCCACTCCTTTTTTCTTTTAAGAACCATTGTTGTCCTCCCCTCAATTTTTACAATCTCTTGGTCAGTCTAATTAAAGAGAAAAATTGTAATATTTGTATGTGGTTCAAGTATATAGGATGCACCACATTAGACTCACCATCTTCTAAACCTTAGATATCCCAGTTTAAATGGAAAGAAAAAAAATTTCCTCAATGATAATTGTTGTGCCTTTCGCACACACTTGCCTCAATGATAATTTTTGCACATTAAAAATTCTTTGTGTTCCAGTCTCAAGAATCCTGGTGCATTCATTCAATAAAGTCTCGCACCCTCCTAGTTGAGTCTATTTTGTTATGTTGAGGTAGGTTCAATTCAGCCTATCATCCTTTTATTTTCATACGCTTTGATGTTGATTTAAGTATTGGGGTCGTGTGGTCTTGAAGCTTGGTGTTTTCTATAGGATTCTTGAGAAAGATATTTTTGTGGTTTCCTTTAGTTTTCTTACCGAGTGTTTCCATTTCTAATTTTTTTAAACTATCATGCATCTAAAACTTGTGTGGAGTTTTAGTTTTAGGATACCATTGGTAGAAATCTTTGACATTGATGCCACTTTTATCTTGGCCCGCAAAGAACTCATTCTCACACCTTTCCCATTCTCACAAAGTGATAGACTTTGGGGATTCTTTCACGGGATTCTTTATAAGCATTAGCCAAAACATTCAACTTATGATCCTTTGGTCTTTAAACCTCACACATTTTGATCTCATCATGATTATTTCAACTCGCATTTCAAAGTTGAGCACTTTTACCTCTTTTGGAGAATTCATTTGAGCTTTCCACTACGAAAATCCATGTGCAAGATTCCATAGGGTGATCACCTACAGGGCTTAACTTGGTATCTTTTGGATATTCATGTCATAAATTTAAAGCAAGAGAAAGAAAACAAATTTGTTGCTTTGTTTCCAAAGCTAACCGGGAATACCTGAGATCAAATGTGTAATAACAAGACAAATCAAATGGAGACACACAACTGGACATGCAATCTTTGTTTCTTCTATTAACCAACAATAAATAACATTACAAAAGATTCATAAACTAAAACTATAGACTACAATCTATTGGGAGCAATTAGGAATTTCTCATATAAACTGACAACTTTTAGGAGCTTCTAGAAGCTCTCTATTCTTCCTCTACATAGAACGATTTGGAGTTGTTTGCCACTCTCTGCACACACTGCTACCTATCTATAGATTTTAGGGGCTATCTACTGCTCACTGTATAAACACCCCTAGCTTCTTAGAACTAATGTTTATGCTCACAAAAATATTCTTTGTTGCTGTTGCAACTTCAAACTTTTCAATACTCTGCAAATTCTTCTACTCTACTACAACTAACTATTACATTCTTTGTATTTTTCTTCATTCAAAAAACCCCCAAAATTCAAACTTACCAAACACAATAAATTATAGAAATTCAAAATGGCCTACCACAATAAACTCTTAGTCAAGAGAAAAAGAAGGGATTAAAATCCCCAAAAAGAAGTTGTTAAAAACTCCTGACAAGCAGGTGAAACTGGGGGCTGATGTGAGAAAGAGGCTTAGCTAGAAAATTTAATATTTCCAACACTCCCCCTGTGACTGAGCCAACAAACAACATCATTCTTCATTCAACTCAACAATGCCTAAATTTCTTCGTAGGTGTTCAAAGCAATCTCTACTCAATGGTTTGGTGAAAATTTCTGCAAGTTGCTACTCAGACCTAGAAAATTTCATTTTGATTTCACCTTTCTCAAAAAATTCTCTTATGAAATGATACATGATTTCAATGTGCTTGCTTCTTCCATGAAAAAATAGGATTCTTTGTCAAAGAAATTAATGAAACATTTTCACAAAATATGGTTGTTCCATCCTTTTGTTCTTCCTTCAAATTTGTCAAGATTCTTCTTAGCCAAATAGCTTGACATGCTGCTGCATTTTTTGCTATATACTCAGCCTCGACTATTGATAGGGAAATTATGGGTTGCTTCTTGGAAGCCCATGAGATAGATCCCGAACCCAAATGAAACACATAGCCCAATGTACTCTTCCTATCATCCACACTTCCTGCTCAATCACTATTTGTGTAACCAACCAGCCCAAAATCATTTGTTGCACTATACAAAATACCAAATCATTTGGTTCCATTCACATACCTCAGGATTCTTTTACCCACTTGCCAATGTGACTCTTTTGGAGTTTCCATAAATCTTGAAATCAGACTTACACTATGCATTATATTAGGCCTAGTTGTTGTTAAATACATCAAACTTCCAACCAAAATCTTATATATGGTCGGATTCACATTTTTGTTGCAATCTTCCTTGCTCAACTTCAGACCTATAGTTGTTGGTGTTGTTGTAGGCTTGCTTTCAAGCATCCTAAATCTCTTCAAGATTTCATTTGCATATTTTTCTTGAGAGATAAATACACTGTCATGCATTTGTTTTACTTCTATGCCTAGAAAATACCTCAAGAAACCTAATTCTAACATATAAAACTCTCTTTTCATGGCCTTTTTAAAATCAACAATGAGGAAATCATCATCCTCAGTAAAAAATAGATCATCTATATACAAGACAATAATAAAAATTTTACCATTTTTTGCCTTGATGTAAAGAATGGGCTCACCATCACTTTTTCTAAAGCCATTTCTCATGAAATATGAGTCAATCCTACTATACCATGCATGTGGAGCTTGTTTCAGCCCATAAAGAGCTTTCTTCAGCCTATACACCTTGTGTTCTTGACCCAAAACTTCATATCCAAGTGGTTGCTCCACTTAAACTTCCTCTTTCAACACTCCATTTAGGAAGGCAAATTTCACATCCATTTGAAACACCTTCCATTTGTGTTGAGCTGCAATTACTATGACTTCCTGCACAGACTCCATCCTTGCAACAAGGGAATATGTATCATCATATTCTCTCCCAAATTTTTGTTTGTACCCCTTAACCACCAATCATGCCTTGTGCCACTCTATCCTTCCTTCGACATTGCACTTGGTCTTGTAGACCCATTTCACCCCAATAACTTGCTTGTTGGGAAGAAAATCAATTAGATCCCATGTTGTATTCTTCTCTATTGCACCTATCTCCTCATCCATGGATTCACACCATTTCTTTTTTTGCACAACATCCTCAAAATAAATTGGATCACTATGAGAAAATAATGCAAAATTCATGCTTTCATCAAACTCTTCATCATACCTTTCATTTTGGTAGATCTCCTAAGACTCTTGGTCTTTCTTGGAATTAGGGAGGTGAGAGTGGGGTCTAAACTTCCATTGCTACTGCTGATTTGCTAAGCAGACCCTATTGGGAGTTGTCTATCATCTAGAGCTCTCTGTCTATGTTTGTGTTGTGGTCTGGAGTGATCGAGAGCTACTAGAAGCTTGTTTGGAGCTATCAAGAGCTACTAGAGGCTCCACTACATCATCTTTTTGCACTTCCTCTTCTTCCTTTGCATCAACCAGAGTTGTCAAGAGCTGTCAGGATCTGTTAGGCCAGGCCAAAACTCATCCACTAAGACTCCACATCTTTGTTGATAATGATTTTCTTGGTGACTGGGTTGTACAACCTGTAGGCTTTGGATTCTTCACTGTAGCCCATGAAGATGGACTTCTCACCCTTTTCATCCAACTTTTATCTCTTCTCTTTTGGCACAAGTGCATATGCCACACATATGAACACTCTCAATTGCTCAACCGTCCACTTGTATTTTATCCATGCCTCTTATGGAATCTTGTCAAAAACCGCCTTTGTAAGACTTCTATTGATAAAGTAAATTATTGTTCCTACAACTTCACCCCAATATTCATCTGGGAATCTCTTGGCTCTAAGCATGATTCTTTCCATCTCCATAATGGTTCTATTTTTCCTCTCAACCACTCCATTCTTATGTGGAGTATGGGTTTTTATTAGCTCCTTCTTAATGTCATGTTTCTTGCAAAAATTCATAAACTTATTGAACGTATACTCTCCCCCTCTATCTGACCTTAGGACCTTGATGAAATGTCCACTCTCTTTTTCAGCTTGGGCTTTAAACACTACAAACTTGTCAAATGCTTCAAATTTATGCTACAAAAAATAAACCCATGTCTTACGCTTGTAATCATCTATGAAGGTCATAAAATAGATGCTCTTACCAATAGAAATTGTTTGCATAGGGCCACACAAATTAGTGTGCACTAGCTCCAATGGTGTTCTTTCCCTTGTAGAATTTCCCAATTGAAAGGTCTACCTATGTTTCTTGCCTAAAATGTAGGCTTCACCTCTACTATGGTTGGTAAACCTCCAACCATTCCATTCTTTGACAAAATATTGAAACCAGCATAGCCTAAGTTTCCATACCTAAGATGCCAAAGATTGGAAGGGTCTTGAATGAATGTCTTGAAGGCTACTTGTTGTTGTACATTTTCTTGCAGCTATGGACTGAGCTGAGAAACACCTTTCTAGCCTCAATGGAAACATCATATTCTTCATCATTGGCACTACTACAATTACTTTCTTGCTTCCATACTTCTCATAAATAATGCATTCACCCTTCTCCATCAACAATTTGTATCCTTTTTGGATTACCTATCCAATACTCATGAGATTGTGCTTTATACCAGGGGAAAAGTAAACATCATCAATCTCTTTCTTTTCACCTTGCTTGGTCTGAAATAAAATAGACCCTTTGCCTACAACTAGAACTATTTCATTGTTCCCCATTTTTATTTCAGACTTGACATTTTTATCAATGAAAGAAAACAAGCTTTCATTACCACTCATGTGGTTAGTACAACCACTATCTAAAAACCATACCTCATCAATACCTTGCTCAGCAATGTTGCACATGATGAAGGCCTTTTGTTGGTTACCTCTAGCCACATTTTAATCAACCACATTTGCACTTTGCTTCGACTGATCATGTTGCTTTTTTTTAGCACTCACTTGCATAATGGCCAAACTTATGGAAATGATAGCATTCAACGTTGCTCTTATATCCCTTCTGACTTGAGCTATTGTTATTCCTTGCCTTGTTGGGAGTTGGACTGAGAGATTCTTGCTCCCTCTTGGTTGTGTGCTCATCTTGAGCTACCTTCTTCAACACTTCCATATCCAATTTGCCTCTACCATGTCTAGATTTTCTTCTACCTCTCCCCCTACCTCTTGCATTGGATTGAGCTTTGAATGCTTTCTCATGGGAAGAACTTGAAGACCTATTTAGGAGCTACTCATGGGTTTGCAGAGAACCCATCAACTCATCAATGAACAACATTGAGAGGTTCTTTGCCTCTTCAATAGCAATCACAACTGCATCAAACTTTGTCAGTAAACTTTTGAGGATTTTCTAAATAATCCTCTGCTCTTCCATGGATTTTCCATTCACTCTCAACTAATTTATCAAATCGGAGGTTCTTATGTGAAATTCTTAGATAGACTCACTCTCCTTCATTTGGAGAGTCTCAAAATCTCTTCAAAGCATCTCGAGCTTCACCAATCTGACTTTATCAGTCCCTTTGTAATTGGTTTGGAGGATTTCCCAAGCTTCCTTTGCATACTTAGCTGCTTCAATTCTTGGAAAAATGGCCTCTGTTAAGGCTGCTTCAATCAAACTTAATGATTTTGCATCTTTCCTCCTTTCCTCCTTCAACCGGGTCTTCTAGTTGTTTGTGAGAGAAACATACACTACTGGATCAGTCACATTGTTGAATCCACTAATCACAAACTCCCACATATCATTTGCAACCATTATGGTCTTCATCTTCTTTTCCCAAAAAACATAATTTTAACCATTAAATGGTGGTGGTTGCTGCCAATTATTACTCTCATCTTCAGCCATGTCTCCAACAAAACAAACTTCAAACACCCAAAAAAATAAATTCCCAACTCACTCAAGACTTAGGGCCTTTTGGATCTGATACAATGTTAGAAATTTAAAACAAGAGAAAGCACACAAAGTTATTGCTCTGTTTCCCAAGCTAACTAGGAATACCCAAAATCAAATTTGGAATATCAAGAAAAATTGAATGGAGACACATGGATGGACATGAAATATTTGTTTCTTCTATTAACCAAAAATAAATAACATTACAAAAGATTTATAAACTGAAACTAAAAATGTGAACCCTTCAATTTCGGACTTGCACACACATAGAAAACAAACATAACATTAAATCAATGTGCAAGGAGAAATGAGGATTCCCCATGAAATCCATTTACAAAAATTTAAACTACGAAAGTGAAGAAAAAAATATAAAAGATAGATGTTATCCTAATTTAAACAAATGCAAACTCATGATCCCATGGGGGAATTGGTGCTGATTGGTGTGTCGAAATCAACCGTTTCCCAATTCCTATTTGTGAGCTTTGTGATTCTTGATGGTGAGATTAACAGCTTGAGTGGAATGAACAAAATTAGCTCTCAATTCAAGAGAGTAACCCTTGCATGAAATATGTAGAATGAAGATGAATTTGAGTATAGTAAGTTTACTCAAAGTTGTGCATGAAATGAAGTATAGTATACTTGCTTGAATTGTGGATCTTTGAATGAAGAGAGAAGCCTCCAATTTATAGATTTCCAAACTGGAAAAGAGAGTGAAAACAAGCAATGTGGGATCATTCAACATCCAATGGCCAAGTGTCACTTGTCAAGATGTGAATGGTTGATGGTTTTGCACATTTTGGCCAAAGTGCCAATAAATGCAATTAGGTGGAATTTGAATTTGAGGAAATGACATGTGAGAGGGAAAAAAGAATGAAATAAATACCACTTGGCTCAATGCACAAGGACATGCAAGAGGAGTGAATGCCTTGTTGGATGTACAAATCCACTTGGACTTTTTGAATTCAAATTTGAGGGAATATTCCCTTTTGATGCCATGTGAGGGAAAATAGAGATTTAATAAATGAATTAAATCTATTTTCATGTGCAAGTTGCATTCTCTAGAAGATTTTAGTGATAGGGATTAACTTAATCAAGATTTTGATTAAATTAATGAGGGATTAGTAGATGTGACAACTTTGACTTAAATAGATAAATTGATTTAAATCAGAATTGAGAGGAATTGATTAATTAAATAAATGATTTTGACTTATGTAACTAAGTGGGAAAATGTTAGATTAAATCAAATAAGGTTTAAACTATTTAATTTACTAAGAAGACTTTAGAAACTTTAATCAAATAAAATGATTTATTTAATTAAATAGAGATATAAGATTAATCAAATTAAATTGATTAATTTAATCAGAGAAGGAGAAAGGCTTAATCAAATAAACAATGATTTATTAAATTAAGAGACAGAATGTGATGAAAAGCTGAGAGTATGATTCAGGAAGAAATGTTGTTAGTAATCAGGATAAAGTGTGTCAAACCGAATTTGCACATTTTCCATGTCTACATTTTGCCCCTCTTTGAAGCAATGTACTTGTTGCATTGATTCAAAGAATAAACTGTTGTGATCAAAGTCAGAAATTTCTTGATTTTTTCAGATGCCCCACTATTGCCCCAGCGGAAGGATATTGTTGGTATATTGCCCCCTTGAGAGATCGAGTGGAAATGCAAATTTCCAATCGATATCACGATAAAATACAAGAGGAGTGGTTATATTGGATGATTTCTTTTGATGTAGACAGATCTGATGATGTATAGACAGTCATGGACTATGGGTAGTCTCATGTATATCTTGATACAACACACCAATTTTAGATAGAAATGTTAGTAAGGATGGAAGAATAAGAAGAATGAGATGGAAGGAAGGAGGATCCAACAAGCCTACATTATGATGATGATGATTTGCTTACCAAGAGTTGGGATTTTCAAAGGGTCAATTGCTTTATGTTTGATAACACACATAGATACGATGCATCAAGGTATAAAGGACCATGATGGAGTTGTACCTAGTGTGATGGACTTTGGCTCGACGATCAAATAGGAGTATTCTTGTTCACACTTAGCATACATACTTCATTCAGGATGTAGTTCAGACATTCTAAACATCTCGGGCCAAAACATAGGAAAGAAAGCTTTCTTATGTGGTCAATAAGACATCTAAAACATCTTCTTGACAAACCAAACAAAGCATATATGACTAAGTTATTTTACAAGTGTATCCCACAAGTGCAACATATAAAAAAGAAATGATCTTTTCCCCATTCCTTTCTCTCGAAACCTGTTTTGTTTAGGCATCATCGAAAGGTCCTTGGAATGAGCGCAAAATAAGATAAGTCAACAGAGACCAAGAAAAAGTAAACAAACAAGCTAATGTTCTTTGTACCACTAGCCACGGCTAAACTATTGTGGGGTACCTGATACTTATGTCCATTGTGGGAAGGATTCATCCTAGGACATGTAGTGATCAAGGTTTTGATGAAACTGATTGGATGATAAGCTATTGATACTCTGAGTTGACCAACTTTTTTGCTTACTGACTTAGGCTTAAGACTCTGACGATTAGGTGTTCACTTTGGAACTTGCTAAACTTTCTTCTAATTGAATCACCAAAAGGTGAAAGCGATGACTGATTTTATTATGAGTGATGACAATCATGGGTGAAAGCGAGATGAAATGGATGCACCATTTTGTATTTTTCAGATATTTTGAGGTTGCTTTTTGGTATTTTTGAAGATGTTTTGCAAATGTTTTTGGTATTTTCATGATTTAAGCTAGAGAGACTAACTAAAAGACCTATCCTAGGGGTATCAGGAGCTGATCCATAGATTAGCTTTGCCTACTTTATATATGCAGAGACCACGTAGTTCGACTGATGACAAACCTGATGATGAGATGGGCAAACATATTGCCATTTTATTGCGACGGACGCCTAAAGGACTGAATTAAATGTAAAAAAGATGGGCAAACAGATGCCAATGTGAGGGATGCCTAAAGGACTGACCTAAATGTCTTGGGGGATGATCAAAGATCAACCTTTCCTACGTTCAAGCTCAGAGAAAACGTAGTTCGACAAGGTGAAAGACTGACAAGACTTAATGATGAATTTTTTTGAAGATTTTTGAGATTTTTTGAATGTTTTTGGGTTTTTTATGAGATTTTATGAATGTTTTTGCATTTTTTACTTTTTCACATGATTTTGATGATTTCGATACAGATATGCATGATGATATCAGTGCTCTTTTTTGGGATTTTTCTCAAAACCAAGCTTAATGTTGATCGATCGGGTTGATGGATTGATAGTTTGACTAAGTGTGTTAAGTCAAACAAAAGTGATAATGCACTTGTAAACTCTACGAAGTTGTGTTATCCTAGAGTAAACTCATACACGAGAGGATAGTTTGGCTAGGTGTGTTAAGACAGACAAGGTGATGTTGATTTTGATAATTTGACTAAGTGTGTTAAGTCAAATAAGATGATAATGCACTTATAAACTCTAGGAAGTTGTGTTATCCTAGAGTAAACTCGTACACAAGAGGGTGGTTTGAATAAGTGTGTTAAGTCAAACAAGGTGATGATTGATTGGATTTGATTGATTAAGATTGATGAAGCTTGATTTGGAGCAAAAATACTTTGATGATTTGATGTGATGTTGAAGTACACATTAGATGCAACTAATATGAATTGTTGGATTGATGTTCAACAAAAGATAAAGCTTGATAAGGAACATCTTCTTGTCAAAATATGCCATGGGCTAGTGATTCAGATTTTGGCTCACAAATGCTTTGACCAATTTGATTTCACATTTTCCAATGTTTGGATCACCACATAAGTTTAGAGGACATAGATCAAGCTTTATTCCCAAAGCAAGATGTAAATATCTACCCCCAATGTCTAGCAATGTATGGAATGCCATGGGTGGATTATTGGATAGATGTATGGATGGATGGATATGGTAAGCATGCAAAGGATGCCAAGGATTATCTTGTGACAAGATAAGGTGTTTGGATAGAGGAATGCTCATTGAGATAATGCTTCAAGGATCAGATAATGTTGTGTAGGATGGGATCAATGAAAATGACCCATGTCAAGATGTTTATCATAAAAAACTACAAAGTGTGCACCAAACCTTCATAAAGAGCTAGATAAGGTAGATAGATGGTAGTGGGTTGGATAAATGGTTAATGGATGAACGAATGGTATGGCTGGAATGTTGGTTTTATTATGGATGGGATGAGATGGTTTCACCTGAACTAGCACACGTAGATGCTCGATTCTACACATGACACCTATTTTCCAGGTTTTCATCATGGTACCTGTCCAAAATGCCACCGAAGCGGTTTTCGCTATAGGACATTTTTTTTTCTTTACTGTTTTCAATCCTTTTTCTGATTTTTTTTTTTGGATTTTTATCTTTTTGATTTTTTTGTATTTTCTGAGAGATTTTAAGCTCATGTTGAACCATTTGGTGGTGTTGATGTAGATGCTTCTGTCATAATGTGCTGTCGATATCCTACTTGAAGAAGTTACTTTGTCAAGACACGTGCACTTGAAAGAAAATTTTGAGAAATCTGTTATGCTTTGCTGATATCGGAGTTAACTCTATCTTTGTGTGCACATTGTGATAGATTGCCTTTTGAATCCTTCTGATGAAGGGTCATTGCCAGTACATGGTCAATTTGAGAATTGGATATCATGCATGGAGGTGTGGATGGAGTGTATTTAGGAGTAAAATATGGATTAGTTGATAGTTTGGAACCTTTGATTCGCCAAACTTGGGAAGATGAGCAATAATGGGTGGATATGGAAGTGTGCATGGAATTAGGACAAACTACTTGATACACTTTGTATGTCACTTGAGAAGCTTTCTTTTTCCTTTGTGGACATCTTTGATGGATACTTTTCCCTTTTTAATTTTTCCCCATAGTTTCTTTGACTAATGGATTTTGATAGGAATAGTATTTCTTTGTATTCTTTGGTATTATTTGATTTTTCCTTCATGCTTCAGTACTTCTTTTTCTTTGATTATGTTCTTAGTGCTTTGATTTGAATCTTTCTTTTGTTGTTGGTCCCAGTTCATGGATGGGGTGATGGGTGGATGGAGATTTGTGATGTGGCAGGTTGTAGTATTGGCAATGATTTCATCATAAGGATTCTTCATGCTCCCTATGTTGATGTTTGCTTGAGACAAAGTTGCTCCTAGATTTATGGAAGTATTACTAATATGTTTAAATCCTTTGTTTGTTGAATAACCAAGGCCTTGATGCTTAGGATTGCCAAAAATCTACACTAGCTCTAGGATACCCTGTTCATGTAGACCTAATCCTCTGCCTTGATAATTCATTTGCTGAAAAAAATTATTTGCAATAGGATATGATTTACCTTGGAAACAAGGTGCTACTCCTTCTCTGCTCTGTGGCGGATCTTCAAAGGTCATAGTTCTTTCATTGATAAGATGATTTTCCCTTACAAAGTTGAGTGATCCAAGTTTATAAGTGATAGGATCTTCCATACGTGGGGTGAATGCCTCTTTGATATCTTTAGCCTGATCTTGTGAAATATCATATTTTAATGCTTCTTCAAGAGGTGTTAATGCTTCACTGTCCTTGTATAAGTATTCGTCATGATTCATTCTTGATATGCTTTCACATGATGTTTCTGATTCACAACTTCTGTAGAAGCCTTTTTCATGATATATTTCTGACATGTCTCTGGATTTCTCTCTATCTTGATCATGTGTACACATGTTAAGAGTAGGGGACTCTTGTTTTGAATGAAGATCATCTATGTGTCCATCCAAAGAAATCATCTCATGGGTAGATGGAGGAGTATGTGCTATGCGGATATGGTCATCTTGTATAGATAGGAAAGTGTCCATTATATCATTGTAGTAGCTTGGAGTTACAAATTATTGATTTGAAATGATTTCAGAATTGCTTTCGACATGCTTTGGATCAAGTTCTTGACATGGGTCAATTTAAAAGAATGGATTGCTTTCTTGGATATCTTCATTAGGCACAGGGATTTTATCAAATCTCATGAGGTCAAAGGATGTCCATATGTTTTAGAAAGGATCATTGCTAGACCTTGGTGAAAGATGTTGATCATTCTTTGGAGTAAATTCTTGAGATATATCCTCTAACTCATTAGGTGATGTAGAGACATTTTATACATGATCATTGGTGAATGGATCTTGGTTTATGTCAATAGGATCAAATAACATCAAAACTCCTTGAAATAGATATTTGTAGGAGGGGTCTTGATCATAACTAAAAAATGGCTCTTGATGTACATTGATTTGATCATTATATGAGGTGGAAACATCTTCAAGGTGTTCATCGATGGATAGATCTTGATTATTGTTTTCAACAATTGTGGTGGGAATTTTTTGCAAGATTTGCTGCATGAGTAAGGCTTGTGTTTGCTACTGAGCCAACAATGCCTGTTGTTGGTCGTGTTGTTGTTCCAACAAAGCTTGTTGTTGGTCTTGATGTTTTTGTGCCAACAAAGCTTGTTGTTGGTTGTGTTGTTCGTGTTCCAACAAAGCTTGTTGTTGGTTGTGTTGTTCGTGTTCCAACAAAGCTTGTTGTCGGTCTCATTTTTGTGCTACTTGTTGATGGATTGCTTGCAATAGTGCCCGAAATTGTGCTCGCGCTTGTCGAGCTTGGTGTTGGGCTTGAGCTTGAGCTTGTGCTTGTGTAGCTTGTTGGGTGGCTAATTTTTCTTGGGCTTGTTGAGCAGCTAGTTGTGCAACTTGTTGATTTTGGAGTGCCTTTTGGTAGGCAACTTGTTGAGCGTCTTGCAACATGATAGAGAATGAATTTTCCATGTTGTGTTTTGGTGGTGGTGGTGGTGGATTGGGAATGGTGTTGACCATTGGGGTTTCTTGGATGGTTTCCATCTATTGTTGCGATACTATTGGAAAAATGAGAGGATTTGATATGATGTTTTTCTTTATGATTGGAGTATTGCTCGGATTCGGTTGATTGACGATTGGTAAAGGGAGAAGGCTCATGCCTTGATTGTTCGGTTGATAGATTTGTAAGTTTTGACTTTGATTTAAATCTACCAAAGGAAAAGATGTTCCAAAATTTAGATTGGGCATGCTCACATTTGTACCATTGATTTTTGTAGGAGATAATGATCCCATGTATGGATTGTACAAATGCAAGTTTTGAAAATCAATTGGCATTGTGAGACTTGGATAGTTTGGTTGACTTGGATTACTCATGATGTATGAGTCAGGTTTATATTCCATGTTCCTCTTGTTTTATGACCTTGTTGACCTTTGAGGGGTTTAGGACCAATGATGAGATGAAGGATGAAAGGGGTGAATGATACGGGTGCTTAAAATTTTAGGAACTTCGGATCAATGCTAGACTTTAGGACTTGGTTTGATTCGATAGTTTGACTAGGTGTGTTAAGCCAAACAAGATGATGGTGAGCTTGTTAACCCTAGGAAGTTGTGTTATCCTAGAGAAAACTCACATAAGATGATGAATTGGCTAAGTGTGTTATGCCAATCAAAGTGATCATGAACTAGTAGACCTCAAGAAGTTGCGTTATCCTAGAGGTAAATTTGTTCAAGAGGATTGATAATTTGACTAGGTGTGTTAAGTCAAACAAGGTGATGTTGATTTTCCAAAAGTCTACCATGAATGATGTTTTCAAAGTTCCAAAAGTTGTTGGTGAAATGGAATTTGATAAATGTTTGAAGGGGGATGAAGTGTTTTGACTTGATCCTAGATGACCCCATGAGGACTTACTTACAAGACCAAGGTAATGAATAACATGCTTTTCCGTAGGAGTAATTCAAACCAACAGACCAATGTTTGCATGAAAACCATAAGACTCAAAAGAGAACAAGCACATGTGTGGTTTAGTTGTTTTTTTATCTTTCTTAGATTTGGTTCCTTTTTACCACAAACACTTTCTTGATTATGTTTCAAACTACATGTCTAATGTCCCACTTTCTTTTCATCCCACAAGGTCCATTATGTGGAAATCAAGGAAATTAGGGCAAAGGTTTCCTAGTGTTGACTTTGGGAGAAACAAATGATGATTAACCCAAATACTTAGAAACCTCTAAGGATAGAATCCCTAGGGCAAGCAAGAGCACTTAGATTCGTCAAAGGATATTTGTTTCCTCCAAAGGGTTTGAAATTTTGAAACTCTTGTGAATGTTTGTTTTCAAATATTTTGAGACCCATGCAATGTATTTTCCACTTCCAAGCACATGTACAACCCTAGGATGAAGAGACAATATTTTGTTGGGTTCCCACTTGGACGAATCCAGCTGTGCATATTCTATGCAGATGACTAGATGCTTGACCACACAAGGTCCCCCTTATAGTGCACACACTTGTTAGGTCAGCCAAGCATCAGTACCCATGAATCTTCCATGGCATACTTTTCATCTCTACAACAAAACTACATGTATAACGTGGGGCGGCTTCAAAGGACATGACCTTTTGCACCAACAAAATAGATAAGGATTTGGCCTTCTAAACAAGGGTTTCAATTCGGTCTTTCCATTCATGGAGGCTGACCCATGTGGTGAGAGACCATTGCTTCCCTTCTCGTTAGAGCCAACCACGTGATATTGGATTTTGTTCCAGTACCCACTTTTATATCCTAGTTGGAAATACACTTGTCCTTAGTGTGTTATTGGTTGGGTCGTTCCCTTGGGTGAGTACTTTTTCCCACAAGGCAAGCCCACTAAGGTAAAAAAAAGTGAGTAAACATATTCATAGTTTGATCAACCTTTGTTTAGAAATAAAGGGAGAACACCCACAATAAGCCTACTCACACTCGCAAGATGTTTTGTTCAATTTTAAACCCGAAAGATGAAGTGTGGAGGTAATTCTTTTGATAATTTAATATCACAAAAATGACTTTTGATTCTCAAGATCATTGTGAGGCATGAGAGAAGCGCATACGCCCTTTAAATGATATTACTTTGTGAAAAGGATTACAAAACATCAATTACACATGTTCATTTTAATCCTCAAAACAAAAAATAAGTTCTTTTTAAAGCACCAACTTTGAAGTGTGAGAGTTTGCCTTGTCCAATTTTTTAGAACCCAAATTGAAATTTAGTAAATGTCTAAGGTTATTTTTAACCAAAAGGATCAAGTCAAATGATTAATTTTAGACCCCAAAAATAAAAGATGTGAGATGGTTTGAAAGCAAATGGCAAATCTAGCTCAATAAGCATTAAAAAATGCTTTTGTGAATTTCTCCAATCTTGCTTTGCCTTGGTTTGATTCCAATATCAACCTGTAAAATAAAATACAAAGTTAATATGAATAAAATAATCCACAAAATCTCTCATATATTAACGATTTAGATATAATTTATTAAAAAATTTCCATCTTTTTATGAAAAAAAAATTTATCACCCCTTATAATGCTTAAAATTCCTTATACCGTTGTTTCATTCATGAATTAACCCCTTCTACTGTTATACTGCAGCCCATGGTATCACGGTTGGTGGCTAAGGGCAATCATCATACCCCTTACCGCTATACCGTGGACAGTCCAGACAGCTCGCGTAGTGGCGCGGTGGCGGGTTTACCTCAATACCGTAGACGGTAGGATAGAAGACTGCGGTGGCATAGTGGCGGTGAAATGACAGTTAGGGCAGTGGTTAGCAGGTTTACTATGATACCGTGGATGGGAAGGCAGAAGATCGCGGTGACGTGGTGGCAGCGAAAATAGTTACGATGCTACCGCGGTGGCACGGTGGAGATGGTGGGCAGTTACCATGCTACCGCTGGCGGTTAGGTGGGAGACTGTTGTTGCATGGTGACAGCGAGGAGGCTATTACCGCGCTACCACTAGCAGTTAGGAGGGAGACCGCAGTGGTAGCGGTGACAGTGATGAAGCGGTTACCTCGCTACCACTGACGGTTAGGAGGGAGACCGCGATGGCGCGGTGACAAAGAGGAAGCGATTACCTTGCTACCACGGTTAGGGAAAAGCCAGATGGCAGTAACGTGGTGGACACCGCTCTACCGCGATAGTTAGGGAGATAGACCGTGGGATGATGGTAGTGGCTAGCAGACAGTTCACTGCTCAACCATGGACAAGGAAAGGTCGAGCCATGGTAATGCGGTAGACTAGGAAAGTGGAAACTGTAATACCGTGGTTAGTGAGGAGGTAAGTTGTGGTATGGCGGTGGACTCCATGGTACTGCGAACAATGTGGGTTGATGGCACGACAAAGCAGTAAAAAATGATGGCGTGGTAGCACGGTAAAAGTTAGGAGTAAAGCCTGTGAAAAATGCCCAACACCGCTATACCACGGGTGAACAGAATGGAAGGCGCGGTAATGCAGGAGATGGCCGGCTTGATTGCACGGGAGAACTATAAGGAAAAGCATGGGAGAAGAAGAAATTTGTAGTAAAGCCTATTCAAATTATGATTTGATCATTTTTTAGATTAATTGCTTTTAGAATGCATGAATAGTAAGCATTTGTCAAAGAAAAAATAAAGACTCGTATTCTATGAAAATATTAACCATAAATAACAGCAGACACTACTGTTAAAAGAACAATTAACACATCTTATGCGAATGAAATTTCCTACAATAGAGATACAAGTAAGATTGTAAAAACGAATTCAGAAGCAAATGCCCTCCTACCGCCAGAATGTGATCCCTTCAATTTCGGACCTGCACACACATAACAAACAAACATAACATTAAATCAATGTGCAAGGTGAAATGATGATTCCCCATGAAATCCATTTACAAAAATGTAAACTAGGAAAGTGAAGAACAAAATATAAAAGATAGATGTTATCCTAATTTAAACAAATGCAAACTCATGATCCCATGGGGGAATTGGTGCTGATTGGTGTGTCGAAATCAACCTTTTCCCAATTCCTATTTGTGAGCTTTGTGATTGTTGATGGTGAGATTAGCTGCTTGAGTGGAATGAACAAAATTAGCTCTCAATTCAAGAGAGTAACCTTGCATGAAATATGTGGAATGAAGATGAATTTGAGTATAGTAAGTTTACTCAAAGTTGTGCATGAAATGAAGTAAAGTATACTTGCTTGAATTTTGGATCCTTGAATGAAGAGAGAAGCCTCCAATTTATAGATCTCCAAACTGGAAAAGAGAGTGAAAACAAGTAATGTGGGATCATTCAACATCCAATGGCCAAGTGCCACTTGTTAAGATGTGAATGGTTGATGGTTGTGCACATTTTGGCCAAAGTGCCAATAAATGCAATTAGGTGGAATTTAAATTTGAGGAAATGACATGTGAGAGGGAAAAAGGAATGAAATAAATACCACTTGGCTCAATGCACAAGGACATGCAAGAGGAGTGAATGCCTTGTTGGATGTACAAATCCACTTGGACTTTTTGAATTCAAATTTGAGGGAATATTCCCTTTTGATGCCATGTGAGGGAAAATAGAGATTTAATAAATGAATTAAATCTATTTTCATGTGCAAGTTGCATTCTCTAGAAAATTTTAGTGATAGGGATTAACTTAATCAAGATTTTGATTAAATTAATGAGGGATTAGTAGATGTGACAACTTTGACTTAAATAGATAAATTGATTTAAATCAGAATTGAGAGGAATTGATTAATTAAATAAATGATTTTGACTTATGTAACTAAGTGGGAAAATGTTAGATTAAATCAAATAAGGTTTAAACTATTTAATTTACTAAGAAGACTTTAGAAACTTTAATCAAATAAAATGATTTATTTAATTAAATAGAGATATAAGATTAATCAAATTAAATTGATTAATTTAATCAGAGAAGGAGAAAGGCTTAATCAAATAAACAATGATTTATTAAATTAAGAGACAGAATGTGATGAAAAGCTGAGAGTATGATTCAGGAAGAAATGTTGTTAGTAATCAGGATCAAGTGTGTCAAACCGAATTTGCACATTTTCCATGTCTACAACAAACTACAATGTACTGGGAGCAATTAGGAGCTGCTCGTACGAAGTGACAACTTTCAAGAGCTTCTGGAGTCTCTTTGTTCTTCCTCTACATAGAATGATTTGGAGTTGTCTACCACTCCCTACACACACTGCTACCTATCTGTAGCTTTCAAGAGCTATTTGTTGCTTAGTGTATGCACACCTTGAGCTTCTCAGAACTATTGTTCATGCTCACAAAAAAATTCTTTGTTGTTGCTGCAATTTTGAAAATTTTAATACTCTGCAAATTCTTCTTCTCTTCTGCAACTAACTGTTACATTCTTCCTATTTTTCTTCATTCAAAAAATTTTCCCTCAAAATTCAAACTTACCAAACACAATAAATTCTAGAAATTTAAAATGGCCTACCACAATAAATTATGAGCAGTCAATAGCAAAAACAAGGATTAAAATCCCCAAAAAGAAATAGATGTTAAAATATCCTGACAGGTAGGTGAAACTGGGGGTTGACGTGAGAAAGAGGCTCAGTCAAAAAAATTAATATTTCCAACAATTCATTTCCACGTTCCTACTTGAACCTGCACTAAATTTTTAGGCCTTAACTTGTAGAAAATTCTTGCAAGCTTTCCTCTATGAAATTCCACTTGTGGGATTCCATCTTACTAGCATCGGTGGGTACCATCCCCACAATTTCTCTATCCTTGAAAAACACAAAAACCCATACACTCTCGTAATAAGCTCAAAATGGATAATTTAAATGATTTTATTCATGTATATTCTCATGAGCTAATTAGTCCATACATATGTGGGAATTGATTGTGTTACTCCATGAAGTCAAGAATCACATTGCACGTTATCTTGTGTAGATTTTATGGAAAAAATTTATTGCTCAACCAAGATGAATTTTGAATTCCGCAGTGTTGAAACTATCTCTAAGATCTCATCTACTTGGGATAAAATTCTCTAATACAAATATTTTGCATGTAGATATTGATGAGTTCAAGGAAAGGATTCCTAGAGCACCAAAGGTATAGTTGGCATCAAGGATCAAGTGAAGTAGAATTGCTCAGGCCATAGGATTCCCTCCCTCTTCGATTTTTCCCAAGTTGATAATGACATGTAGAGAGTATTATCACAAGGGCACCCAGAGTGTCATTTTTTCTAAGGGTGTTGGCTAATCTATCCACTCCATCAATCTCAGGAACCTTTTGGATCCCATCATTTTCAAAAATAGAAGTCACATACCGGTGTATGTAACTAACATATTCAAAGTTAATCTGAGTAGTTTATTTCATGTTATTAATGAACACTAGATGGATGAACCCCAAGAAAGCATAGGCAAGTTTCCCAAAACATTATATAGAAGTGACTTCATTGAGGAGGTCAATGAATTGGTCATACTCCTTAGCAAGATCGTAGGATTACCCTCTACCTCCACATTTGAAGAATGAATGTACTAATTTACTGAAGAGATCTTGAGGGGAAGTGTTAAATTTGTCTTGGCTAAGATCATTAGTGATAATATTCATGAATAATTTTTTGTCATGAAGAGGACATTTGATTTCTACATGACTTCCTATGTTGTCTATTTGCTAGCAAAAAATTTCAAGTATCAAGGCCTAACATGTAAAGAAAAGATTAGAACAAGTCCAGATGGTTATATGGTATATGATTGGTATCCATAGCTCTAGTATATAAATGTGAATCATCACTACAAAAGAGTAAATGGCGTATTCACAATGCATGTTGTCAGGGAGCTACAAGGAGATATTAGGGCAAGGATGTCCTACTTGGTCAAGGGGCTGGTAAAATGATTTGGGTATTGCTTTATCCAATTCTTAAAGTTCACATATTTTAGAATTGAATGTTTCTTGGGGGCACCTCATAGGTTGTCAAAATATCCTACCGAAAAAATTGTATTGCTACAGCTAACTAGGCAATTGTGCACCTCACATCACTTGTTGCATGAGAAAAATTAGGTTGGGGTACCTTACCCTATGACACTAGCAAGAGGATTATATTCATGTCCTTCGACACCTTTAGTAGAGCATTCTGATGTTGAGATGCAAAGCTTTTGATTTCAATTTCATAGTCTAAGGAGCAATGTGGACCCTCTTGGAAAAATGAAGAAGCAAGTGGTAAGGTTGTATGCTCACCAGTTGCACATCAAATATTTTTGGGCCAACTATGAGAATGACCAAGAAGTTAGGAAAATGAGTTACATCAGAGTCACTTTATAGTTTATTTGCACCCTTGACCTTTTCAAGATACCAAAACAACTACAAGAGGATGATAAACTCCTAGATGAAGGACACAAAAAAGTTTCCAATCAACCTCTTCTCTTGCTTGATTGGATAGAGGAGGAAGAAATTGATCCTGACGTGATTACTTGTCTAGTGTTGAGGAGGATGAAAAAATGGGTTGATCCTCAAGTTTCCCTTCTTGAAACTCAAAATGTTGAATTAAAATATGGGGAAAAGGTGCTAGAAGAGGCCCAATACAATGAAGATGATGAAAATATAGATGATGAAATTGATGAAAAAAAAGCATCTGTCCAAGTTTTACAAGAAAAGGTGATGATTCTCCTCCTAGAATGAGAGGGAGGAAAAGAAAAGAGGTTCAAGAGAGACACCCAATAGAAAAATGAAGGGTGTACAAAAGGAAGAATGTATGAGGCAAGCCTACATCTAAAAAGGATAAGAGGATTGGCTTGGTCACAATGGAGACAATTCCAAAAGAGTCTTCTCTTCCACCAGACTCTCAAGTTCTTCCCCCTCCTTTATATCCACCTCTAGTCTTGGCTCCACCATCACCACCCTCCTCTTTTTCCCTTGCTTCTTCTTCTTTTGTTCTTCCTCCTCCTATCCTTTCCTCTCCACTTGTCATTGATCTTTCAGTCCATCTCACATCTTCTACTCCCTCCACCTCTTCCATTTTGGTAGATTCTTCACTGTCTTCGTCAGCCACTTCTTCCCCTTCTTCCTCTACTCTTTCGACACCTCAATTTTTTGTAAGTATGAGTAGTTGGTTTTTCATTGATTTCAACAAGCTTGGGGAGATTTTTGCAAGCTTATGTTTGTGTTATCATCAATGATTTCTTATGGTTGAGAAGTTGTGTTGATGCTTTGATTAATTTCATTGTGTTGTCATTAGTAAGTGCTACTAGTTTCAACCTCTAGTGTTGCTTTGATAAGATTTTTTTGGTACTAAAGATGATGAGTATGTGTCTTTGGTGCTTGGTTTCAAAGTGCTTTTGAGAAAATTTGAATAAAAGAGGAAAAAAGTGTGTTGTAGAGGTGTTTGGGTATATAGTGTGGTGTTTTGGGTTTGATCTGCATTTCTTCATGGTTGAAGATCTACTTGTGCAATTTAGATATGTTTGTAAAAGGTGTTCAAAGGTTTTATATCTATAATTTCTTGGTCTAGATCATTTTGCAGAGAGTTGTGTTCACTAGTGTGTGAACTATGTTTTGGTGGTGTCTAGGAGAAATGGTTTTGCTCTGCATTTCTCTGTATTTTGGTTTTTGGTCTTGCAATTTTGGAAGTGTGTTGATAATGATCATACCTAACTTTATTCAATGTTGTTCATGGTTTGGTGCTTCAAAAATTTATTTCTTGAGTTACAATGTAGGAAGGTTGTCTAAGTGTATTGGGTTTGTGCATTCTTCAAGTGAAAGTTGTTGTGAAGGAACTTGTTGGATTTCAAGGTATTTTTGGAATAGTATAGAGTTTTTTCAAGTGTTGTGTGTTGTTCATGAGTCATATTTGGATTTGAGGAAGTGTGTACTTAAATGTTAATTATGTTTACACTAATTACAGATTTTCTTTTGTAATTGTGGAAGTGTGGTGTGGTGTATATATTTGATTTGGGTTCAAGTTAAGATGAGGAGTGGCTGTCTTTCATTCCTCTCCATGGTAGGAATTCTTAGTGTCGACCTAATTTGAATTTGCATGGTTGAGGTGCATATCCAATCTTGAAGAAATTTTTCAAGGTTGAAGAAAGTATAAATAAGTGATGAGTTGATGGAGAATTATGTAGAGAAGTGTGTGATGTGAATCACAAAGTTATGAATTGTGAATTTTTGAAGTGGAGTGTGAGCTTAATGAGTTTGACTACTAGAAGCAATGAGAAGAAGGTGCCTACAATCTTTAGAGACTATGAATGTTTTGGTGATGTTGTGCTGGATCTTTCATGTTGCATTGAGATGGATTTATCACTGTAACATTCTTCTTTCTTCTTTTTTGTAATCTGGTAGTGAGCCTTTGGCAATGAGCCCTTTGTATTCAGTGTTGTAATTACTTTATAATGTGAGCTAAACCTCACCATGTTTTTTCCTTAGGTTTTCCACATAAATTTGGTGTTCTATTATGCATGGTGTTAATGTGTTTTAGTTTTCCATTATTTTCTTTCATGTTAAATCATTCTAACAGATTAAGGGTTAATTAAGTTGATGTGGATCTGAATGTTTATGAGGGTTTTGAAGATTTAATGTACAAATAATTCATCCCCCCCTCTTAGTTGTCTTGTGTGCATTCAACATAATTCACCATTTTGACCTTACCACCTACCATCCCTTCTATTTCCTCTCCCACTTCCCTAAGCTTACTGAAGTCATTTATGGCTCATCTCAATAGTTTTCCTAGGCCATTTTTGGATATCTTCCTAACACCAAAAAATTAGTAATTAATTAATCAGGTTGCATTTGTCTCTCCTCCTTCCTAGCAAGTACTTGGGCCACCATCTATGGAGAGTGTAGATAAGATTTTGGAAGAAATGTAGAAATAGGAGTAGGAAAATCTTGAGATTTTTTTTGTAGTGGAAGAAACTTCAATTGCTCCTAAGCATTATGAAGAATCTTTTGGAGGAGATGAGGGAATACAATTTGTGGATCCAAAAGAAGAGAAAATAGTAGAAATCAAAGAGAAGGCAACAAAAATAGAAAAAGAAAGAGAAAATAAGAAAGAGGAGTAGCATATAATGCAACCAACAAACCAAGAGGCTGCAAAAGAAAATTCTATAGAAATTTCCTCTACTTCTTCCCAAGAAACAACAATGACATGGTTGGAAGAATAGTTAAAAGAGAAGGCTCTTATTGTTTAAAGAGATCCAAAGGCCAGTTTTGAAGCAATTTTGGATTGTATGAAATAGCCCAAAGAGAAGAAGAAGGCTAAATTCAAGTCCCATATAACTAAGGATTCCTTTGGATTGTGGACTATTCATATAGCTACACCAGTAGTGGACAAGGATACAACAACAATTTTTCCAATGGAGTATAATATTTCTTCTATTGACATCAACCAATAATTTTTTTAGTGGCTAATATTTGCCAATTGGCTAATAGTTAAAATTTGGGAATCCAAAATTGGCTAATAATTTGAGCTAAAATGTGACTTGAATTGCCACATTTTTGCAAAATATTATTATTGTCTTATTTAAATCACCAAATAATTTATTTTATTAAAAAATTTAACTCAAAAAATTGCCATAATATTTGATACATGATTAGATTAGTTTTGCCTAAATTTTATAAATTATAGTAGAAATCTATGTTAATTCACCAATCGTATATCATAATTAATAGTTTCTTTAGGACCATATTTCTAATCTTTAGTTTCCACCATTGATTTATAATATAATCTAATGGCCCTCGTTGTATTCCAGGAGGTAAAATGTACCCACGATCTGTAATGCTCATAGGGCCCATAATTTCTGGTCTCATGAGCATTATAGATTGTGGGTACATTTTACCTCACATAGTAAAACGATGGTCATTATATCAATGATCTAAAATAAATTTTGAGCCCCATGAGAATTATAGATCATGAGTACATTTTACCTTGTAGAATACAATGAGGGCCATTATATTATATTTTAAGAAAATGGTGGCAAGTAAATATTATAGTCTACCCCTTAAATACATTAATAATTTCCACTCTCGAGCCCCTACTTTTCTATAAGAATTTTTTTTAGATTGGATGGATTCACCATCATAATTAACATTTTCCTATTATTTTTCAAGATTCGCCAAAATTTTCTACAAAATTTTAGTGACGTAAAAAAATTGCCAATATTTTTTTTTTTGAAAAAATGAAAGATTTTCCAATAGAAATTAATGTTTTTTCCTAAAAATGTGAAAGATTCACCAGGATTTTATATCTTTTTTTGAGGGGGGTTTCTTAAAGTTATCTCTAATATCAACCCAACCGATATATCTTAGGAGATTGAAGAAATTATAAGGGTTTGTCTCTAATATTTTGAAGAGGTTGGATAAGGATCAGTCAACAAAGAAAGAGCTTAAAGTGCGAGTTGTTGAATTTACTACCTCCATCTACTAATTGGTGACCCTAATTCAGAGTGTTTTGGGGAAGGTATTTTATCCTATACTTCTATCAAAGGATGATGCAAATAAGATGGAGAAAATGAAGTCTTGGGAGTAGATGAACTCACAATGGATTGAAAGTGTTGTTGTAACTAGGAATAAAATTGTTATGGCAGTGCAAATGCATAACAATTTTTTGATTTTAAAGGAGGAGATAGAAAAGGAAATTGAGGACTATACTTCCTATTTGAAGTATTACGAATTGACATATCCTAAATTTCAAGTTATCGGGGTCTTATCTACGGATATATTAGAGAAGGAAGGTATATTTCCCAAGGATAAGATGAAAAAACTGGAATTTTGGATGCACACACTGGATTTCGGAGAGAGATTGTAACTCAAGTTTTCCCATTAAAAAATATGATTATTGGGAGAATAAATGACTACTTGTTGATTGTGATCAATTCCTCAGTGATATGGAAAAGATCCTTATTGTTTCTAAAAAAAGTTGGATGACACTGTGTTGAAGAAGAGTTGGCAAAAGGTTGTACAACAACAACCCATTGATGACTTGAGCAAGGAATTTTTGAGTGTTGTGGCATAGTTTTTAGTGCATTTTGAGGAAGTGATCAGACAGTGAAACTCTTGTGTGGAACTACACAAACAACTAATGGAGGATTATGAAATTATGGGTTATAAAATTCATGTTGCACAACTTCTACCTAATGAACAATTAAAAACTATCGTCACCTGTTTTGTCAAATATTTTGTTCAGGAAAAGGAAGTTGGAAATATTTTAATTGATGATAAGTTTGTGTAAAAAATTCTAGCTAGTTGTAGTTGGTTACATAAAATTTTGTGCACCCACCTTTTATGGGATATTTTTGAATGTATTTAATATAAAGTATTAATATATTTTACATTTTCTAGGTTCACATGTGAGAATTTTAAGTTGGGGGTTGTTGCAAAAATATTTAATGCACCTCAAATATTAAATGCAAATGTAATCTTAGCCATTATTGTTGAGCTAATATCCACCATTCATTTTGTAAACCTTCTCTATAAAAGGAAACCTCTCCTCATTTGTAAGGGGTTGAACACGAATTTTTGTAACATCATTTTGAAAGTAATACAAGCAAAGAGCATTGAATTATTGGTGACTTCTCTTGTTATTTATAGATGCATGCATGGTTCCTACTTCCAAGTTCATTTCCAGTTGTTAGTTTTAGTTTAGTTATAATGATGGAAAAGTGATAAAGGTGTGAACCCCAATCTTATACCTGCACAAACATGGCAAACAAGCACATTATTAGATTGAAATGCAAGTTAAGACAAGGATTCCCAATGAAATCCATCTACAATGCTCAATAATAGGAAAATGAAGAACAAAACATAAAAGATAAATGAAATCCTAGTTAAGCAATGCAAACACTTGATCCCATGGGGGAGTTGGTGCCAATTATGTGTAGAAATTGGCCCTTTCCCAACTCCTTAGTAAGCTCTTTGATGATTTGATCCACTTGATGGTGAAGAGATGTGATTCCTTGAGAAAAATTTCAATAAGCTAGCTATGGTGATGGAAAATGCTCAAGAAATGTATAAAATTTCTCTAAATATGAAGATAATGACTTTGCATTCAAATTGTGGATGATGAATGAGAGGAAGAGTCTCTGATTTATAGATTTCAAATTGGAAGAATGAGAAATATTTGATCAATGTGGGATCATTCAACATCCAATGGCCAAGTTCCACTTGTCAAGATGTGAATGGGTGAAGGTTGTGCACATTTTGATCAAAGTGCTAATAAATGTTATTAGGTGGAATTTCAAATTTAAGAAATGACATGTGAGAGGGAAAAAAGAATGAAATAAATGCCACTTGGTTCAATGCACAAGGACATGTAAGAGGAGTGAATTCTTTGTTGGAAAGACCAATCCACTTGGATTTGAATTCAAATTTAAGGGAATATTCCCCTCTTATTCTATGTTGAGAGAAAATAGGTATTTTAATAAATCAATGTAATTGATTTATTGTGCAAGTTGCATTCTCTAGAGGATGCGGCATGATTTAGGATTAAATTAATTAAAAATTAATTAATTTAATGAGGAATTAGGAGATGTGACAATTTAGACTTAAATTTATGCATTGATTTAAATCAAATTGAGAGGAAGGGTTTAATTAAATAAATGTTTTGATTTACTTAACTAAAGGGGATAATGTTAGATTAAATTAAATAAGGTTTAATTTATTCAATTTAATAAGAAGACTTTAAAGATTTGATTTAAATAAAATGAATTATTTAAATGAACAGAGATATAAGGTTGATTAAATTAAATTGATTAATTTAATCAAGAGAGGAGAAAGATCTAATCAAATAAATAATGATTTATTTAATTAATGGATGAAAGGTAATGATAAGCTGAGAGTATGATTCAGGATGAAACGATGTTAGTAGTTAGGATCAAGTGTGTCGGTCAATTTTCCATGTCCACAAAAGGTATTTTGATAGATCTTTGGCTCATACCATTTGTAATTTGTTGATTGTAAGTTACTTTGTAGGGTTGGTCATAGACCTTTTAATGCAATGGTTCAACTATGAATGTTTTTCATATTATGCCAGTAATTGGATGCATGTTTGAATATTTGGAGTCTACAAATATTTTAGTTTTCCTTTAAAGATTGCACTATTTTTGTGGCATTATGAGTTTAACCTTGATTAAGAAGGAATTAGTTTTGTGAGGGATTCGTCTATCTACAAAAAATAGCCATTATTGTGATTGTCAGGTTAGGTTTTCATAATTAAGATTTCTCTAAACCCTCATCTTTTGATCTTTATTTTAAAATCTAGGTTAGTTTTAGGAAGAAAAGCATCATAAAATTTCCATATTTGACGATAAGAGTCATTTTTAGATTGTAGATATGAAAATATAGCTAGGGTTTTAACAAGTTTTTAGATTTCAAAAAATCCTTGTTTCAAAAATTTCTAGTTTTGTTGAACCATAAATGTCCTTTATAAAACCAACAATACATCAAACCATTGAGTTGTCTTTGCAAAGTCAAAACTTGACATACAAATTAGGTTGGGGTTATTTTTTTTGAGTTTTTTGAGGAAATATTTCCTTTCAAGAGACATGGTACCTAGTTAGTTTGTATATGTTGGAAGTGTAAAAAAATCATCAACAATAATCTCATCCAATTTGTTTTTCTTACCTCAAATTCATTGTTACAATCAACTCGATAGTTTTGTAATTTAGGTACATGATAAAAACTAGGTCCAAGCTACAAATTATTTTTAAAAATGTCTTTTTTATTGAATGGAAAATGGAATAAAAAGTATTGGATATTGTATTTCACTACATCTTTCATATATTCAATTCGTCAAAGGTAGTTCTACATTGATAAAATGATAAACTGATAGGAAAAATGAATCCTTAATTTTTCCTCTCCCTACATCTTTTATCGATTTGACCATTTTTTCTATAAACTTCAATTAAGATAAATCTATCACTGACATACCTAGGTAGTTTATATAGGAAGCCATCATATCCCCCAATCCTGATATGTGTAAACTTTCAAAACTAAATGAAGAAGCTCCTATTAGTGTTAATCAACTAGGAAATTTTGAAGGAATCCTTATGCTTATATCTCCTTGCAATTCTCTTACTACCAACATCATAAAGGAATCATCAACTCTCATGAACCTCTCATTACTATTTTTTAGCTAGAGCTGAGGATAGTAATTATAAATCTTGGTATTTACATCAAAATTCCCCACAGAATACAATCCTAGCCATGTCCTCATACTAGAAATGACATAAAACAAGTGTGAAGACATAAAAAATTTCTTATTTAGCTAAAATTTGGTTATTTGGATGTGAAGGTAGTCATTGATAATATTAACCCAATCTATGATTTGTTTCCCATGGTCAATAACCACAATGAAAAATTAACCCATGACTCAAAATTGTATGCATCCTCACTACCATTTAATCTATGTAATAGAACTATGAAGTGACCAATCATCTATGAAGTGTGAGGTGTAAATTTGGAGGAAAGTGATATTTTCCCTTCTTCATGACTACCAACCATTGTTTTTCCATTATATTTTTGCAATGACTATTTTTTATGTGGAGCATTGATACAAAGTGGAGAAGATTGGACTTTGGGTTTTGTGGTTGTGGCTTGCTCTCTTGGGAACTTATGTAATTAGGGCTTCTTGGGCACTTTTGTATTTGCATAATATTATTATTAATATATTATATAGCCTATTTTCCTTTTTCCAAAAAAAAAAGTGGAGACATCTAACTCTGCAAATGCTTCTCTACGGGGAAATCTAAGCAATGTGTCAAAATATTATCTATCTATTTTAGCAATGATTCTATTATCATTTGTTTTAACCTCTCTTAATTGAGGATCATAGTGGTTTATGAATTGTATTACCAACTCAGGACACTATATGACTACAAGGAAACTAGCTTCATGCAATAATCTGATTTCCACTAATTTTTGTGTGATTAATTGTTTCTCAATTTTTTTCATCCTTTTCTAGAAGTCATATAAATCCGCATGTCATAGTTTTGTATCACCAATGTCTAGCACTTCGCTCTCCAAACCAAACAAGTGTTCATATCCCAAATATTTATAGTTCATTATTATGGAAATGAATTTACAAAAAATATGGATAAAAACTTCAAGAAGATGAGTGAATAAAACTCTAGGGGAATTTTAATTTCTAGTATATGGTCATGAACTCATAAATATTCATGAAATTTCCCTATTCTACATAGAAAAACCTCTAACAGATCACAAGATTACAAGAAAATATTCATCTTTAAAATTTTAGTTGATTACTCTATTCTACAAATGCCCTCAAACTACCTTCTAGCTTTGTGCTATAATTCAACCCTCTAGTTTTTCCAATTCTCTAAATATTTCTTGTGAAAATGTTGTCTTTTTGAAATTAAATTCTTTTTTATAGGTTGGTCATTAATTTTTTTTTGTGCTTCAAGAGGAATTAATGCTGTGTTAATATTGGCACGTGTGATCTTTCCTTTTCGACTGACACTTTTCTCAAATTTGAATTTTTTCATCAAATATTTGAAAGGCTTTAAAAATATATTGGATCTTGAAAACCTATTGATAAATCTCGGGAACTCTTTTTTAATCATGTTATTTGGTTTTATTATCACCAATAAAAGTTTACTAATTGAATCAACTCTTTTTTTGCATTGTTGTAAGTCTCATTAGGAATCAACTAGGTTACATAAAATTCATAGATCTTTGTCATAGGTTTTAGAATCATGAGCTTTCTTTGAAATACTTCATCACTATGACCTTGAGAAACTTCTTTTTCGGTGCTTCAGACTCAAATGGAGTTTCAAGAACCTTGTTAGCTTTTGATGAGGTTTTGAGAACCTCTCACAAAGCTAAAACAAAAAAATTTAAGTTACGAGAAAGAACCTTTACTCTTAACATGGACTTGGAAAAATACAACATAAACCAAAAATTCCCTTTAGCTAAGGTTACGATAAAGAAATTGGCTTCTAACGAGGTTGACATAACCTTATCAAAATCTAATAAGATTATGAGAACCTTCCTAAATGCTGACATAGTTTTCAAAAGGATAAGAGTTTGTTGATGATTCTTAAAATTTGGAAAATTTGAGTAGGAGACAAAATATAAGGAAACACTCTTAATCCTCATCATTAGAAAAATGTCATAATTTAGAAACAAAATTTTGTACACTACAATTCTTGACATTATAACATTTTCAAATATTTAATATAGGCATCTCAAATTAATATAATTGAAGTTTAATTTTTTAAATAGTTTATGAAAAGAGTGGAAATATAAGACCCCTCAATTTTTCACTTATTTCCTTGCACTTACCCCATCATAATCATCATGTAAATTTTCTTCATTAAGACTCATAACATCATCACGTAAGGAATATGTAGTTGGAACAATATCGTCATTATCTACATGCATAGTTAAGGTAGTATCATCTAAGGTATGTCATAGTCATGGAATGTAAGAATAAATATGGTATGTGATGTCAAAGAATGATAATTGTGAGTCACATCATCATGTATAAGAGGATATATAGTATATCAATCATGCGTCTATGAATGTAAAACTATCATGACAAGTAGACTAAATATTGTAGTGGAATGCAACAATTCCATGAATAAGTAAAGGAGGTTGAACAACACAATATATGTCCATCCTAAAAGTTGTATTACAAGGTAAAATCTCCCTAGATTGTGCTCATAAAAAAAAATCCATATTATCAGTACTAATTTCATAGAAAAATAGCATAATTTTATCTAAAATAAAATTATGAGCACTAACCAAACTCAATGAAGGAAGGAATCGATATTGGTAGAAAAATGATTCCACAAAAGATATTCCTTATGGAGAACATAAAGTGTCATGAGAAAATAAAGGATATAATGATGATGTGCTAAGAAATATAGGAACATACTAAAATCTGAAAGATATGCATGTATATTATCAAAGGAAAAACACTAAGAATATCCATGAGGATAGACTATTCAAGGGTATGAATGTGGGATAAAGGATATATGTCACTCTGCATACCCAACCCTAATCAAGATGAATAAACATATGTAAATAAAAGGAGTACAAACTTAAATAAATTTGAAAATAATTTATAATATATGAATTATATTAAATCTAAAACATCCTAAGAGAAAATAAGGTATAGACCTAAGTTTAAACCCCAAGGGTGTAAGCATCCATGGTTTTAGAAAATATATAAGGGAAAATACTCTTCTTGTTGTTAATCTTGGCTAATTAAATGAATACAAATAAATTAGCATAAAATTTCTTAGGTTATTTCAAAAATAATTTGAAATGAATAGTTGAAATGATATTTGTGAAACCAAATGTCAACTTGATAAAAATTGTTAAAATTATCTTATTTATTGTAGAATCTAATCAACTTGATATTATGAAATGTAAGTCTCAATTTTGATAAATGTCTCAAGTTTTATACAATCTTAAGTATTTGTGGAACAAAGAATGTGATGCGCAAATTGATGCTATGTATACAAATTTCACAACATGCCAAAATATTATAAAACCCAAAAGATCAACCCTATTAATAATAGAATATTACAACCTATTTTTCTCTACATATGATATCTACTTGAATGTAAGGAATGGTCATATTAATAAATACCTATTGTTTAAGGAATGGGCTAAGAAATATAGAGTTTAGGAGTCTACCACCCTTGTGCAACTACAAGAACAATCTTGAAAAGATCATCTAGCTCTCACTCTGTCCAATATTTCTTATTGGCATCCCTGCCCATATTTTGATATCCAGTGGGTTTAAATTCATTGTGCTCCTCTTGCTCTTTCTCAAAGATTCATTGAATGGTGTCACAATGGCATTGATGAGGCATCTGCCAAAGCTCTTGGAAGCACCTACGTAAGGGTTTCTCCTACTCTCCATACTACCCTCTCATAAAATATTTGCACTCAAATAGCCTTTACGGGTCATAGGACTATTGCCTCCCTTGGTTCTCCTCCTTGCACTCTACCACTATGAAGGGAGCATAGGAGATGAGCACCAACATGACTATCACCACCCATTTTGTTGATTGTTGCTTTGTTTTGAGATAAATTGTTAGTTTTTCTTCTCAACAAAGTCTTCCACAAACACCATGCGGCCTCTTAAAGCAACTTGAACACAACATATACAACTCCATCCACATCTATAATGTGGCTTGTTTGATCAACTTCAGTTTTGTGACCAAGTTAATCCACATCTATAAGTTCATCTACTACAACATTAAATGATAACTATAATATTTTTTAACCATTAGTTGATCGTGAAGCTTCATCAAAGCTTATAAAAGGGGGATTTATTTCATTTTTCCATAACTTGCAAATAGGGGGTCAAGGGTATTTTTTGAGTGTAAATAGTCACCGAAAATCTCTTTCCAAGCTTGATAAATCAACTTCAATACCTTTTAAAAATTATACCTTTTTAATATCTTTTTTTAACATTTGAAACTCAAAGTAATTTTTGCAATTTTTGATGAGGCACAATTTTCACCCCATTTGTCAAATATTGGAAAATATTTGTTTGAAATTCATTAAAATTTTGTAAGGATTCTTGATTTTTAGTCAAAATCATGTTTAGGAAAAACCCATTTTTTAATATTTGTAAAAATATTTATGACACAAACAAACGATTTGGTTTCCAAACATGAAACAAGCATGTAATTCTTGTTTTGCATCTTACTAAGGGAGTCAACATTCAAATATAATATAATTTTTTGGGGTTTTTTAAGGTACAGTTCAAGTGTCTTTTTGTGTGTGCATCACGAGTCCTAAAATTGACTTGTTAACTCCACGTAATTTCCACACATGGAAAGTCAAATTACAACAAATACTTCAATCTAAGCCTAGATTATGAAAAATGGTTAATGGAAAACAAGTATAATTTACTAGGAAGTTTGGGAAATTTACTTATCAAAACAAGTTAGATGAAGAAACAAGAATAATAGGTCTTCTTGTTTCTGATAATTTGAAATTTCACATTTCTAGTTGTACAACTCCTAAGGAAAAGTGGAACAAATTTGATGAGCTCTTTGGTAAAGTTGATGAGCTCAAGATTCTAAAATTAAATGTTGAATTAACAACATTGTCTCCTAATTCCTCCACTTCAATTGAATATTTCTTGGTTCAATTTAAGTCTTTTCTTTCTAGACTCCAGGGTTGTGGTAAAATAAAAATAGACAAAGAGTGTGTTTTCTTGATTTTATCAAAGCTAAAAGGTCCTTATTAGATATTTTCTTCTTCCTTTTACTCTACTATGGATTCTTTTGGAATAGCACATGTCATATCGTATTTTGAATAGTTCTATGATAGAATCACAATAGAACAATTTAAATTAATCTCTATGGATGCTATCACCTCTTCAAAAAGTCAAGCACTCATTGTCCAATCACATAAAGGACATGGAATGAATTATTCTATGAAACATAAGACAAAATTAGCTTCAAGAAATGATAAATTGTCTAAGAAGAAGAATAAAGTTGGCACACAAACTACATCCTCTACAAAATCATGAAAGAATACTTACAAGTCTAAAAAGAAAAGAAAACTCCATTGTAGTTTTTGTGGATTACAGAATCATGATAGAAACGTTTTTCATAAGAGGGATTGCAACTTTGGAAGAGGTCATTCAAAGAAACAACATTGATCTTCCCAAACCTACTAAGAGACACACCCTTATAGCTAGAGGTTTGGATTCATCCAAGGAGAATTAAATAGTTGACTTAGGAGCTTCACACAACATGACTCACTCACAAGGTCTTTTATCATCTATTAATGACATCACTACTTCTCAAATTTCAATGTGAAAATCTTCATAGATTCCGGTTATGGGGTTAGGTGTAGTATAATTGATAGATGGTAGCTTTGAGGATGTTCTCTATGTTCTTAAAAATAGAAAATTATTATTTTTAGTAAGTTGGGTTTCCAAAAATAGCAAGTCAGGTCCTGTAGCGGAACTGGGAAAGTTGGTTTGTCAAGGTGAATTAATTAAGATAATTTGGGAGCTTAAATATCAAAAGTTTATGAAATATTTAATTGAGCTAGAAGTTGGGTGTGGATTTTTGGAAAAAAATAAAATGGATTTTTATTGGCTTATGAAGTGGTGCAGGAAATAGAAATATTTTATTATTTCCCTCGAGTGCACTTGATTTTTGATTTTACACTTGGTGATGGGAGTTACATATTTGCATGAAATATCTCTTCCCGTGGTCATAAATTTTGGGCTCCCAACTTGGAAATTGAATATTTTCCAATAAAACATGAATTTGGATTCATTCTTGCATTCATTCACTTGGTTATTTTCTAAAGCGTTGTTGCTTTCTCTTTAGGGCTGATAAACCTATGAAGATAGGTCTTCAAGGATGATAAACCATAGAGGAAAAAGGATCAATGGAAGTGGTTCCAAGTGTCTATTGGTGCAATTTTACCTCGAGATTGTCATTGTGTTGAAGGCTCCCCATTCACAGTGTTTTCCTAGCAGATTGTAGGAGATTTTTAGGAGTTTTGGGGTGAATAGTTTTATATTTGATTTAAGTTTGTTTTTGCAAGTATCAATAGTATTTTTTGGCTGTATTTTTTTTTTGTTAATCATTTTAGACCTATTATTTTATTCTTACTTTAGTTTTTCTTCCTTTGGTGAAGTTTGGTTTCGAGAAGTGTAGTTCTATAGTGCCTGTTGGCACCTTGTTTGGGAGTATTTTGTGTTTTCATGAAACATAAGTTGCAGGAATTCATTCCAGGCCTAAGGTCATGGTTTTACTTATTTTTTCTTTGTAAACTCATTATTTTATCAATAAATAAGTTGGCCTAAAGTTTGGTGGGCTTATCCTGAAGTTTGTGAGCTTGTAGTGCATTTCAGGCTTCAAATTTGCTCATTGTTTTGGGGATTATGTGTAGCAGAAATTTTTGGTTGATTATATTAGCCTTGATGACATGGGTTTTCTGCAAATAATATGTAATTTTTTGTTAAGTTTGGTGAAGTTTTAAATTGATTTGGTAGTCAAATCTCTAATTCGGGTGCATAGTTTGTGAGATTTATTCTTAATTCTTTGAGGGATCTTTGCTTTATTTGAGAAATCAATTTCATTTGGGTATTTGAATAAGAATTAAATTTCACTTGCTGTCTCTTTTTTCAAATTTAAATTATTTCAAAACAAATTCATCTAGGACATTATAGTGGTATCAGAGCTATGATCTTGTTAGCCTAAGGGTTTCAAAGATGTAGCCCACTAAATCTAATTTATTTCCTAAAGGTGGTTAATTTTGACTCACTCATTCCTCCTGGCCTCCAACCCCATCGAATTATTGGTTATGGATCCAACTACTATGAGGGCTTTGTATAGCAATCTAGATGAACGTTTTAGGAATTCAGTCCCCTACAATGATTTATTAATTCACATGAAAGGTATGATGGCATTGAAAGGCTATAAATTACACCCATGTGTTGAGTGAGAAAAATCAAAAGAAGGATATCTAGGATCATGGAGTAAAAAAAATGTCTCTACAAAAAGATGAAGAATTAGAGTCAAATATTGAAGGTAATGAATTTTTAATTGAAAAACATATTTCAATAAATGAAATCTCACAACAAGAATGTGCACCTTTTGATGAAGTTAATTCAAGATCATCATTGAATCTTAGTTATGAAGATAATTTAAAATTTCTAAATATTTTTAATGAGGTACCCTTTGAAATAGTGAAAAGGAAACTCTTTTTGTGCAAAAAGAGAATACATTTAACATGCAGGATGATGGAAGAGGGTCACTTGTTCAAAGTGAAGAGTTTGACAAAAGGGAAAGGGTAATGATGCCACATGGTAATCGACTGAGGGATTTACAAAGTAACACTATGGATGGATTTGCTTCAAAAATAAACATTTTGGTTAACCTGAACTCATGGGTTTTGGATCAAGAAAATAAAGTTTTTGAAGATTTCCCAATGAAGTTTATTTTGGAAAATGAGGATGAGAATTCTACTTGCAGCCAAAGGTATGAAAATATTTAAGATTTGTCATTTTCTATCTTAACAAAAAAATATTTTCATCTCGGAGAGCATGCAAAAAGGAGAGATCAAATGTTTATACATAAGAATATGGGATCCATGGAATCTCTTGAGGATTAAAAGAGTTAGAGACACTATTGAGTTCTCCATATGTTCCATTTGGAATGGAAATAAGTTTATGAGGATTCATATAGTGTTATTTATGCTTTATAAACACTTAATGAAGGATCAATATTCACATTTTTTGGAACACTTATGCAAGCCAAGCACCCCATTTGAAGTCAAGATTTTGAGTAATGGCCAAATGGTGATAAGAAACTTGGATTGCTTGATGGTCAATAAAATGGTAAGGAAAAAAGGAATTATATTGAGGTTCATTATTTGATTACTAAACATGCTCTAATTTTATGGAAATCAAGTCTCATGATAGTTGAAGAATTCATAAAGGATGAACTTCTACAAGCCATTAGCATAATAAAGGAAAGGAAATTAGTCTTACTATTTGGTGAAAAAAAAAATGTAAATATTTTCATATCATATGTCACAGAGCTGCAATGGTTATGTGGTTGAAAGAAAAATGGGTTAAAAATATTTCATACTTGACTTATGTCATCCAAAATCTATTCATACAAGAGTTTGCAACACTAAAGGATTTTGGGAGGCCTATGGAGGTAATCAACCCATGTTTTGCAATTATTAGTACTAATTTCCCACATACATGTGTAGGAGAATATGGTGTTGTAGGAGAAACTATGTTGGCAGTAATATGTTTGAAAGATAAGAAAATACATTTTGTGTTATCCTTTAGTGAGCATCATAGATTTCATTCTAATATTCCACTACTCCAAAATCAACAAAGGAGAATGTTTAGATATGTGCTTCTAGGATCATCCTTGGAGATGATATTTTTCCATTCCAATGCTTATTATCTAATTAAAATCTCAAACATGGGTAAGAATTATTTTCATATTATTGTTACTCATGGATATTTTTTAGCCATTATATGGTTTATCACTCATCATGGTTTTCTACCCAGGCTGGTAATTCATGCATTTGTTGCATCATTGATATATTGTTGATCCTGGTAACTCTTTCTTTGAATAGTTATAGTTTGTTGCATATGGATTTGGTTTCATTGCATAGAAGGTTATCATTGTTAATTTCACATAATCTAACAACCATATCTTTTAATTGGGGAAGATTGAGGGATGTTGTGTAGTATGCACATATTTTTTACATGTTTTTCAGTAAAATTGAGTAAAGATTTGTGGGTATTGTGTATGATGGAGTATGTTGTTGTTACAAATCAATCTAATTATAATGAATACCATTATATATTTTTATTTACTCCAATCATATAAACTTTGAAGATTGTGGGTCCACTCTTTCAGTATGGAGCAAAACAATATTGGCGATATAGTGTGATATGGAAGTTTCATTTGATTTTTGAAGAATTATGGAGTATATGTTGCCATTCCTTAGCACTATTTTCCACTCCTCTGATCAATTATTGATGTTATATATGGGTCTGTGAAGATGAAGACAACACCTCTCAAGCTGGCGTAATGTATGAGTTTGTTATTGTGCAATTCAGCAATATTCATTTCAATATTATGGAGGTGGAAGTAGCTTTGATCTCCAAAATATGTATTTTCTATTGTAAGAGATGTAATCACTATTATAATAGTCATAATATCAGAAAAAATAATATCTAAAACATTATCAAATTCCTCACAAGTTTGTGGAACAAGTTGCCCAATGATAGTGCAATACTAGCAAGTGCTCCAAGATACTATGTGGATTGTTGTGGGAGATTTTCTTGGACGTGTTTCAATGTGGAAATTATCAATAAAATCATTAATTTACCTAATATAGTTGAGGATGCAATAAAATTATTCTCTCCTTTCATTTTGAAATTACTTTTGGATGATCATTTTGTCCGGGTTGGAGGACTTGGGAAGCACATAGTTTCGTTCCACAATAAACTATTGATTGTAGAATCAATGTTTTGGAAATGGTGTTGTATGAGATGTTGTTATATGGTGTTAATTTTTACTCCTCAATGTTACCATTACTATTTTAGATCATATCCAAATGTTGCATATAACATCCTTCAATCTAAGGTGAAGTTTCAAAAACCTAGTATTGTTTTCAACAACATGTATCAACACATTATGAATGTAAAAAAAGGTAGTTTTTTCCAAATTATGTATTCACTATTCTAGAGGTTGCATTGAATATTATATCAACCCTATGGGCCATCAAAATCAGATTTGTGTCACAATAGGAAGTTTCTGATATTTTAGGTACGAAATACCTTGTGCTAGTGCACACATACAATGGTATTAGAATGAACTAATGCTTGCAAATTTCATCTTTGGAAAATTGTGGTGTAAATGTTTTTGCTACATGATATTACTTTTTGCCCCTCTAAAATTATTTTCCTACTATAGATCAACTTATGAATTTGAAGGTACCAACTCCTAAGTTGAGGTAATGTTCAAGCTTACAAATATGCCTTTCAGCTATGTATATTTCAATATTTTGAAGTTGGAGGTAGTTTTTAATTCCAAAATATTTACTTCCTATTATAGAGGATTCAATAAATTTTATAATATTCCTAATAGAAGCACAAACTATATTTACATTATTGAGAGAAGTTGCAAGTTTGATTTATTACATGCTAGCACATATATTCAGTGGGAAGCATTTGGTGAATACAAAATTTCTTGGAGAAAATGTCATCTAGATTTTGGATTGGAGTGAATATATCAAAGATTTGCATGAGTATTATTTTTGGTTTCATGGTATTGTCACAAAGAAGTTTGAGCTATCAAGTTTGGACAGTGTTCTATGGCAGGAATTACAACATTTCATAGGTACAAGATCAGGGTTTAATATGTATTCTAGCATGACTTATCATTTTGGCATAAGTTTTTTTGAATCACCATGGTTGAAATTGCTTGAGGATGAGAAATTTTTGGAAGGAAGGACTTCTAATGTCCCTTTTTTTGAATTTTCTAAAAATAGAAAATTATTATTTTTAGTAAGTTGGGTTTCCAAAAATAGCAAGTCAGGTCCTACAACGGAACCGAGAAAGTTGGTTTGTTAAGGTAAATTAATTAAGATAATTTGGGATGTTAAATATCAAAGGTTTATGAAATATTTAATTGAGCCAAGTTGGGTGTGGATTTTTGTAAAAATAAAAATGGATTTTTATTCGCTTATGAAGTGGTGCAAGAAATAGAAATATTTTATTTTTTCCCTCAAGTGCACTTGATTTTTGATTTTACACTTAGCGATGGGAGTTACATCTTTGCATGAAAGATTATTCTCTTTCCTTGGTCATGAATTTTTGGCTCCCAACTTGGAAATTGAATATTTTCCAATAAAACATGAATTGGGATTCATTCTTGCATTCATTCACTTGGTTATTTTCTAGAAAGTTGTTGTTTTCTCTTCAGGGTTGATAAACCTATGAAGATTATTTTTTAAGGATGATAAACGATGAAGGAAAGAGGCTCAAGGTAAGTTATTCCAAGGTTCTATTGGTGCAATTTCACCTAGAGATTTCCATGTTGTATTGAAGGCTTCCCATTTGTAGTGTTTTCCTCATAGATTGTAGGAGATTTTTAGGAGTTTTGGGGTAAATAGTTTCAAACTTGATTTCAGTTTGTTTTTGTAGGTATCAATAGTATTTTTGGTTTTTTTTTTTTGTTAATAATTTTAGACCTATTATTTCATACATATTTTATTTTTTATTCCTTTGGTGAAGTTTGGTTTTCGGAAGTGTAGTTTTATAGTGTCTACTGCCACCCTGTTTGGGAGTATTTTGGGTTTTCATGAAATATAAGTTGCAGGAGTTCATTTACAGTCCTAAGGACATGGTTGGTTCCAATCAGCCATAGATGTTCTTTCCAAGACTTCCATTTTTGTTATAGCCCATCCCAAGCATCATTTATAGTCCTTTGCTTCTTTCATCCATAGGAAGGTTGGGTGTGGGCCTTTTGTCTTGGTATAGTGAGCTTGAAGTGTCTCCTTCATCCACAGTCTCCTAACTTAGATCTCCCCAACATTGGAATCTAGAGGGGTCTGCTCTGAAAGTGTGGATAGGTGTTTCAACTATTTGGGGTTTCCCATGTGACCTAGGAGATTGAGGTAACTCTCCTACAGCAAAAGAATTCTTCTTCATTCTGTAATCTCCACACCCATTGTCTTGGATCATGAGCTTGATGTCGAATATATCAAGGATGGAGGGTGTCTCTGTCATAGAAGTGGAGGCAAGGGTAGATGGATCCACATAGGGAGTGGAGGATCCTTCATCATTTTTTGGTACTTGGGCAACTTTGTATAACTTGGCCTCTAGATTCTTGCAATAGGTGAAAGGTTCGGGATCACCTTGAATTGTAATCTCTTCATTTTGGTATGAGGATTTTACACATTGGTGGAATGTTGAGGTGATTGCCTTCATCCCATGGATCCATGGGCATCCCAGGAGGATATTGTAGGGTAAATCAAGGTTGAGGACTTGACATGTGGTTTCCATAGTAGCTGGCCCTACTTGGATTGGGAGTTTGATAGTGCCCTGAGACACTCTTTCTTGGTCATCATATGCTCTGATGGTAATACCTTTATCTTTGTCAATGGAATCTTTGAAGATTCCTAGATTCTTTATGTGTTTTAGTGAATAGATATTGAGGCCTGCACCTCCATGCACCAAGACCCTTTTGACCTTTTTCTTGTGAACTAGGACCTCAAGGTGTAATGCACGATTGTGAGATGGTTGGGCTAGGAAATCTTGATCGAAGAAGGTGAGGAGATTTGGAATGATGATATTACTGACCATAGCTTGAAACTGCTTCGTATCAAGCTTGGGAGAGATGGTAGATGAAGCTAATGCTTGCTCAAGTATTTCCCTATGGGTAGCTAATATTTTTAGTAACTCCATGATGGAGATCTTAGTAGGGGTTCTCTTTATGGTCAAGGATGTTGTTACCATTAGAAATGGATTTTGAGGTGGAGGTCTTAGATGGTTTCGATGCCCCAGAAATAGTGACCTTTCCGCCACATGTGGTGACTCCATAATCAACGTTGGCCCCTTTGATATTGACAACAGTGACCCATTCATCCATGGATGCAACAATCTTATCATATATATGGTTTGCATTTGCATACTTTTGTTTCCCTTTATTGTTCCCTTGGTTATTTCCTTGGTTTTTTCCTTGATTATTTCCTTGATTATTTCCCTGATTGTGATTGGGCATCGGATTCATGTATATTTTGAGATCTTGATTTCTAGCGGGTTGCTCGACATTGATGAGTTTATCCTTAATGAGATCTTGGATGATGTTTTTCAATCTTATGCAATTTACGATCATATGCCCTTTGATTTTATGAAAATCGCAAAGGAAATTTTCATTGTACCAAGGTTGTTTTGTCATGGGTTCCACATACCGCTCAAAAGTGGAGATTTTGATGAGGTTCTCTTTGACCAGCTTTTTCATTATAGATTTGATTGACTCCCGAAGGGCCATGAACTTCTGCTTGGGAGGATACTTGTTTCGGGGAGGTGGTCCTCCTTGATTGTTCAAGTTTTTGATTTGATTGTTCAAAGGTGGTTGTTGTTGTGCTACCGTATTGGTTTGCACATTGTTATGGTTGTTATTTTGTGGTTGATGATGGGTTTGAATATTTTTCTTGGGAGCACTGATGACAACCTTGGCATCGACCACTCCGTCATTTGTGACATTTTTGTTCCTTGACCATGTGTGAGGTTTATCGTTATAACTGGTGGATGAGTAGTTATCCTATTGTGCAATAAATATAGATGTGCCCCCTCATGTAGTGAGGGCTCTTTCGATGTTGAGCGCCTTTGGGATCAATTGATCATATGTTGAATGCATTGCATTTTTAGATAGAACACCAAGTTTTCATCTAGATTGGCTATGACAGTGCAAACTTGTTGCTCTTCTGGCATGGTCCACTTGCTCTGGTTGGCCTTGGATTGCCATATTTGAAAGGAGGTGAATATATCTCCTTTCCCCTATTTGAGTGCTGACAGTTCCTCCAGACTAACATTCGTACCCATATTGAATGCATAGTTTTTAAGGAATGTGTCCACAATTTCCTAGAATGTTCTGATGCCTGTGGGTAGATGAGAGAACCATTCCATGGTAGGACTAGTCAAGCTCTAAGGGAATAGTGACATTAGGTATGTGTCATCATATGCAAGTTCCATGCAATGCACTTGAAACAACCTGACGTGATTTTCAGGGTTTCCCATCCCATTATATTTGTTGAATTTGGGGATTTCAAATCCCTTCGGGAATGGTACCATTGTAAGACTCCTATCAAAAGGATAGGGGCACAGATTATCTGATGCTCTAGTTTTTTTCCCTGATTTAAGGTCCAACACTTGTGAGAGTATTTTGATCTATGTTGTTACATCATTTTGTTGATCAATAGGTGGGATGAATTTATTTTGAGGCGTTTGTGGTGTTTGATTGACAAGTGGGGTATTGGTGGGGGTTTGCTGAAATCTTTGATGTGTGTTTAAGGCCTATTGATATGCTTGCATTTGTACCAACAACGTTTGTTGTTGGTCATGTTGTTGTTGTTCCAACAAAGCTTGTTATTGGTCCTACTGCTATTGTTCCCACAAAGCTTGTTGTTGGTCTAGCTATTGTTGTGCCAACAAAGCTTTTTGTTGGTCTAGCTATTGTTGTGCCAACAAAGCTTGTTGTTGGTCTAGCTACTATTGTGCCAACAAAGCTTGTTGTTTAGCTTGTTTTTGTGCCCGAAAATATTGAAGGGCTTGTTGGTATGCTTGTTGGTCGATTTCTTGTAGTTGTGCATGGTACTATGTTTGCGCCTATTGAGCCTAGTACTGGGCTTGAGCTTGAACTTGTGCTTGTTGGGCTGCCTGTGCTGCTTGCACAACTTGTGTGGCTTGTTGGGCTTGTGCAACTTGTGCAGCTTGAACAACTCGTTGGGCGGCTAATTGCACTTTCACTTGCTGAGCAGCCAATTGTGCAGCTTGTTGGTTTTGTTGAAGTACCCTTTAGTGGGTGGATTTTTGAACTTCCTGAATCATGGTGATGAATGAGTTCATCATGTTAGATTTTTGTGGAATCAATAGTGGATTGGGAATGGTGTTGGCCATTGTGATGAGTGGAAGGGTTGTGTTGATGATCAGGGTTTGGGTTGTGGATGGTGTGATCAAGATGCTTGGTCCTTGGGAAACCATGCTTTGAGAGATTTGGGGAATGGTGGATATGTTGACTGTTGCGGTTGGTTGAGTGGTTGCCATTTTTTGTTGCGATACTGATGGAAAAATGAGGGGGTTTCATGTGATTCTTAGATTGATTTGGTTTGGTAGATTGGTGGTGGGTAGGGGGGGAAGGCCCAACCCAAAAGGTGATACAAATGTCATAGGTAATGGAGGGAATGGTGGTGTGTTCCCTTGGAAAAGTGATGACGAGGAAGGATCAATGACTCCCCCTATCCTGAATAACCCACCATCTCCTTGTGAAATCATGGGGAGAGAAGTTTGTATATTCAATGGATAGATTGGCATTTCATGAAATGAGGATGAGTCTGCATGCTTATGGAAAGTAAATGGAACATATGGGTGTAATGTATTTACTGGGACAGAGTTATCCGGTGTGGTGTTGATATTTATTTCTTTTTTGTTTACAAGACGATGCTTTTGGATTTCATAAAGCATGGCACTTCCCTTGTTAACAACTGGCAGGGTTCAAGTGATTGTTGATATGATTTGGGAATATCCTGAGTGATTTTTGGGAGTGATAGTGGGGGTATGCTCACAAGAGGCCTTTCCATATTGGTACTCATGTCAAAGTCAGAAGGGAGTTTGGCCCCTTCTTTCGTTAACGCACATATATATAGAGAGGGATTAAGTTTCAACATGGCATTGATGATTCTATGATTCTCAAGATTTTGAACCATTTCATCTATCTCCTCTTACGTCATTCCCAATTCATTATCGGTGATGTCCTCTACATGATCCTCCTCTTGATGGTTTTGCGATGGTAGAGAGGAGTTGTTTGGAGGGTTGCTTGATCCTACAAGGTTTATTTTGGGATTCGTTTGACTTAGGTCACTTGAAGTTGATGTTTCCTTAGTGATTTCCATGTTCCTCTTGTGTTGTGATCTTGTTTGAACCATAAAATAGAGATCGTTTGATCTTAATCCTAGGCACAAAAGGAGAAGAACTAGGAAAGTCTAAGGATCAAAAGTGATGATGGGGATGAGATAAATGGAAGATGGATGATGCAGATGAATGAAACTCTTGAAGAACTTTGGGGGAGATGCTAAATTTTTTAGGGCTTGAATTGATTTTATTTTGATTTAAGGATAGTTTGACTAAGTCTGTTAAGATAAAAAAGATGATAATGAACTTGTAAACCCTAGGAAGTTGTGTTATCCTAGAGAAAACTCATACAAGAGAATGATTTGACTAAGTGTGTTAATTCAATCAAAGTGATCTTGAACTTGTAAACCTTAGGAAGTTTTGTTATCCTAAAGGTAAATTTTCTCAAGAGGATTGATAATTTGACTAAGTGTATTAAGTCAAACAAGGTGATGTTGATTTTTCCTATAAGTTTAGCATGAATGATGTTTTCAAAGTTTTCAAGATTTTGTTGGTGAAATGGGATTTGATTTTGATGGTTGAGAGATGAGTGAGAGTGATTGATTTTGATCCTAGAAATGACCTAGGCAAAACTCCTTCTTACAGGACCTTAGTTTTGAAGAATATGCCATACTTCCTAAGTGAGAAAAGAAAACCTTTGAAAAATATTGGGATGTTGTTGACAATAAAACTCATACAAGTTATGGTTTTTCTTTAAAGCTTTCTTGTAGAAGTTGTAAACCAATCTTTCTCTAACTTCGAGAATCCTTTCAAGACGCTCCAAGCGAGATTTTGGGATAATATTTTTGAACCTTGGTTTTTGGATTTTGATATTATGAGAAATCATTTGAGAGAACACATGTGTGAGGTCCAATTGTCCTTATCTTTGCTTAATGAGTTCTTTTTATCAAAAAAAAATTCTTGATTATGATTTCAAACTAAATGTATATGCCTCAATTCATTTTCATTCCACAAGTTCCATTATGTGAAAATCAAGGTTTCAAGTGCACAGTTTGCTAGGTTGACTTTAGTATGAGAAAATTATGACGTAGATCCAAATGTTTAGAAACCTCTAAGGATAGAATCCCTAGGGAAAGCAACAACACTTAGATTCAGTCGAAGGTATTTTCCCCTCTAAAGGGTTTGAAAATTTGAGGATTTTTTGAATGTTTGTTTTCAATTGTTTTAAAACCCAAAAAAGTGTTTTTTATTCCAATCACATGCACCATCCTAGGCTGAAAAGAAAATATTTGTTTGGATTCCCACTTGGATAAATCTAGCTGCGCATATTCAGTGCAGATGACTAGATGCTTGACAACACTAGCTCCCCTCCATGGCACACACTTCTTGGGTTAGACAAGCATCAGTACCCATGAATCTCCCATGGCATACTTTTCATCTCTACAAAAAACCCGCATGTATATGTGGAGTGGCTTCAAAGGACATGACCTTTTGTACCAACAAATAGAAAAATATTTTTGGCTTCTAAACAAAATTTTGTAGTAAGGGCATCCAGCTTAGGGGGTGCAATGATAAACTCCTTGTGAGAGATCTCCCAACACTTAGAACAAGGGCTTTACACATCACATGGATATTGGGGGAGAGTTATCATGAACCACTTCCCATTGTCCATGGATTTCACCATGAACACAAATTTATATAGTGGTTTGGAAGAGCTTGGCTTTAGCCTGTTACCGTTTGAGTCATTCCCTTGGGGTTAGTACTTTTTCCCACCAAAGTAGGCCCTCTAAAGTAAACAAAATTGAGCAAACATATCCATAGTTCAATCAATCATTGTTGAAAAAAAAAGAGAGAACACACGCCATATGTTCCACTCACACTCACAAGATTGAGTCAATTTTAATCCCAAAATGAAATGTGGAGGTAGTTACTTTACTCAACTTAAGGTCACCAAAAGGCCTTTTGATTCTCAATTAATATAATTGAATGTCAATTAGTCGACCCAGCAGTGTCCAAGGCAATTTGCAAAAGAAGATGATTTGGATAACTCATTTTATATTTTTTGTTTTATCTTAAACTATCAAAATCAATTCTTAATCTAAGGCTCAAATTGTTTAACTGGAAGACAATTTATTCTAAGAAAAATTGGAAATACTAAACTAAATAGCATAAGACAACTAATTTAGAAAGCAACATACTAAACTAGAAAGCATAGAAACAAGCAAACTAAACAATTGATATACTAAAAAAGCAGAAAAGTGAGTGAACAGACAATGAAACATTTTAAATAGTAAAAGATTTTATCAACTACGGAAGATAACTCATACTAAAAAAACAATGGTGCTCCGAAACTTCAGACTCGACTCTTAACAAACTTAGTTACTTCCTACTAAACATATATCTAATTTAAACAAATGAAACAATAGAATAGAAAATACTTATCTTTCTAAACTACTTTCCCTCGAGTGGCTAGCTCGCGGGTTAACACTTCGTCTTAAAGTCACATAAGCTACTACTTCTGGATTATACCCATTACGAACAGTCATCATCACTCATAATTCAATAGATTATCAATAGATGGAAATCAAATAACTCATTCAACAGTATTTGGAAAACCATATGAATAGCATAACGATACTTCCTCTGTCCTCCTTCATTACTTGTGAAATTATATTCTTATAGATAACTTTATAACTAAATCCTAAATTTTAGATGGCGTGGATAGCCATTGAAAAAATTTTCCTCAACTTAAAACTAACTTTGATGTCTTTAAACCTCATAAACTTGAAGAAGGCTCAAGAAGAGCCATAAAGTTTTAACAACAGAATTTAAAAGAACATAAACTAAATCTTCGGTGCATCATCTAAGCATCTAGGAGTGGGCTCGCAACATTACTCTTGAGGCACATGTTGGTTAAACTTTTGCAATAGCCGTATGATGACCTGTTATTTCTTACAAAAATGCTCAAGTCAACCCATTAAACTTTCTTTGGTAAATTTCCTCAATTGATCAAAAGAAAGAAAGAAAGCATAATTTTCTTTAAAATAAGCAATTACTTCTCCTAAAGTTTAATAAATTGGCACAAGCTTAGGATTGAGTTAGCAAAAGTAAACTTTCTAGATTTTATTATGATGAGGTTATTTTTACCTCATCATTTCCTCCCCTACCTAATTTCTGGTAGTTCCTCCTGCTCCATAGTCAAACCCCTAAGTCCTATTCCATTCCTCATAAAGAGTACTGAGATCATGTGTCTCCCTAGCTGATGCATCAAAAGCTACAGGGTTATAACCTCATCATAATAAAATCTGGAAAGTTTAATTTTGCTAACTCAATCCTAAGCCTGTGCCAATTTATTAAACTTTAGGAGAAGTAATTGCTTATTTTAAAGAAAATTGTGCTTTCTTTCTTTTTTGATCAATTGAGGAAATTTACAAAAGCAAGTTTAATGGGTTGACTTGAGCATTTTTGTAGGAAATAACAGGTCATCATATGGCTATTGCAGAAGTTTAACCAACACGGGCCTCAAGAGTAATGTTGTGAGCCCACTCCTAGATGCTTGGATGATGCACCAAAGATTTAGTTTCTGTTCTTTTAAATTTTGTTGTTAAAACTTTATGGCTCTTCTCGAGCCTTCTTCATGTTTATGAGCTTTAAAGACATCAAAGTTAGTTTTAATTTGAGGAAGACTTTTTCAATGGCTATCCACGCCATCTAAAATTTAGGATTTAGTTATAAATTTATCTATAGGAATGTAATTTCACAAGTAATGAAAGAGGACAGAGGAAGTATCATTATGTTGTTCACACGGTTTTCCAAATACTGTTGAATGAGTTATTTGATTTCTGTCTATTGACAATTTTTTGAATTATGAGTGATGATGACTGTTCGTAATGGGTAGAATCCAAAACTAGTAGCTTATGTGACTTTAATATGAAGTGTTAACCTGCGACTTGGCCACTCGAGGGAAAGTAGTTTAGAAAGATAAGTATTTTTTGTTCTGTTGTTTCATTTGTTTAAACTAGATATTTGTTCAGTAGGAAGTAACGAAGTTTGTTAAGAGTCAAGTCTAAAGTTCCAGAGCACCATTGTTTTTAGTATGATTTATCTTCTATAGTTGATAAAATATTTTACTATTTAAAATGTTTCATTGTCTTTTCACTCACTTTTTTGCTTCTGTAGTATATCAGTTGTTTAGTTTTCTTGTTTCCATGCTTTCTAGTTTAGTTGTGTTGCTTTCTAAATTAGTTGTCTTATCCTTTTTAGTTTAGTATTTCCAGGTTTTCTTAGAATAAATTGTCTTCCAGTTAAACAGTTTAAGCCTTAGATTAAGAATTGATTTCGATAGTTTAAGATAAAATATAAAATATAAAATGAGTTATCCAAATCATCTTCTTTTGCAAATTGCCTTGGACACTGCCCGGTCGACTAATTGACATTCAATTATTTTAAAGTAGTAGGACCTAACAATAGCCTATCACTTTTCGGTGCCATTGTGGGGGACCCTTAAAAATCCTTTGTGCTTAAGTGTTATTAGGAGACGATTTGAATACCAAGTTTTATGCCAAAAATTTCTCAGTCGGCTTCCTTTTTTGCATGGTCCAAAAAAGAGGCCCTCACAGAGATTTTATACCAAAGAGCCCCCCAAAATATGTACCAATCATACCTAGGGAAGCCCAAGGCTTAGATGACCACACTTCAGAAGAATTATTTGAGCCTACTCCACCTGAGGCTTTCCATTATTTACCTGTCGAGTAATTGGCAGAACAACCAGTTATAGAAGAAATTGTTTTTGAGGAAGTACTCTTCTGAACATCATGGAAGATCATAGAGTTGAACCTAACCATAATGAACCTCAGCCTCCTAGAACGTTTACCTATCCTATCACATTGGATGTTGATGATGATACTGTCATGAATAATATATCCCCAACTTTCCTTCCAACCTTGCGTGGTTTGTCCTCAGAAGACCTCGACCAATTTCCATTTGAATTTAAAGTCTTGTGTCAGACTTATGATTACAAGAACAAAAACCAAAAGTTGAAGCTCTTTCCGTCAACTTTAAAGGATTCAACAATGCGCTGGTTTATGGGACTAGGTTTGGGAAGTATAACATCCTAGGGGGAGATGGAGACTGTATTTTTGCAAAAATACCAAAGTTATTGTAGGGTAAGAGATCGTAAGGAGGAGTTGTTTAAGCTAAGACAAAACGAGGATGAAAGTTTAGAGGATTATCTCGATAGGTTCCTCTTCCTCTCCAAAAGATGTGGAGAAACAACCATTAGTGTTGAGATTCTAAAAACAATTTTTCTTAAAGGTCTTGATGATGATGCTAGAAGGAATCTTGATTTAATGGGCAAAGGTGACGTATCTCAGTTAACTTTTGAGGAAATATGTGAGTTATGTCAGAATTTCTCCTGTACATAGGGAGGAGTCCACAAAACCAATCTTTTTAAAGGGTCTAATGAGATAGGGAAGCTCCGCGAAGAAATAACAAATCTGAAAATGGGAATTCTTATTCAGTTGAATACCACATTAGATGGTATTCAAGCTAAAATTTGCAATCCAAAGACTCTTTCAATCTATTGTCCTAGGTGTCAGAATAAACACTTGTTGCACAAATGCCTCTTGGACAAAGTCAATGTTTGTCAACTTTGGAAGCAAAATCATCCAATGAATCAGTGTGAACTTCTGTCTGATATCAAGAATACTAAGAAAAAACCATTCAAGTTGAAGAAGAGATAAATGCCTTAAAACAACATCAAGGAGGTAATTTCTCTTATGAACAAAATCCTAATTTTGCATGGAGGCCACAAAATAATTGGGATCATAATCAATGGACTCCATCTTGGAATCAGTCACCTCCACCTCAACCTAACTAGGGAACTCCTTATTGGGGATCCCCTGAATGGACAAACCACACATGGGGAAATCAACAGTGGTATCAACAACAAGCTGCCCCCCAATGGAATTGGGCACAAAATCAGTTTTATATTGAACCTAGGAGGAATCAACAACAAAATTTGTTACCTCCAACTCAAAACCCTCCTCAGAATGAGCAGGTAAACCAGCCTCAGCTTCCAGCACAACCGCTTCCTAATCCTAAGAATAATCGCCAGAATACACTAGTTTATTCCACTAAACATGAAAATGTTACAGGGCTTAATGTGATACACTTTGGAAATGTGAAATTACATTCTGGTCGAATTCTTCAACCTCCGACCATTGAAGAAATAGTGGAGGAATCTAAGCCTAAAAGTCTAATAAAAGACACGTCGTCTAATCAGGATACCACTCCCAAAGACAAAGAGCCTTTTTCAGTGGTAGGGGCTGCTGACTCTTCTCAAGGGGAGGAAGGTCAGTCCTTAAGTCAACATAAGGAGGATCCTGTTACAAAGAAGAAAAGGATGGCAAAATATCCGGAACATTTAAAATCCATAAATCCGAAAGATACTCTGGAAGTATCCTTAGCTACAGAAACTATGTTAATTTAGGAGATTAAGCAGTTGCAAATTGAAGTTCCTTTATTGCAAGAAATAAATGAAATTCCTAAATTAAACCAGTTAATCAAACAACTATGTATCAAAACACCAGGAAGGAAGCCAAAAAAGATAAATACCATTCATATTGATTGTTATTTAGCTGATTTTTTGTCTGTAAAGACTATCACTTTGAAATACGATGATCCTGGGAGTCCACTTATAATAGTTACAATCAATGAGGTAGCAATACCAAATGCACTAGTGGATCTAGGGGCAGCTATTAATGTGATGACTATGGATGTAATGAAAAAATTAGGTTTAACTGATTTACGTCCTACAACCACAGTCTTACAAATGGAAAATCAATCTATATCCATCCCTAAGGGAATAATTAAAAACATTCTTGTCAAATTTGATGGATGGGAATATCCAGTTGACTTTTAGGTAATCCAGTCGCTTACACCTAAGGATAGCTATCCTATAATTCTTGGAAGACCTTGGCTGGCCACGGTTGCTGCTAATATTGATTGTAGGGAAGGAGGAATGACCATATCGCATGGTCAAGACAGTAAACGTTTGTTCTTATATCCCCATGCTAAGCCTACAGAGCATAAAAAGGTCTGGATTGATGAACCTGAGAAAACCAATGGTTCAGAGAATTTAACCTCCCTAGCCATGGTAGTAATTAAACAACATGGGGAAGAACTTGAAGAAGAGATGGTAAGCGACGTTGCATGAAATTCTATAACCCTGAACGAGGAAGAAATGATGGATGCTCCAAGGATTTTCAGGAAACCAATTTATATAAGTGGAATGGAGCACAATTATGCTACAATGGGAATGCCTTGTCCCTTAGCAAATATGATTCCCAGAACAAGTCATTTCTTGAAGATATCATGAACTTTCACCAACTTATACCTCATAGTTATCCTCTCAACACGTTGTTGTGACCTATGTATACTGTCACCTTGATCCATCTTGGAACAAAATTGATAATGCTATTGCTAGGAAAAACTTTGAATATCAATAGTTGGTTGACAGAAACTCAAGAGGATAAGTTGTTTAATTTGTTGGTACAAAGGTCTAAATATTTTTCTTGGGATTATACAAACATGAGGGGAATTCACCCAAGTGTTTGTACTCATCACATTTACACTGACATCAGTCTAAGACCTGTTCGCCAGCCACAAAGGAGACTCAATCCTGCATTAAAGGATTTGGTCAAAATTGAGATTGAGAAACTCCTTCATGCTGGATTTATTTATCCAATATCTGATAGTAAGTGGGTATCACCTATGGTGGTAGTTCCAAAGAAAAATGGGAAGTGGAGAATCTGTGTAGATTATCAAGAACTTAACAAAGCCACTTATAGAGATTATTTTCCCTTACCATTTGTTGATCAAGTTCTGGACAACCTGGCTAGGAGGAAATATTTCTCCTTTCTTGATGGATTTAGTGGTTATAATCAAATACAGGTTGCTCCAGAAGACTAGGACAAAACCGTGTTTACTTGCCCATGGGGCATGTTTGCATATAGAGTGCTTCCTTTTGGACTGTGCAACTCTCCAATGACCTTCCAGAGAGCCGTTCTTTCCATATTTTTCGCTCTCGTTAATGACTATGTCGAGGTCTACATGGATGATTTTACAGTCTATGGGTCAACATATGACGAAGCTCTTCAAAACCTAGATCGAGTTTTGCAAGTTTGTGAGGAAAACAGACTATCCCTTAGCCATGAGAAATGTTTAATAATGGTGGAACAAGGAATAGTCTTGGGTTATCATATTTCCTCTGAGGGAATAAAGATCGACCCTAAGAAAATTGAAGTCATCCAACAGTTGACCATCCCTCAAACTCAGACAGACATAATAAGTTTTCGTGGACATATTGGTTACTACAGAAGGTTCATTGAAGGCTTCATTAAAATTGCAGCTCCTATGTTTTCTCTTTTACAAAAAGAGGTAGAATTTGTTTGGACACTTGAGTGTCAGCTAGCATTCAAAACCATAAAGGAAAATCTTGTCTCTGCTCCCATTCTGTGAGGACTAAACTGGGGTATTCACTTCCATATTTATGCAGATGCATCTAACAATGCTATTGGGGTAGTTCTGGGACAAGAAGATGAGAGTGGAGGAAATTATGCTATATATTTCATCAGTAAAAATCTTACTCCTGTAGAAAAGAATTATACAACAATAGAAAAATAATTTCTGGTTGTTGTTCATGCCATTAAGAAGTTCCGCCATTATATTACGGGATATAAGGTCACAGTTTATATGGACCACTCAGCTGTGAAATATCTAATGAACAAACCCATAGTTAATGGTCGAATTATGAGATGGTTATTGCTCCTTCAAGAGTTTAATGCCACGATTCTTGATAAACCAAGGAAATACAATGTAGTAGCAGATTTTCTGTCACAAATCAAACATGAAGAAGATGACAATACTCCTATACAAGATGATTTCCCAGATGAATTTTTTTTTTTTGTTTCTGTAAAATCACCTTGGTTTGCAAATATCGCTAACTATCTAGTTGCTTCAGAGGTACCCCCTGGATTCACAACTAAGCAAAGCAAGCGTCTAATCAGGGAAAGTGCCCCGTTCAAGTGGATTAATGGAATTCTATTTCTTTGTGGGCCTGATATGATCCTAAGAGGATGTCTGAGAGTGGACGAAACCTACAACATTCTAAGGGCCTGTCATGATGATCCTTCGGGAGGGCATTACTCTGCAAAGAGAACTTCCCATAAAGTCTTAGGTGTCAGATACTATTGGTCCTCAATGCATAAAGACATTAAGAACTATGTTCATCATTGTGACGAATGTCAGAGGGTAGGAACACCAACTTCTTCTTCGGAAATGTCGTTGCTACCTCAAGTAGTGCTTGAACCATTCGAGAAATGGGGTTTAGATTTTATCGGACCCATAGATCCTTCCTCTCAAGGGAAGGAGTACATATTGGTTTGCATTGACTACCTAACGAAATGGGTTGAAGTTCAAGCCTTACGTGTAGCTAGGGATGAGAAAGTCGCAAACTTCCTCTATAATAGAATCTTCCTTAGATTTGGAGCCCCTCGAACTATCTTCACTGATCAAGGACCTCAATTTATGTCTAAGGTGCTCTTAGCGTTTACCAACCATTTTCAGGTAAGCCATAGGAAGTCGTCCCCTTACCACCCTCAAGCGAACGGCCAAGTAGAAGTATCTAATAAAGAGCTCAAAAATATTTTAATGAAAATAGTTTCTTCTCGAAGAAAAGATTGGTCCAGGAAACTCCCCGAAGCCGTATGGGCATACAACACAACCTAGAAATCTATGACTGGATTCAGCCCCTATGAGCTCACTTTTGGGAAGAAGCCTCTTCTTCGCATTGAGTTTGAACTACAAAATCTTCGAACAGCTATGGAACTAGGTCTAGATTTAAAACGGGCCCATGTTGAATGAGTTCTGCAACTAAGTGAATTGGATGAGCTTCGCCTAGACGTCATCCATCAAACTGAACTAATTCAACATCAACGAAAGGTTTGGCAAGAAAAATATATTAAGGAGAAGGAATTTCATAATGGAGATTGGGCCCTTCTATTCGATTCAAGATATAAAGATCTTAAGGGAAATCTCAGGACTCACTGGTTGGGACCTTATGAAATTGAAGAAGTCTTTTCAAATGGAACTATTCGGTTGAAACCAATCGATGGTGACACATGAACTCTTTTAGTTAATGGTAACTGCCTACATGTCTACCATAAGTCGGTCAACAAGGAGGACTTTTCAAGGATGGTGGAAATGTAGGGTGAGGTCCAATGTGTTGACTCTGCCAAGGCAGAATCTATTTGGTAACAATGTCGTTGTTCAAAAATTTAAAAGAAATAAAAAATAATAATAATAATAAGATAAATATTTTTGAAAATATGCAATAAAAGGACAAGTATGCCAAGATATTTTCCTTCATTAAATTTTTCTTCTTTTGGACTTAGCTAATTTTTGTTCCTTTTTGCAGTACTTCTTCAAATACGGGAAAATAACTTCTGGAGCACCCTCTACCGATGCTCCGGAACGTTATGATTTCGGTGCCAGATGCTCCGGAACTTGACGGTTTTTATGCCCGATGCTCTAGAACTTGTACAAAGCTCATCATGTCGAGGAGGCATTCCACACTAAGGTCAAAAGCTCTTGAAGTTAAAAATTCTGAAAATATCACTACTTCCTTCATTCCGTTGCTACTCCGGTTGCATCTTTCAGTGATGCTCCAGAACCTTCATTCCATTACTGCTCCGGTTGCATCTTTCGACGATGCTCGGGAACCTTCATTCTGTTGCTGCTTAGGTTGCATTTTTTGGCGATGCTCTAGAACCTTCATTCCGTTGTTACTCCAGTTGCATCTTTCAGCGATGCTCTGGAACCTTCATTTCATTTCTTTTTGGTTGCATCTTCCAGTGATGCTCTGGAAGTTTCATTTCATTTTCGTCCCGGTTGCATCTCACACCAATGCTCCGGAACTTATCCGCCTTTTTCATAACAAATGCAAACCTCTTGCATGCTTTGGAACTTATGTACGAGTTTCGAGCATGATGTCAAAATTGCGTGCTCTGGAACTTGTTCATTCGTATTCCGCCACCTTTTTCAAAAATTTCAAATTTCACGATTCTTCCACCAAAATATCTTATACATTTGTCTTTCTATTTTTGCTTTAGTCATAAATAAGCCACCCTATTTCGTACTCCTCATTGATAGTTTCGTCACGCATAGAATTCTGCACCCAAATCATAATAAATCTGTCATCACCTCAGCCAATGCATTCATGTCATCCTATCAAATCTGTAAGGTATAAGATCTTCGAATGATCACATAACGCAAGTAAGTATTAATTTTCGCTTTAAGTAGGTAGTTATTTTTGAATAAAGAATAATTAATTGGCAAGAACTTCACTCCCAATTTAGCAATTTGTGCCACTTGGCGATAAACTACTTGTACGGCAAAGCCTTTCACATGCCTCTATGCAGATTAAAAATCATTGCAGAGTAAGCCACAAATAAAACAAATAAGTGATTTCAGAGGCAATATTTTCAAAAACCTGCGTGAAAGCTTGTGCTAGAATTGAAGTCTTTTGCAGAGTAAGAAATTAGGAAATGGGGGGTGGTAAAAGGAAGGCAGAGCCGGATTCAGCAGAAAAGTTGCTAGGATTGAGCAATATCTCCAAGTTGTTCGAAGAAGCAGGGTGGTTAAACTTCATCAGAAAATTTGAGGGCTATAACAAAAAGCTGGTAAGCTCTTTTGCTGAGAACTACACTAATGGTGAGGTGGTACTTCATGGGAAGCGTTTCAAGGTAAGTTCCAAAATTATTTCCCGCTTATCTGGATTAGAGAATACAGGCATAAAAATAAAGGAAACCTCTCAAATTACATACCAGAAATTATTTGAATTGTTTGTTAGAGAGGGAGACCCACACCCAATGGTAGTAATAAGTACCAGGGGACAAAATAAAGGGTTCCAAAGAACCTCCATATTAGAACCCTGGGGCACTACCGTTGCATGGATTATAAAGTATTTTACTTGTGAGGGTTAGCTAACTGTAGTTGTAGGACCTTCCTTTCGTATGTTGACCCATTTATGTCACGAGAAGGAGGACCCAACTCTTAGGGTTAACATACCTGAATTCTTGTATGATTCCTTAAACACTTCCATAGAAAGGTATAAAATAGGGACTGGGCCTTTGAAACATCATGGGTTAATTCAGCTAATCTGCAAGTACCACTTCCGTAAGAAACCTAAGGGAAAATGGGAGAAGTTTTTGAAGAAAATGGAGAAGCCTGCAGTTGCAAGAACTATACAAATAGGGGAATCGTCCCACCAGGCTACTCCACCATCCAGAGAAATTTCCCCTAAGGGCTCTCCAACTCTGGAAGCTCTTAATCCCACCACTTCTGGTGAGGATTTGCCAAAATTCTTCGGGGATGAATTCAAAACCCCCGACCTGTCAGAATATGTTGATATTATTCATTCTGACACAAGTAAACCCAGAAAGAAGAGAAAAGGGAAGAATAGAACACCCATCACGTTCCAAGAATTTCGTCCAATCAAAAGGAGTAAGCGATTAGCTTCTAAATTCTCTGAAACCCCAATATAGGGTAAGGAGGGAATTTCACAAAAGAAAAAGCCCAAGCGGCCACCTGAGCCCATAGAAATTTCAGAACTTGCTAGTGAAGACAAGGTACCCCTAAATAAAGAAGATTCAGGAGAAAATTTTACTTTCCACTCTGCGCATGTGGAGGAAATCTTCAATGATGAGATTCAGGGAAGAGAACCTGAGGGGGATGACAGTGTGCCAGAAAATTTGTCACCCATTTTGAGTAAAATTGTTGAAACAACTGAAACAAGTAGTGCCATTGCTGAATTAGAAAAGTGTAAAGTAGAAATTGATGATCTACAAAGACAATTGTCTAAAGGTAACAAACTTATAGAATTGCAGAAAGAAGAATTGGTTGTGCAAATAGTTATAATAAATAAAAGAGACCAAGAAATACAGGGCTTGAAGCTTCAATTGCAAGAAAAGGATTCACTAATCTATAAGTTACAAGATCAAATGCAAGAACAAAATAAAAAGCATAAAACCTATAGTGTTGACATTGCAAAAAAAGATGTAGAGATGGAAAGAATAAAACAAAATTTTGTGCTTATGCTCACAGCTTTCGAGGAGGACAAGAAAACAAAAACTGAAGAGTTGAACGCTTCCATCAGCAGGGTAGTTGAACTAGAACATGACTTGAAAGAATGCACTGTAAAACCTCAAATGTAGACCAAAGAAATTCAGACTGAACCAGTTGTAACTGATTGGTTCCAGGTCCGCATTCCACCTCTGCTAGTAAAATGGATGGAAAAGTGTTACTTCCTCAAGAATGTCCAAGCTGAAAATTACAGGCTAAAGAAGGAACTGGTGCTCCTGAAGGAGTCATTTCACAGGGCCTATAGAGGGAAGCAGGATGCATGTCAACTAGTGGACTATTTACTGAATTGTAGAAGACCATCAAGAATTTACTCAATGTTTTTGAATGAACAATGGCTAAGATGGATGGAAATTGTTTAGGGTCTATAATGAACAGCCCTACGAGCCAAATGATAAAGAGTTTGTTAAAATATTTGTATAATCAACTCCTAAAGACCAAGCTCTAATATGTGAATTCTTTCTGCATGACTTGTTATTAGAAAATCACACAAATTTCTTCATCAACTTGTTCATAGGAGAAGTAGAACTGAGAGCATATCTCTTCACCATGAGAAATCAAATTCATTGGTAGGATCGGACAAATGAGTTTGCACAAGCAGAGAGAACAACGGGTCTTGAAGTAAGGTCTCTGAATTCAAGGTCTGGTGGTTTCAAAGATACATTTTTGTCTATCCTTGTTAATGATAAAATGAAGGAAAGGTATGACAACAACCTCAAGCTGTGTTATGATAATTTCATGAAAAATGGACAGAAGTTGATTGGAAAAGAATGGCATGCTTGCGAAGAAAGATTCACCCCTCTACCAGCTTATTTAAAGAAAAGAGAGGTTATTTCCCCTCTAAATATCAGGTGGTCATTTAGAAGGGCAGATGCCTTAGTTAAAATCCTAAAGACTCTGAGGACAAAATGGATAGGGATGAAATTCAGAACTCCCTTGCTACTCAATCCACCCCCGACCTTCAATATTTCCACATATCAGAATGATAGACTTTTCTATGAATGGAGGGAGAGTGTGATGTTTCACAGAGGGTTTATTCATAACCCTAAATATTTTGATGCATCAGCTAGGGAGACACATGACCTTAGTACTCTTTATGAGGAATGGAATAGGACTCAGGGGTTTAACTATAGAGTAGGAGGACCTACCAAAAATTAGGTAGGGGAGGAAATGATGAGGTAAAAATAACTTCATCATAATAATATCTGGAAAGTTTACTTTTGCTAACTCAATCCTAAGCTTGTGCCAATTTATTAAACTTTAGGAGAAGTAATTGCTTATTTTAAAGAAAATTATGCTTTCTTTCTTTCTTTTGATCAATTGAGGAAATTTACCAAAGTAGGTTTAATGGGTTGAATTGAGCATTTTTGTAGGAAATAACAGGTCATCATACGGCTATTACAAAAGTTTAACTAGCACGTGCCTCTAGAGTAATGTTGCGAGCCCACTCCTAGATGCTTGGATGATGCACCAAAGATTTAGTTTCTATTCTTTTAAATTATGTTGTTAAAACTTTATGGCTCTTCTCGAGCCTTCTTCATGTTTATGAGCTTTAGAGACATCAAAGTTAGTTTTAAGCTGAGGAAGACTTTTTCAATGGCTATCCATGCCATCTAAAATTTAGGATTTAGTTATAAAGTTATCTATAAGAATGCAATTTCACAAGTAATGAAAGAGGACAGAGGAAGTATCCTTATGTTGTTCACATGGTTTTCCAAATACTGCTGAATGAGTTATTTGATTTCTATCTATTGATAATCTATTGAATTATGAGTGATGATGACTGCTCGTAATGGGTAGACTCCAGAACTAGTAGCTTATGTGACTTTAAGACGAAGTGTTAACCTGCGAGCTGGCCACTCAAGGGATAGTAGTTTAGAAAGATAAGTATTTTCTATTATGTTGTTTCATTTGTTTAAACTAGATATCTATTCAGTAGGAAGTAAATAAGTTTGTTAAGAGTTGAGTCTGAAGTTCCAGAGCACCATTGTTTTTTTAGTATGAGTTATCTTTTGTAGTTGATAAAATCTTTTACAATTTAAAATTTTTCATTGTCTGTCCAGTCACTTTTCTACTTCTGTAGTATATCAGTTGTTTAGTTTGCTTGTTTCCATGCTTTCTAGTTTAGTTGTGTTGCTTTCTAAATTAGTTGTCTTATGCTTTTTAGTTTAGTATTTCCAATTTTTCTTAGAATAAATTATCTTCCAGTTAAACAGTTTAAGCCTTAGATTAAGAATTGATTTCGATAGTTTAAAATAAAACAAAAAATATAAAATGAGTTATCCAAATCATCTTCTTTTTCAAATTGCCTTGGACACTACTCGGTCAACTAATTGACATTCAATTATTTTAAAGTAGTAGGACCTAATGATAGCCTATCAACACTCACAAGTTTGAGTCAATGTTAATCCCAAAATGAAATGTGGAGGTAATTACTTTACTCAACTTAAGATCACCAAAAGGCCTTTTGATTCTCAATATCATCATGAGGCATGAGAGAAATGCATACGTCCTTTCAATGGTATTACTTTGAGTAAGTAATTACAAAAAAAAATAAGACTTGTTCATTTTAAGTCCACAAAGCAAGAGTGAATTCTTTTTATAGCACCAAATCAAATGTTGGATTTGGCTTGTTCAATTGTTAATCCTTAAACCAAATCTAATAAGTTGTTCTAAAGTTCTTTTTAAACCCTTTGTTTGCAAAATTTGAAAGAAAATTTGTATTGTTCTTTTTAGAGCCCAAAAGAAATATAGTATTCCCTAAAGCATGAAAGATAAAAAATTCTTTAAGAGAGATTGATAACTCTCTAAGAGTGTTAAACAACACTAAAGTGTTTAAAAACACTTGGTATAAGGTGAGAATGATGTCATAATGTAACCTTCCTCTTTGTCTTCCTCCTTCCGCTAACCTTCAAAGTGATTAAAGCTAGAAGATGTAGAGACAACAAATAGGTTAGAAGCTCAAAAAGCTGAAAACAAAAAGGTACATGTCAAAAAAAATCAAATTTGAACTTTTTACTATCACCCAGTGGTGCAGTTAGCAAATATGGCAGAGTTTAGAAACTCTAGTGGTGCAATATAGCATCACTGATGACTAAGAGCGGTGCTTTGCAATAGGACAAAGAGCACGATTGCGGTGCTATTTAGCCCAATGGTGTAGTTTGGAATTTAGAAACCAGTGACCGAGTTTGAAAATTTGAATTTTTGGGCGGGAAGACTCTGGCGGCAGAGTTTGGAGTTTAGGAGCAGTTCAATATAAGACTGCTTGATTGATAGCGGTGCAGTTTGGTGTTGCTAGACTATGAGTGGTGCATTTTACTGTGAGCTACCAAAAACCACAAAAAAACACATAATTTTTTGAAAAAAAGTGATTGAATCTTGAGATTTTCCCTCCTTCTAGCGCCAAAATGTGAACCCCAATCCTAGACCTGGACAAACATGGAAAACAAACACATTATTAGATTGAAATGCAAGTTAGAATAAGAATTCCCCATGAAATCCATCTACAAATATTCAAAGTAGGAAATGAATGAAGAACAATACAAAAAACTAAGTTAAATATTTAAACAATGCAAACACTTGATTCCTTGGGGGAATTGGTGCCAATTATGTGTATAAATTGGCCCTTTCCCAACTCCTTTGTAAGCTTTGATGATTTGATCCACTTGATGGTGAAGAAAAATGTGATTCCTTGAGAAAACCTGCAAATACCCTAGCTATGGTGATGGAAAATACTCAAGAAGATGAATAGAATTTATCTCAATTGAAGATAGTAACTTTTCTCTCAAATTGTGGATGATATATGAGAGGAAGAGTCTCTCATTTATAGATTTAAAATTGGAAGAATGAGCAAGATTTGAGAAATGTGGGATCATTCAACATCCAATGGCCAAGTGCCACTTGTCAAGATGTGAATGGATGAAGGTTGTGCACATTTTGATCAAAGTGCCAATAAATGTTATTAGGTGGAATTTGAAATTAGTGAAATGACTTGTTAGAGAGGGAAGAAAATGGAGTTATGGCCACTCTGCTCAAGGCAAAAGGACTTGTAAGGTGAAATAAATTCCTTGTTGGAAGGACTAGGTCCACTTGGATTTGAATTCAAATTTGAGGGAATATTCCTCTTTTATGCCATGTTGAGAGAAAATAGAGATTTAATAAATGAATTAAATCTATTTTCATGGCAAGTGGTAAAAGCTAGAGGATCGAACATGTTTTTAGATTTAAACTAATCAAAGACTAATTAATGTAATGAGGAATTAGGAGATGTGACAATTTAGACTTAAATTTATGAACTGATTTAAATCAAATTGAGAGGAAGGGTTTAATTAAATAAATGTTTTGATTTATTTAACTAAAGGGGATAATGTTAGATTAAATAAAATAAGGTTTAATTTATTCAATTTAATAAGAGGACTTTAGAGTTTTAATTTAAATAAAATGAATTATTTGAAATTAAAGAGAGATATGAGGGTTAATTAAATTAAATTGATTAATTTAATCAACAAGGGAGAATGACTTAATTAGATAAATAATAATTTATTTAATTAATGGATGAAGAGTGATGATAAGCTGAGAGTATGATTTAGGATGAAACAATGTTAGTAATCATGATCGAGTGTGTCAGTCAAGTTTCCATGTCTACAATGACTACATCATCATGCCATTTTATTATGATCACGTGATGAGATAGTTTGGTCATCTATAGATAGAACCTATCCCATGGCCTACATATTTGATATATACATATAATGGTGTTAGGCCATATGACATCTATCATCCCACAATCATAGACATCACTTATAGAGACTTGAAGGATGAGGAGTGAGATGTATATCCAACATTTGACAAGGGTGATTTATGTGATGATATGTTACTGATGTATGTTATTATATTTCTCATGTTTGTATATGTTGTATCTTGTTCAAAATTATTTTATGTTTTCTTTGTTACAGTTTGGATGTGAGAGTGGCTTGACTTCTTCAACCAAGTTAATGCATATATGATTCCACCTATTCCCCTACACCATCTAATATGGGCCAAGCATAGGCTTCCATTGAGTGCAGGAAACAATATTTACTTTTTTGAGCCCTTATCATGATGGAGGACATATTATGATGATGCTATGAGGACCATTGATGAGGTTAGAGATTAAAATGAGGAATACGAGCTAGAGAGGAGCCGGTGAGATTTATGTACGAGGAGCTCAAAGCCACAAATGAGGAGATTAGATTCATACACAAGGAGCTTAGATCCACTCAGGTTCCGAAAAAGAGTGAGGCACATGCCTCTCTATAGGAGGAACTTAGCTGAGTGCAAGTAGAGAGGGATTGGATTGAGTAGGATCATGTCACGAAACTTATACACAAGGATACAACACCTAGCTAGCTATAGGGCCTACGATAGTGGATTAATACCAAGAGTAATTCCTGATCCATCATCTCACAATGGGAACCACCACTAGGCCCCATGAATTCTAGTAGCCATAGACCTAACTAGATGTATTTATGATGCACCACATTTTTCTATCATGGTGAGTGTGATGTATATTAACTTTATGATCTATATGAGAATTTTTTTATTTCTATGAGCTATGTGTTCTTATATTAGATGTCAATGTCATCTATTAAATAAACTTGATAAGATTACTTAATAAATGCTTCCATGATCTAATTTCTATCTGATGAATGTGAACTAATTAAACACTAATTCCTACTTAGATGCTACAATTTTTATAAGTGTAATTATGTTAAAAAAAATTGCCTTATGATCTATCTTTAAAATTAAATACATATAATCTAAACACACATTATTGAATAGTATGCATACAAAATTAATAATCCAAATAAATGAAAAATGACTCATAAAAATTCAAGACACACAAATTTTTGTCAAGAATGAAGAAATGTGAGATAAAATAGAAACTATCTACTCAATCTAACAAAATTATTTAGCATACATACTATTCAAAGAGATTTTTAAGTGTAATATCTACACAAATAAGCAAAACTTATGGGTTCTTTGAGAGGTGTACCATCCATTGTCTTAAGATTATATGATCCAAATCCATAGTCTTCATCTATGATATAGGGCCCTAAACAATTTGGGCTAAACTTGCCTTTTTCGTCCAAAGAAGAGTTTACATTGCATTGATTTTCATACAACACCAACTCCCTCTTATTGAATGAACAAGGGATGGCATTATCATTATACTTATGTTGCATGTTTTTTGAATAATCTTGAAGATTTTTAAGAACATTTATGGTGTTATCATCAATAAGGCCACTAAGAGAGATTCTCAAAGAAGGAATTTATAACTCTAAGGGAATTATTGCATCTACAATATAGACAAGGTTGTATGGTGTGTTTCTTGTAAATGTGTGAAAACTTGTGTAGTAAGCCCATAACACATAAGAGAGTTGAATATGTCAATCCTTGGTATGTTTGGTAACTATTTTGCATAATATTTGTTCAATTGTTTTATTCATTTCTTCTCCTTGACCATTATATTGTGGATAATAAGGTGTAGAAAAGCAATGTTGAAAGTGAAATATTTCCAGAAACTTCTTTACTTCCTTGTTCTTAAATGGTGTCCCATTATCTAAGACTAATGCTAAAGGAAGACCAAATCGAGGAATCATATTTTCTAAAATAAAATGATAGATTACATTAGCAGTCATGGAACAAAGATGAATTTCTTCTATTGATTTCGTGAAGTAATCTATAGTAGTGATTATAAACGTATTTCCTAAGTAAGAATTCAGAGAAATATTTCCAATAAGATCAATGCCCCACACTGAAAATGGCCTTTAACAAATATTGATTAATAAAAATGAGCATACAAATTTTCTAAATGAATATGACAAAAAATATGTTTCTTTTAATATTCCAAAACAAAGTGTTTATAAAATTATTCCTCTTCATTATATATAAGAATAACTCATAACAACTAGAAAAATAAATAAAAATTAACCAATATTAATAAATAAATAAATAAATAAAAACCACATAATTTAAGATCACTCCTACATAATGTAAATAAAAAAAGGAATGTGCAAGTGCAAATGTATAAATCCATATAAGGACAAATAAAAATAAAATAAAATAAAATTTATATATCAATAAGGATGAGTAAAATATCAAATAAACATAAGTTTACATAAGTATCATCTAGTTATAACACCTATTTATCAAAATGTAACTGTATTGAGCTATTCTATCAAAAAATATTTCAAAAGTAAATCAAAATTAACTCAAAACCAAATTTGAATTAAAATTTTACACTAATACACTTAACATTTTTATAGAATAAAGATAAAACTTTGTTTTTTCTATAATAATGAAAAGATAAGTGTGTTAATCAAATGCACTTGTGGTTCCCCTTTCAAAATAGGGAAAATAGATGCACAAACAAATAAATCTATTAAGTGAAAAGGAATGAATGGAGTGTTGCAATGAGTGTGAGGTTTTGACTTGTATTTGAGAGTCTAACACAGTTGGAAGTGTGTAGTTGTGGACATTGCAGCTTGCGTAGGTTGTGTGGGGGCTACACGAGTGGATTCTTTTTCCTTGGTCATGGGTGGTGTGAGTGAAAATAGTGTGGTTGTGCATTGGGGGTTTTCCTCTCTAGTATTTTTGTTGCAATCTATTTTGTAAAGGTTTTTGTTGTTTTCTCTTTGTCAAGGGTTTCTTAGAACCCTCTAGGGGCCTGGAGGACCCAAATTTGTGTTAGACACATAGGACAACTGAGAGGTGGGGGTGAATCAATTGTACATTAAAACCTTCTTTGAACTTTTATTCACGAACCTCTATTCTTCACTGTTATCTTTTCCTTCGCAGCTTCGCCTTGACCGTTATTGCTCGCAGCTTTTCAACATCTACCAAGTGACCTATCGGAGCTTCCTGTCGTTTCATATTGCTTTGCCTTTGTCGAGTTCCATGCGTTCAATGCGTGGCTTTCTCTCACTGTTTTCCATGATGGGCCCACTCAATGGTTACCTTTTTCTTGGCATCTTCCACATGGCTTCCTCTCAGAGCTTTTCGTTGGCACATCCCTCTTTCTTTTGCTAGGCTCCATGTGTTTGACGCGTGGCGTGTTTTTGTCTGCCAGTTATCTAGGAGTTGCTTCCTATGTCGTTTTCTCTTCTTTTCTACCATGTTTTGTTCTTTACTATCACGTGTTCTCTACTGCTATTGCATGGCCTTGTTGTCTCTAGGGACAGGTTTGTTGGTACCCTACTGGGTGATCTTCCAGTTTGGTGTCGGCTCAAGGAGATCTAGGACGTCGATGTTTTTCCGAGGCATCTTTCTCTTTGTGGCTTTCAAGCAGTGGGTTGGCTTATTTAAGCAGCTCTTTTTCTCTTTATTTGGTGGTTGTTAGATAGATTAAAAAGTTTCTCGAGCACTGGGAATTGGCCTTTTGTAATATTTTCTATTGGACTTGAATTTTGTAGACTGTGCCAATTAATTCAACTTCTCTTTTTTTCATGCATTTGATAGAATATTAAGAATGTGTTTTCATTTTCTTGTAGCATATGAATGTCTATTTTCAGCTTTTGTAATCTCATACAACTTAATAAAATGCAGACCATGTTTTACTCTTCTGCGTTGGCCAATTTTGTGTTAGGTTACGCTATGCAATGAAATGATGTTCTTATGTTTGAAGTGTTTATGAGATAATCTATTTGATAGATAACAATTACTATTCGAGCCTTTGCTTTCAACATTGTGCTTAGTTATTACTCTCATGATTTGATGCATCACATTAGTTTAGTTTTTACTGTTACATGTTATCTTTCTAACCCTTTACCTCCCCCCATAAAAAAAATGAAGAGTCGGCTTCAATAAAATCCTAGAGGTCACTTAGCTAAGCGCACAAGTCCCCCAATAGCTAAGTTTCCCATAAGGCTGTTGCCCCCGCAAATTCTTGCATCAACAGTTCTTTTTCTGGCATGCCTAGTGGGATGCGAACTAGCACATTCTCTTGATATATAAGAGTGTATGAGCCATAGGCCCATCACTAGGTCTCAAACTACAAGATTCCCTAGTCTTCTTCTACCACCATTAGTTTCACTCCATCCGAGAGGTTGGCAAGGTAGTCCTTCACCTCCCTCTTCTGCTTTGTCTCCTGCGCCAATGGCCGCTAGAAATTATGTAGCCTTGGATGCTGGTAGTCCTTTAATAGTGCCTGTGCCTCCTGCAGTATGGGCTCCAATTTTGACTTATACTTTAAAATCTATCCCTAAGTTTTCTAGGGATGAATCGAAGACACCGACAAAGCACTTGCGAGATGTGGCAAACATATGCCTGGTGCATGGTGTTTCTAATGAAAATGTGGCTCTAAGATTGCTCACCGCCTCTTTTTGAGGCAAGGATTTGAATTGGTATTGCACTCTTCTAGCTAATTCAATCACTACTTGGGACGACCTTGGAGATCTGTTCTATGAGTGTTTTTCAAATGATGGCAACAAGTCTTCGCTATATCATCAGCTGGCCAACATAAAGCGAGCTCCTCATGAAGCTCTGCCTGATTTCAATGCTTGATTTCATTCGACCTGGTAGAGGGTTCCTATTGGTAGTCGGCCACCTCCAGATTTGGCATTCATGTTTTACTTGACATCCATTAATGTAGATATTTCCATGATGCTATAGGCTCTCAGTAGAAATACTCTACCTAATGCTTATGGTCTAGCCGTCACTATGAATAATAACCTTATTGCTACCAAAAAGTTGGCACCAAGACCCATCATGCCATTGTTCTCAGAATTCAACACCGCAGAAGCTGAAGTAACTTCAACCAACACTCTTGCAACTCTTCCTCAGTCTATGTACACGTACCTGGTAATGATGACGAGTGTAGCTCCAGTGCCTAACCCCGTGATGGCTAAAATGAATGAGATGAAGGAGAAAATGTGGACCATGAGAAATGAATTGAAAAATATGAAGCGACAATAGTATAGCTACCAGAAGTTGGCTTACCAAAATTATCAAGGTGGAAAATCTCCTTACCAGTCAAATTAATGGCAGGATAGATCACGCGGCAATACCCAAGCTCAACCGAATAACCAGGTTGTTCCTGTGACTTTGTCAATGCAGACTGTCCATCCTAGTTCAAGTAAGGAGCTAGTAGTAGGACAAAATAACCTTGTCAAAGATACTAATTCATGGTGCTTCCCTTGTAATGATTCACATATGCCTCGAAACTATCTGCAAGAGAATCTGCAACAAAAGATCTTGGAGCAACGTAGCCAAGGCAACGTACCTAATTTCGAAGGTTAGAAATATGCCTCTCAGTAGATGAATAGTGTAGTCCTCTCTGCTCAAACGCAAGGAATGTCCATAGAGCAGGAGTTAGATATAGCTCCAGACCAAACACTCTTTTCATGGATGGAAGGAGAAGAGTTAGCATTTCTGAATGACATTCCTATAACTCAAGTACCTCGAGTGCAATCAGACTACAACATGCGTTCAAAGTGGAGACTCACTGGAGAATTCACATCTCCGCCAACTGATGGTCCATCTAATTCAACGCCTAGTCCATCAAAAAATTTATCATCAGTTCCACAACAGTCCAAGGTGGCTGCTCCTAGTTCTCTGAATCCACCTCCTCTGAAAGCAAAAGCCCCCATGATCACCCCGGCTATTATCAAACAGCTGGATGCACTAGCTGCAAAGCCAAAGGAGCAAGCTACCATGACTCATCAGTCACGAATGCCTTTCAACATGGTGGAGCAACTAAAGAAGTCCTCTACCAATGTTTCTTTGTGGGATATCCTGGCTATTCCGGAGAAAAATTTGTTACAAAAAGAATTGTCGAGAGAAGAAGATGTAAAGATGTCAAAACATCCCACAAAAGATAAGACATCTAAGCCGAACTCAGATAAAGTGCTAACAAATCAACCGGAAGAAAATCTCGGGGTGGGAAAAGAGAGTAAGCCTAAACCTAATCCTTTCTTTCTAACGCTTATCATTGGCAACAAGTTATTGCATAATTGTATGATTGACTATGGTTCTAGCATCGTCATCATGCCTAAGCAAGTAGCTAATGCACTAGGACTCAAATATGAGCCTCTTAACAAAGGAGACATGCAACTCAACGAAAATAAAGTTGATACCGTTGGGGTAATCAAAGGATTGTTTATGACATTGTTTTCCTGCCCTAGTATTACTGTGAACCAGGACACTGTACTCATTGACGTTCCTCCTTTGTTTGGGATATGTTTGTCCCGAGTGTTCACTACAAATGTTGGAGGCTATCTAGCACTAGACTGGTCACATCTGATTTTGAGAACCAAGCATGGAGCTAAGATGAAACTATTTTCAGAAACTTTGCATTCCAAACATGTTGCTGATGAGGCCCTGATCAACTTTGAAGCAACACATACTTCAATCACTCGGGAGGAGATGTTCAATGTTGAATTTCTTGAGGAAGAAGAAGCAAGTAGCTCCCAGACGCAGAGTGAAGAAGCTTTGTTGAATGAGTTTATAGACATAGACCCTTTTGGAAATTATCATGCAATTGGGCTCAGAACCTATGTCATACATGAGGAGGGATAGATTATGCCCAAAGTTACCAAAGAGTCCAGAGGCAAAACATCCTCGAAGTTATGGACTTTGCACTTTGATGGAGCAAGATGCCGAGTAGGAGCTGGAGCAGGAATATGTTTGACATATCCATCTGAAGATAAGACCTTGAGGTCTTATTGCTTCCATTTCACATGCTCGAATAATGAAGCAGAATATCAAGGCCTTGTCCATGTTTTGAGCCTTGCAGAACAAATGGGTGCAAAGAAAATAAGGGTGTTTAGAGATTCAGAATTGGTGGTCAACCAAATCCGAGGGCTATCTACTGCAAAGAATGTTCGTATGTGATCATACCAGCATAGGGTCTGGGATCTCATCGAAGGATTCAAGGCATTCAACATTCAGGCTATACCAAGAGAGCAGAACTCCGAAGCTGATTAAATGGCAACTGTCGAGGCTCAGTTTGAGTCAACTTTTGAGTTGTTAAAAAATAAACATGTAGTGAGAGTAATTGTATGACTTGTTGTTCTAAATAATGATCAGGACTGGCAAGTGTTTGATAGTGATGCTCATATTGCATCATTTCTCCAGTTATCTGGGGAGTTTGTTGACCAATTGCAACCAAAGATCGCCGAAGCCTATAGGGATCAAGTAATCCAGTTGAAATCCAATAAGCTTCCTAGGGGCCTAGTTACTCTAGAGAGTCTTTTTGATTCCGATAATGCAAGAAAAGATAAAAGGAAGCTTGTAGCTGACAAAGGCGACTACACCGATTTGCATATTGGAGAAGATAAAAAGCTCAAGGTCTAAAAAGGAGTATCCCAGAAGAATAAAGACAGGCTGAAGCACTTCTATGAGGAGTATCTGAGCATAGTAGCCTAGTCATATGATGATATTAAGGGATATGATCCCGAGATTATTCAGCATACAATTGAGCTACTAGAAGGAGCAAAGCTAGTTCATCAAAGATAGAGGCTAGTGAATCTGAAGATTGAGTCACTCATGTCACAAGAGTTGAATAAATTGATTGCATCCCGAATAGTGTTCCCAATCAAGCATAGCACTTGGGTGTCTAACCTAGTGCCAGTTCGGAAGAAGAATGGTGATATACGGTTGTGTGTGGACTTCCGAGACTTGAATAGAGCATCCTTGAAAGACCATTACCCCTTACCTTCTATGGAGGTAATTCTACAAACCGTTGTTGGTTCTAAAATGTTTTCAATGTTGGATGGTTTTTACAGCAACAATCAAATCTGTGTAAAGTGGGAAGACCAACACAAAACAATGTTCACCACTAAGTGGGGAACATATGCATATGCTAAGATGCCCTTCAGACTTTCAAATGCTAGAGCCACCCTTCAAAGAGCTATGGATATTTCTTTTAAAGATCTAATACATAAGATTATCCTTATCTATTTAGATGACCTGATAGTGTTTTCTAAATCTACTGATGATCACTTTGATCATCTCGAGCTTATCTTCCATAAATGACAGGAATTCAGGATTTCTCTAAACCCGAAGAAATGTGTGTTTGGGGTTCCTCAGGGGAAGCTATTGGGATATGTTATCTCAAAGGAAGGCATTGCTACTGATCTAGAAAGAGTTAATGCAATCATGGGACTCCCTCTACCCGTGAACAAAAAGGGAATGCAATCTTTTTTGGGTAAGGTCAATTTCATCAGTCGGTTCATTGCGGAATTTGCACGGATTGTTCGGCCAATTACCCTGATGCTGAAAAAGGACTAGACTTTCAAGTGGATGGCGGAAGCCAAAAAATATTTTGAGCTAATAAAAGAGGTTATTTCTTCCGCTCCTGTATTAATTAATCCAGACTTGTCTAAGGATTTTATTATGTATGTTTTTGGTGGTGGCAACAATATTGCCTCTGTACCAATGCAAAAGATGATAAAGATAAGAAGGAATCACCTATTTATTTTTACTCACGCACCCTAAAGGAATATGAGGTGAAATATAAATTTGTAGAGAAATAGGCCTTTGCTATCGTAAAGGGGTTCAAGAAGTTCTGACACCTCATATCATGCAATAAGGTGATTGTTTTTGTGCTGCATCCTAGTGTGCAGGAATATATAATGGAAGGGGAAATCACCGATAAAAGAGCTAACTGGATCACTAAGATCCTAGAGTATTATATTGAGATTAGACCAGTTAAGACGGCCAAAGGAAAGGGACTGTGTGAGTACCTAGCTGAAAATAATGAACCAGTAGCAGACTTCGAAGTTTTGAAACCTGTGCTGCTAAATGAGGAAAGCTTCGAAAGCGATTGGTTGGAAGCTAGGATAAACTTCATGCAAACAGAAAGGTACCCGACTGATCTCCCTTCATTTAAGAGACATTTCTATCAATTGAAAAATAATATTTATGTTCTCTTAGAAGGAGTGATTTTTAAAAGAAATTTTAATGGTGTCATGTTAAGATGTGTGAATGAGGAGCAAGCAAAAAGGATATTAGATCAATATCACAGTGGCCTAGCCGGAGGGAATTTTTTCACAAGAACCAGTGTAATTAAAATCATGTGTGCTGGTTATTTTTGGCTGACATTATTCAATGACTCATTTTCATTGGTAAAGTCTTGCAGTGAGTGTCAATTTTATGTGGGAAAAAGGAAAAATGTTGCTATGCCACTAAGACCCATAGTAGTGGAGGAACCTTTTTCTCAATGGGGTCTTGAATTCATTGGTATGATTAACCCTTTTTCATCAGTTGGATATAGGTGGATCTTGATAGTGACTGATTACTTCACCAGATGGGCAGAAGTCGTGCCATTAAAAATTGCAACAGAAGTAGAAATTGTTAACTTCCTAGAGGAATTGGTATCTAGATTTGGCCCGCCAAAGATAATTATTTTTGACAATGCTAAAGTTTTCCTCGGCTCTAAGATGAGCCAATTTTCATTAAAATATGGGGTCTTCTTGAAAACCTCATCTAATTATTACCCTTAGGAGAATGGCCTCGCAGAATCCATGAACAAAAACCTCATTAGGTTGATTAAAAGAATAGGCTCAGAACACTAGAGAGAGTGGCATAGAAACCGCTGAACAACGCTATGGGCAGACCGTATCACACCCAAGTAGATTTTGAAGACATCTCCTTACGAGATGGTGTACGGGAAGGAGGCATTGTTGCCTATTGCTATGGAAATCCCTGCTCTCCAATTTCTCAAATCTCTTGAAATTGAGCATAACGGAGCCATGGAGGTATAGTTTTTTGAGTTACTTGAGGTACAAGAGAAAAGAGAGCATGCTCTTGAGGCAATTAACAACCGCCAATAGGTGGTGAAGAAGTGGTTTGATAAAAAGACATCTGACCAGGGGCTACAATGTAGAGACTTGGTGCTCAAGTTCAACGAATGCGGAGCAAAGCCCAGACAACACAACAAGTTTGACAGTCTTTGGGAAGGGCCTTTCAAAATCATCCAGTACAAACAGTATAACTCTTTTGAGTTAGAAACTATGGAAGGTGATGCTTTGGGTATTCTAGTTAATGGAATACACCTTAAAAGGTTCAATTAGTTCAACTTATGCAATAAGTTTGTAAATTTGTAAATATGTAAATATTTTTCCTACTTTAAGTTTTGGGTTATTCTCAATGTTTTTTGAATAACAACAATAGTATTGAAAAAATCAAGGTAGAACGAAGAATCAGCCAAGATATAAAAACTTGTATATTATATTACTTTTGGAACATTTACATTATATACAATGAGGGTCGGTGGCCATATGTTAAAATATACATATATATTCGCTACTGGGGGCGGAGGTTGGCAAAAGAAGAAAGGAAAAATGGGAATATCTTTTCACATTTCTCAGGCAGAAGAGGGACCATCAACAACAGAGGCAGGTGGCGCAAGGTGGGGAAACACCATCCTCTTGAAGTTTTAATACCACTGTATATTTCGGAAGGGCTCCACATTGTGCATCCTCATGAGGAAGTGGCAACTGACGCGATCCTTGCAGCGGTGTTCCTCTTGCATCTCGAGCTCAAATCCACACAGAAAGGGCCTGGTTGGCATAGGTCCTCCATGCTCAAGCAACCAATGCAAGTTGCAGATGGATGGGATCCCATGATCAAATTCAACAACCTGCACTACATTCTCCAATCCTCTGAGATAGCGTCGAGGGAAGACTCGCTTGGTCAACTTCAAAATTTTGTGCTTTGAAACACCAATGTCCAAGAGCGAAGAGATGAATTGGGAGAAAATGCTGGTATTTACTCTATACTGATCCTCATACTCAACATAGTCCTTACCTATCACCCATTTGATTTCCTTTACATACAATAGGTTTTTCACACCTGTTATGCACTTTAGGTGCTTGCACCTAACTTTTCCTAAAAAGGCGGCCTGAGTTTTCTTACAGACTAATCTAATTGGTGTTTCCATGGTCTCTTACTACTCTAGCTAAATGAGAAAAATGCTAAGATAAACTAGGGCCTAATCAGTATGAATGTTGAAAGTAATCGTGATTAGCAAGGTTGTCAAGGGTCCTATTTATAAATAGTCAGGGTTCACCTGATGAGGTAAGCTATGATTACATCAAAAGCAAATGGTGCTAGAGAGCCTTGATAATCAGTGTTGCGACATGTGAAGTGATGTGAGTAATCAGGTATAGTTGCAAATTGCTTTGTTCGAGTGCTGAATTGAATGAGGATAAGCCAGTTGTCAGCATGATGTGTTGTTTTCCTTATTGGATTAGGGAAAATATTTTGATAAGGCCATTTGGTGGTGTGCCCAAGTAAGATCATGAAATCAATGAATGCAAAAAGGCTTGCGAAGGATATGGCAAGGTCGACTTGGTGCATTGTCCAAGAAAAATCAGGCACCATCTTATGTGAATTCATGTCTCTTAAATGTGAAGAGTAGTTTGGCAGTTTGGCGACCTCTTCGCATGCACGAAGAAGGCTGGTGGTGCATGTAGTAATTAATGTGAAAAGTTGGCATGTACACCTGCTAAGCCATTTTTTGTGAAAATCAAAAAGTAGGCTAGGCACGCGGAGGACATTTATTATGAAAATTTATCAAAGTCTATAACCATCTAGGTCATTTTACAAAGAAGACAAAGTGTTTTCAGGAGCTAATTTGCAGAGTTTGTGAAGCCTCTTGCGAATACAAAGAAATGGTTGAGATTGCAGGTAGTTCCACACAGGTTGTGGTCATGTAAAGTATTGTTGAGCAAAGATTTTTGGAACCCTATGTAAACATATATGACCATGAGTCTTATGCTACCCTGGGTATTCTGAAAAAGCCATCTTGGCCCTTAACCAAGCAAGCGAACCAGAAAACAATAGGCATGATTTCTCCTAGAAATCAAGCCTTGGTATCTGAGGATTGGGACAATGTTCAAGATCCTGAGTTATCTCAGAACCCCAAGAGCCTGAGGGAAGCTTCATACGAGAAAATGAAGAAGATGACAAACCCTTTTCATAGACTTTTATGGAACTGTGGGCTTCCTCAGTACATGGTTCCTCTAGTGCATCATTGTCCTAAAATTATGGCAACATGTGCAACATGTTTCGACCCTCAGACTAGAGTCATAAGTGGCCCTAATTTAAGGGTAGTAATCAGTCCCCAAGCCATGCAGGATATGCTATGCATTCCATTCCTCTCATTGAAGAACGTTGAAAATTTTGACATTTCCATAATGCAAGGTTATTGGGGAGTGCTCTGGATGGCGCAATAGTTTTATCACACTGAGACTGCTCGGTCGTCAGATGTTTCGGCACCTCCTAGCTTCCCAATTGGTCTGGGCACTTTAAAGTCAGGTTTCGCCTCCATCTGCTCTATGTTGGCATTGGTTTGTGGACTGGATACAGACAGGGAACTTTTTGAATTCCAAATGAGTCTCATCTTTATGTTGAAGAAGAAAACCACGCCTCTGCTAATGGACTTCGTGAAGGTTATAATTGATGGGATGAGCCAATAGCTAAGGGAATTTGAACCGGGTTCTAGGTTCAGGTATTCTTGTTTACTAGTCTACGTGATTTTGCACCAGAATCCTGATTATTTCAAGCAATTCATGGCCCTCACTGTATTTGATGAAAGTGACATGAGAAGGCTAGTTTCGACATGGACTCCTGTCCTATCGAAAACTTTTGATTATTACGCACGTTTTCAGACTCATTCCTAGCTCCAACTTTGCAGGCTTTGGATGGATCTAGAAGCAACATGTCTAGGCATCTATCACCGAGGCAAAATCATGGATGAAAGGTCTCATGCCACCTTGTGATTGGTTCTTTGGTACAAATTTCACTATGCTCTCTATGCAAGGTTTTTTCTAGGAGCCCTTCCGGCTCCCGCATATTGTTTCCGACAGAGTGTTGGCCCTAGAGGTTTTTAGGCAGCTATGTAATATTGAGAATGACTACTGAGGAGGAAGGCATCTAACTTCCTATTTGACGTTGTCGGTCATGTTTGGCTCTGTATCGCTAATAAAGAAAAAGAGCTCGAAGGTTAACAACTCAGAGGTTTTGTACTCTAAATTGGGTAATCTTGGGCTGATGGTCATCAATGACACATGGTGATACAACCCGAAGAATAATTTGTTGTAGGTTGGCATAAAAATTCCACACCAGCCTCAGTCATTCTGGGACCCTTGGAGAAATGTTCATGAGGGGAATTTGAAATCATACGTCGGCCTAGAGTATTTACCTACTGACTCAAGTCGACCGGCTTGGCTGAAATTTTACCATGTTGTAGCAAGGCCCAATCCCAATCATAAGATGAGTTAGTTTTTGTGCAGCCAGTTGAATAAGCTCAAATGGGCGCCTGAAAGAATTAAGGACTTCTAGACGTACAGGCAAGAAATAAAGATGAGAAATGGGCTTTTCTAGGAGGTGGAGTCAGCCAACCAATTTGATGACATCTAGGTTCATGAGCATTCAGACAACAAGAACTCCCAAAACCCTTTGGAGTCTGAGAAGTTCTATGAGAAAGGAAGTGCAGCTACAGAACCTGGAGAGGGGGTAACCCAGAGAGCCCCCATTGCTGAAAAATATCCTACGCAAGGGGTGACAGTCAGTGGACAACATTCACAGCAAGAGGACTCTTCAAATACATAGATGACGAAGCCTTCCAGCTCCTCTAGATCAATTAAGAAGAGGCCAAGGAGTTTCGATTGTCGGCCAAAATTTATTTTGGATCTTGGCAGTTCTCTAGAGGAAAAACGACTGTGAACGAGAGAGTATACTAGAGGGAAGGAGTCACAACATGCAAAAGTGGTGGCATCGGCTACAGTTCTTTAGGAACCTTAGGTATTTTTTCCTCCCACTTCTCTCTCTACTATGTCTTTGGTCTCCTCCTCATCTGCCCCTGCTATTTCATCTGCACCAGTTATTCCCATCGCTGTATATCCAAGGAAGTCCAATATTTTTTCTTCTGGGTTTCCTTTTGCATCTCCTACTTTCCCTTCCACCCATGAAACACAAATGGTAGCCCATCCTGACCTTTTGAGTCAGCAATTTTCATCCTCGAGGCCCAGCGTGTCAGTTGGTGCTTCCCCGTTCTTTCGTCATACCATGTCTCCATCATCTCCAAGCAGCTAGTTTATTCCACCCTTCTCCCCAGTAGTTATTACTAGGCCTAGCAAGTCCATCAATTCTCTGAGCACACTTTCCTTCCCACTAGCAGTCCCTCGGGAGTTTCCTTTTGCTGGTGGATTGGGCATTTCATCCCAGGAATATTTTTCACAGGTGGATGCAAATAAGAGCACCCGAGCAAGCCGAATTCAAAAAAGAAGAGAAAAGGATGTTTGTAGGTAGGCAGAACCTCTTTTGCAAACTATATTCCACGAGAGTCAAAATTCGTTGATGTTTGCAAAAATCACCCCCAATGTGATCAAAATGATCAGAGAAATGTTGTCGAGCGACTATTCTATCAACGTCGTAGGGCTGGACTTGCAGTAGGCTCGTCCGTAGGATAAGGTCAAGCTGATGGAAGAGACCCATAGGGTGGTGACTACCGACTTCCTCAAGCTCAGTCGCCAAACAAAGAAAAAGGAGGAGCAGTTGAAGGAGCTGAGATGTAAGGTAGATATTTGGGAAAACAAGCATAAGGCCCAGGAAATCGAGATTAATCACCTGTAGAGTGAGAAGAATGCCCTGGAGGGAAAAGTAAATGAGCTTCAGGCTTTGGGTGTAGATGTTGTTCCGGCCCTGCGAAATGAAATTGAACAATTTTGAATGATCGAGGCAACCCTCCTTGCTGATTTGAGGCAGAGAGGTGATGGCATGAAGCAGCTCCGACAAAGCACAAATGATGAAGTGAATGAGATGAATGTCGCTCTGGAGCTAGAAATTGAGAAAGGGAGGCAGGCCGAATTGGCCTTGGAAGAGCGAGAGAGAAATTTCTACTCTGAGGAGTCAACTGTTCGTATTGGAGGGAATCTTATCGGAGTTGAGGGTGGAACTAGGCAACAAAGCTACAAAATTAGACCTTTTGAGGGCCCAAACTCCTGCACCACAAATGAGCTCATTAGAGATTGCCAAAGAATTATATGTGTCATATTGGGATAAAGTCAAGGAATTATGCCTTACTTTGCAGCCCACTCTGAAGTTTATGGCGCAAGTGACTAGCCTATGTGAGTTGGCTAGTGAAACAATACAACAGGTGTAGGAGATGACTTCTGATAAATTTTGGGAGGCCAAGGAATTGTTGGGCAAGTTGTATACGACTTCCGATGAAGCTTTGAGCGGTGTAGGTATTGAAGATTGAACAACGATGGCTATGGGAGTAAACACTCATTTCCATGTATGAAGCCATCCAACATGTAGTAGAGTGCAGAGCCAGATTGAATCAGATTAGCAATGACATGCAGGCAAAAATTTTCTCACTTAACTCAACGAGGCCTCCCGTCGCCCTTCATCGTAGATCAGGCGGTAGTAGGTGTCAAGCACATAATTGCAAGGATCGAGGAGAAGAAGAAGGATCTTTCTATTTTCCAATCCTTTGATTAGTCTCTGACCATCGAAAATATTGAAGGAATAGTACATCAGCTGGCGCAACTTTTTCTCCAGCTTGAATTGGAGGCGAATGTATCTGGTGGATTGCCTTTCAAGGCAATCATCGATCTTAGGTTGGCGCATAAAAATTTGCACACTCTCTCTGCGCCATCAAATGAGGTCTGGACCAGCCTTCAAGCTGCCCTCTCTCAGCTCTGAGCGATAACGATGGTGTTGAACCAAGGTTTCTGGGGTTCTTCATTCCACAGGCGAAATGTCCCTATGACTCGCCAAACTATGAACTATTCATGAACCGCTATTCTTCGTAGTTATCTTTTCCTTCATGGCTTCACCTTGACTGTTATCACTTGCAGCTTTTTAGCATCTTCCATGTGGCCTCCTATTGGAGCTTCCTTCCATTCTATATTGCTTTGCCTTTGCCAAGTTCCATGCATTCAACGCATGGCTTTCTCTCGCTGTTTTCCACAATGGGCCCACTCAATGGTTACCTTTTGCTCGGTTTCTTCCACGTGGGTTCCTCTTGAAGCTTTTCATTGGGGTGTCCCTCTTTCTTTTACCAGGCTCCATGGGTTTGATATGTGGCATGTTTTTGTGCGTCGATTATCTAGGAGTTACCGCCTGTGTCATTTGCTCTTCTTTACTGTTGCATTTTCTTCTTTACTATCACGTGTTCTCTGTTGCTAATGCACGACCTTGTTGTCTCTAGGGATGGGTTTCCTGGCACGCTGTTGGGTGATCTTCCTATTTGGTGCCGGCTCGAGGATATCTGGGATGTCGATGTTTTTTCAAGGCATCTTTCTCTTTGTGGTTTTCAGGCGGTGGGCTGGCTTATTTAAGCAACCCTTTTTCTCTTTATTTGGTGATTGTTAGATAGATTAAAAAACTTCCCGAGCACTGGGAATTGGCCTTTTGTAATATTTTCTATTGGACTTGAAGTTTGTAGACTGTGCCAATCAATTCGGCCTCTTTTTTTTTCATGCATTTGATAGAATATTAAGACTGTGTTTTCATTTTCCTGTAGCATATCAATGTCTATTTTCAGATTTTGTAAACTCATACAGCTTAATAAAATGCAGACCATGTTTTACTCTTCTACGTTGGCCTATGTTGTGTTAGGTTATGCTATGCAATGAAATGATGTTCTTATGTTTGAAGTGTTTATGAGATAATCTATTTGATAGACAACAATTAATATTCGAGCCTTTGCTTTCAACATTGTGCTTAGTTATTACTCTCATGATTTGGTGCATCATCTTAGTTTAGTTTTTACTGTTACATGTTATCTTTTTAACCCCTTACCTCCCCCCAATAAAAAAATGAAGAGCCGGCTTCGATAAAATCCTGGAGGTCACTTAGCTAAGTGCACAAGTCCCCTAGTAGCTAAGTTTGCCATAAGGATGCTACCCCCACAAATTCTTGCATCAACACCTTCAAAACCTTATTAAGAATGTAGACAAATGAAATAGTAACACATCCACAAACATTGATAGTAGAACATCAATTTTTTATATAGAAAATCCTAAAAGGGAAAAACCACACTAAGGATTAACTCACTATATGAAAACCAAAACTGATTACAAGAGGTTCATTGCCTGAAGGTCTCACTACCCAAAGGAATCACTATCCAAAGGAAATGGCTCACTGCCAAGGGCTCATTGCAAAGGAAGATCACTTCTTCTAGATTATAAAGAAATAATTACAAGTAGGTTCACTACCTCAGAGAAACTGAAGAAACCACCAAAATGTCTCTTTACCATCCGCAATCTTTGGCTCATTGCCTTCAATGACTTCTGGAACACTAAATTGTAGACACCTTCTGCTCACTAATTTTGATAGTCTTAGGTGTTATTTATCACTCAAATCTCGACACATGATGACATTTTCATCATTCCTTTCCACACACATCTCCAAAAATTTGACATTGCATATATATCTTCCACAACCTCAAATTACCTTCACTAGGTCAGCTTCAATGAAATGTATGCACCTCAAACGTGCAACCATCAAATAGGTCAGCACCAAACACCTCTAAAGTGGAAAGGAGTGAGGGAAGACCACACCAATTGTTAACTAGGACCCAAATATATATCGACATGCTACACCAAGCTTCCACAAACCACGAAGCTCATCTACAAACAATGTTAACACACCAGGTTGGCCAAATCTACATTAACACTATGAAGCAACCAAATTAACACTTCACCAATGCCAAAAAATCTTGTGGAGCATGTAGAAACATTAAACAACACCTTAGAGTATTCTAACATCAAAAAAATATTCAAAAAAATTGGTGCAAACATATGACATTGAGAATGATATCATCTTGTGCAACCAATAAAACTGTAACTTAGATACAACTCATGAACCAAGCCTATGGAATAGTTGAGAACTAGAAAAACCAAGGGAAGGTAGGTACAGGAAATATTAGCACATTCTCAAATTAGTAAGACAAGAAACATTAGCATAGATAAATGTAGAGAAATTTCATTTCTCCTAGACATCCCTCTTCGCAAGCCAAAGATAGTCCAACACACTATCAAATATAGCTTCTACTTCCACACAATCTAGAACCTAAAACTTTGGATATAACACCTTCAAAGACCTATGATTAGAACTTGTAAAACACACAAGAACATATTCAAGAGTGAATAAATGTAGAGAAAAAAACATAACACTTCCTAGTCACCTTGCACAATATTTATGCAAATTTTCTCAAAAGAAGTTGGAAACCAAGTAACCTTATTGCATCTAAAACACCTACACAACACCATACACACCTCAACATATCCATAACAAAGTTTGACATCAATGACAACAATGATGACAACATAGTGCAAAAATATCCCCTTTTGTCATTAATGATATCATTTGTTGAAAAACCACCAACAACAAAAGAAACTATGTATCTTGAATACAAGCAGCTCTCTCCCTTTCTTGAAAATTTCTTTCCCTATTTTTTTCAGACTCTCTCTCCCCCTTTGACATCAATGGAAAAAGGAAAAACCTTCACAATTCACTCTAGACACAAGATATGCTCCCCTTGACTATACTAGAAAAAGACACAACTACCTGCCCCCCCTGAGAGGTAGCCTTCATCGGTCGAAGACAAATAATACATCTTAAATTTCTCCCTTGGATAAATGCACAATATTATGCATCTAGTTGAAAGGAGGGTCAATAACCCCTAGCTTATGTCTGAGATACTCAGATGTATTGTTTGAAAGAGACTTTGTGAAAATGTCTGCTATTTGATCCTTTGTAGGCACATACTCCAACTTCACTTCCTTCTCAACAACTTTTCTTGTTAGAAAGTGATACCATATATAGATATGCTTTGTTCTTGAATGCATTATAGTATATTTTCAAATGTTGATAATCCTTGTAATATCACACAAGATAGGAATAGGTACATCATATGATATCATGATATCCTTCAATCTCTACTTCATACAGTTCACCTATGTACACCAAGATGTTGTAGTAACATATTCTACATCTACACTAGATAATGACACTCAATATCGCTTCTTACTTATCCAAGAAACTAGCCCATTTCCAAGGAAGAAAGCACCTCCACTTGTACTCTTTGTGTTATCTATAAAACCTACCCAATATGCATCTATATAAGAACTCAAAGATAAATTTGTATCCTTAGAATACCACAGACCATAGTCTAGAGGCCCCTTCAAATATTTGAGTATCCTTTTGACCGCTACCACATGTGACTCTCTAGGATCTTCTTGAAATCTTACCACAAGAGATACTACATGTATAAAATTAGGTCTAGTTGCAGTTAGATATAATAATCCACCAATCATGGATCTATACTTAGTCTGATCTATCTTAGGAGATTCATTGTTTTTGCTTAATTTACAACTAGTAACCATGGGAGTACATACTAGTTTAGAGTCCTCCATTCCAACATTATTTAAAATTTCCTTTACATATTTTGGTTGTGAAATGAATATACCTTTTTTTTCTAATTGACTAATTTGTAGCCCAAGAAAGAAAGTAATCTCCCCAAGTATTTTACATTTCAAAACCATTGTGTATCTCCTCTGAAAACTTCTTACACATGGTCTCATTTCCTCCAAATATTATATCATCAACATACACAACCACAATTAGGATTTGAGATTTTTTAGTTTTGAAGTAAAGGTTGTTGTCTATGGTACCCTTTTTGAATCCATGTTGTTGTAAGTATCTATCCAATCATGCATACCAAGATCTAGGAGCTTGTTTAAGCCCATATAATGACTTCTTCAACTTGCATACCATATCAAGATCTTCTGATAACTAAAAACCTTTTGGTTGTTCAATGCACACTTCTTCCAACTCAACATTCAAAAATGTAGACTTTACATCCATCTGATAAACATGGAATTCTTTTTGTGTTGTAAAAGCCAAAAACATCCTAATATCCTCCATTCTTGCTACTGTGGAAAAATAATCTTCAAAATATATTCCTTCCACTTGTGAGTAACCTTTACATACAAGCCTAGCCTTGTTTATGACAATGTATCCTTTCTCAATCTACTTGTTCTTGAAAACCCATTTAGTTCCTATCGCATTCTTTTTTGTTGGCCTTGGGACCAATTCCCATGTTTGATTCTTCTTAATTTTCCTTTGTTCTTCTTCCATAGCATTGATCCAATTTTCATCCCTACATGCTTCAACAACTATTTTAGGTTCTATTTTAGAGAGAGAAAAATTCTACTTGTTCCTCTGCCATAGGAGTTTTTCTTGTCAGCACATATTTTCTCTTGTCTCCAACTATTTGATCCTCAGAATGATTTTTTTGCACATAATTAAGAGTCTTAGGGTTCTTTTCTAGAGCTTCTTCCTCTTCCACTAAAATCTCTTTTTCTTCTTCTTCTTTTTCTTCTTCTCTACAAAGGGTTTCATCAAATTCGTATCCTTCTATCAGCACTGAGCTCTGATGTGATTGTTTACCCACTTTGATAATTGCACTTTCAATTATCATATTTTGTCTCTTGTTGTAGCACCCATATGCCTTGCTCTTTGTAGAGTATCCAAGGAAGAATCCTTCATCTGATCTTGCATCAAACTTTCCTAAGTTTTCTTCATCCCTCATGATATAAAATTTACTTCAAAACACTCTAAGATATTTCATAGTAGGAGTTTTTTACATACCATAGCTCATAGGGGGTCTTTGAACTGTTCACTCTTTCTTGCCCTCTATTGAAAATATAAATTATAGTATAAATATCTTCTCTCCAACATACAACTGGTAGATTTTCTTCCTTCAAAATGGTTCTTATTGCCTCATGAATTGTTGTGTTCTTCCTCTCCACAACCCCATTATGTTATGGAGTCCTAGGAGCTGATAAATTTCTTTTTATCCCATGATCTTCACCAAAACTATCAAACTCATTTGAGGTGAACTCACCACCTCTGTCAGGCCTTAAGGACTTTATTTTCAAATCCTTTCATTCTCAACCATAGATTTAAAATCTTTGAACTTTTCTAGAGCTTCTGATTTTTCTTTGAGAAAGGTCACCCAAGTCATTCTAGAGTAATCATCTATTAACAACATAAAATACTCGTCATCTTGAGGGCTTCTTATTCTAGTAGGTCCAAAAAGGTTTTTATGCACCAACTCTAAAGGTCTTGTATTAGAATGTTCCTTAGCTTTGAACTTGTTCGTTTTTTATTTTCCAAACCAACACTCTTTACAAATTGAATTGATAGGCTTTGCAATTTTTTGTAAGTCTCTCATAGCATGAGTAAAGTTGATATTTACTAGGATATCAAAATTGATATGACACATTCTTCTATGCCACAAAAAAATTTCATTGAATTGAGTCATAAAGCACTTACCACCAAAACTTTTGAGCTAATAAACTTTCCTTTTTTCATTATTCTCATTGCAACCAAGATTTTGGATCTTCCTTTTTTCATTATTCTCATTGCAACCAAGATTTTGGATCTTCCTTTTCTCATTTCACAACAATCATCCTGAAACACCAGATTGTATATTTTGATACATATTTTTCCTACGATGATAATATTATGCTAGAGACCCTTGACATAAATAACATCATCTATCTTATGATTGCTATCAAAACTAATTGAAACTTTTCTATAGATCTTAGCAGATGTGTGATCACCAAACTTAACATAGCCACTATCATAATTATTGAGGCTAACAAACCTACTCTTATCACATGCCATATGATTAGAACATCCATTTCCAATTATCCAGTAGCTTCTATTCTCTTTTGCATGAAAGAGAGTCAACATAGTTCCTTCAATACTGTGACCTATTTCTAGAGCAATTTCCTTCACACACCTCTCAAGGAACTAATACAATTAGGTCTAACACTCAAAGCCATGAACAAGCATTTTCCACTTTCATTACCCAGGTAGTCTGATTTCTCATAATCATTATCTTCCTTAGCATAATAAGTTCTCTTCTTGAAGGATTTACCTTTATGATCTTTACGTTTGTCATTTGAAACTTTATCTGGACATTTTGAAGTATAGTGACCTATCTTTCAACAATTGAAACACTTTAAAGGTAACTCACTTATGTATCTGCCAACTCCCTTTTTCAATATTCTTAAAAAATTTGTTTCCACTTCATCAAAATCATCCACATCAAATTCATCATTCCTCTCTTTCTTGCTGACTTTAAAAGTCATTTTTTTTCCTTGGAGCATCTCTATCAAAATCTCTTAAATAAAAGGTAGTTAAAGAAACAAATAATTGATCTCTAGTATATTGATCTAGATTTTAAGCTTCCTCAATAGTAGAAACTTCAGCACTATAGGATTTAGGAAGATTTCTCAATACCTTTTTAATGACTTAATTTTCTTCCAATTTTCCACCAAGACTATTGATGGAATTGACAATTTCATCCACCTTGTTCATGTAGCCTGCAATATCTTCATCCTCTAACATCCTTAGGTTTTCAAAATTGGTCTTAAAATTTTGCATCTTTTCTTGCTTGACCTTATCATCTCCTTCATAAATGCTCTTCAACTACTCCCAGACCTCTTTAGTAGTTTTACAACTTATCACCTTTATAAGTTCTAAATCCAAAATCTCACTCAAAATAGCATTCCTCACTTTTCCATTGTTCTCATATTCCATGATATCATCTTCACTTATCAAAGGAGTATTAGGTATAATGTATCCATTTTTGACTTATTTCCATATGCCAAACCCTAATGCGATGAGAAAGGCTTCCATCTTGACCTTTCAAAAAGTATAATTTATTCCATTGAACATATGAGCTTTGACACCATTCCTATGCACCATCCAAATCTACCTCAAGTGGTTAAGTTTTTTCTAAGGAATTGTTGTCAATTAGATTTGCACCCTGCTAAACCTAAAGGTTCAACAATCTATTGAAACATGGAAAGGTTCTCGAGTTGTGGGTAACTCATTGTGAGAACGAAACTCCAGAGAAGGCTGACTTCCTCATTGATAACCACCTACTCTACTCACTTGCAAAGAAAAGAGTTGGAAGGTAAAATTTATGATTGAAATCTTAAAACCTAAAGTGATTAAGCAACATTACGAAGATTCTGATAATAACTCACTATCAACACCCTTCAAAACTTGATTCTCACAATCTCACACAACATATATGATTCAACAATAATTTGCATAAAGTCTCATTAAATGAATACAAGACACAACCTGAATCAAATGGAAACTCTTGCAAACCACCTCAAAATAATAAGACATAGAAGGATTCACTAAGCTGAATCATAAAACATATCAAACTATTACTGCAAAGAATAAACAAGAAAGTGAGAAAGGAAACTCTGTTGTTTTTTTGAATGAAGGAATGAAACTCTCAGAATCTGAGTACAAAATAAGTCTACAAGACTCTTTGAGTGATCAGGAGAGCAAGAGACTATCTATTTGAACCCTCAAGAAATTAAAAAATTTCCAACTTATAGGCATTAAGTGACCCCAATAGTGCAAAATAGAAAAATCAGGCCCATTGCTTCTCAAAAAGCAATTCATTCTGCATTTTTGAGCTCAGGAAAAAGCCTTGAAAAGATGACTTCAAACAAATCTAAAAATCACCAAAAGGATAGAAACTTTCCATCCCCTAGCGTTTGATCCAAAAATCCTTCAAAATCCAGTGCAAACAGCTAGAAACTAAAAATATAAACTTCAGTTTGCTTTCTTTTCTCCAAATTCGCCCAGAAGAAAAATCAAATCCAAAAAGATCTTGGCCACCTTTTCTCTACTTTTATTAAAACTGCTTTAAATTAGCAAGAAAACAAAGCAATTTATAAAAGCATTATTTTATCTCTGTTTTAAAAAACTTGTAGTTTTAAATACAAAATAAATCTTAAATGCTTTAACTTTCTCAATTCGCCTTATCTCCTAATTTTTTGCAACTCAAGATTTTCAAATCTTTGCAAAAAAAAAACTCTTTGAAAATCTATTTCAATTAATTTTTTCTCTTAAAAAATAATAAAATTATTGAGGAAATATTTACTCAAAAATATAACTTGATTTCTATAAAATCAATAAAAGACCTAAGGCATATGAAGGTTTTGTTTGATTTTCTTAAAAATCATAAATATGCCTAAGGCATTGGTCAACCTAGGTAAAAACACTCACAAGGTATTAAAGGAGCATTTGGATTTTGAAATGAATGTGATTAAAATCACATTCAAATTAGGGCATGGGAAATCCTAATGACGAAACAAACTTTCCCTAAGAATTCGGCCTCATTTCATTCAGCCGACTTTGAAGAAGAGCTCTGCAAACTGCCGCATGGAAGAGCTAGGGTTTCGACTTCAAGCTTGATTTTCAAGCCACTTTCATGTTGACTCTTAGTGCATCCTTCTCTGCATTCGATGGTAAGAATTATCTATCTACATTTTGATACACGTTTGGCTTAATTTGAAAAGAAATTTGGCCCATACGTCGTGACCATCACTGCGTTTTGATGCATTTTTCTATTTACTTGTGTCACCATTCTTTACCACTCATTGTGGCCACCATTGGAGGGTCTATTCGAGCTCCTTAGAAGTGCTTTGGTTGTGAGATTTGATGAGATTATCCATAGGAACATTAATGGTGAGCTCTCCTTCTCTATTTTAAAAGCATTTCCCTCTTAAATAAAAGCTTTATTCAAGGTTTTCTCACAAAAATGATGAAGTTCTAAGGATTTTTGGGTTTGGCCATTGTATAGGTCGTGGCCACGCTTGTGTATTCCTCTTGTCTCTATAAAAAATGGCTTTTCCTAGGCTCAACCCATGATGTAGATATGAATGGTATTAGCAAAGAAGATAAAATTAGGAGGAAACTATGTATTTTGTCTTTGCTTTCAAGGGTTTGCAGACCCTTCATGGCCGTGGCCATGAGCTTGAAAATTTCCATTTTATGAAATGCTCCATTGTTGAAACCACTCAAACCTTTGTTACCTTGCATTTCGAGCTTCAAAAATGAAAAACCCAAGTGCTTTTGGTGTTTTCCGAAGAGAAACCTCTTCTCAAGTCATGGCCATGAGAGTACTAGCTAGGGTTTCTATGCACTTCCACTTCTCGTAATTTTATGAATATGCACAAGCAACATGTTAGTTTCATTTTTTGGGTTTATGAACCCATCATGGCCGCGACCATTAGTTCCATTATCTTCACTTTACACTAGCATGATCCATTGGTAATAAGCTCAAAATACTTGATTTACTCTATATTTTTGTTTAGAACACAATACCCTAAATGGGTATCACCATTTGTGAGAGAAAATTACTCTCAGGCCACGACCATGAGAGTTTAGTTGAGTCCATTTGTCATTTGTTTATGAGCTCGAAATGCCTTTATCACTACATTTTGAATATTTTTAATGTAAACCAATGTGGATTCTCTCTTAAAGGCTCGAACTAGGCACCATTGCATTTTTTTCATTCTAAAACCCTACTCACTGTAATTTCACTGAAAGGCAGCCATGATTTCATTTAATTTGTTTGTTCTCATAATGCATATTTCTTTCAACTTATAGATCATTCTTAATGAAATAGTTTTTTGTCCTCTTTGCACTATTTGTATCCCTCCTTTCATTGTATATACTATCTAGCAATCACTTTCCTTTCATTCTTGTTGGAGACAACCTTTCCTCTATATTCTTCATGCATTTTGTCTCCTAAACAACAAATGTTGGCATGAAATTTTGATTTATGCATAGAAGACTTTGAGATACAATACCATGATGAAGGTGTTTTGAAGCTCCTCAAATTGCTTCAGTTACTATTGATGACTTGTAAACAAGGCATTATGTACGTTTGTTCACTATCACATTTCATGATGATGCACTCTCTTTGATGATTCACTCAAGCAATTGATCATTTATGATATTCAATTCATTGCACATTCAGACTTGATTGTCTTGAATGGTCAATTGCTTTAGTTCCTATGACACTTGATGTACTCCTTCAAATGCATATCTCTTTTGAGAAATTTTTGATTGTTTCCTTTCTCAACCCCTCTTGAATGTTGAGGGGCAACATGTTGGGTCTTAACCCTTGTGGGAGCCCATTTTACACCACATACCTTATGATATTCAAAACAAATCATAAACATGGCTTTTCCTATACCTACACAAGAAACAAACAATGTTAGATTAAAAAAATAAATTTAGAAGTTTCTCATGATATGTTCTCCTCGGTATTATCTTGCACTCCTCTTGTCTTTTCTCAGTTGATTTCAATGCATCATAGATAGTATTTTACATTAATGTTGATGGATCATGTAGGAAGGTTCATAGTCTAAGCTCTAACAAAGCTTTTGCCCACTTGTAGGTTCATTTGGAGCACAAAAGCGATGAAAGATGCACAAATCTGAAGCAACACTCCTCCAAACAATAGCAGAAAATGAAAACAAAACAAAACAAAAGCAAACCACTAGGCCCTAAAGGCCAAAAAACAATGTGCTACAACATTTATGAAAGAAAAACTGAAATGAAATGTGCTTCAAAAACACTTATTAGCAGCAACTACTCTACTATAGTATAGGGTAGAACCTCAAACCTCAAAAACAATGTTTCAAATGGATCCCATTGACTGGGATTAGAAGCACCTCTCCACTTAACTTTGAGAGCTGGAATGAATTATGATCTTTGCATTGTGTGATCACATATGGCCCGTCCCACATGGAATCAAATTTAGAATGGTTTCTCGGCTTGCACTAACGTTCATCCCATTTGAGTACCAAATATCCAACAATGAAAGCTCTTGGCCTTGCTCCTTTGTCAAAAGAGGTCTTCATTTAAGCTTGATGGACTTCAAGCTTCCTCAATTCCTCTTTCCTAGTTTCTTCCAGCTCTATTAGCTATGCTAGCCTTACCTCCACAGACTATTCTTCCAATAATTCAATTTCTTTGATGAAACTCAAAGTTGGTAACTCAATCAAGATGGGTAATCTGGCCTCTTTTCCTTAAGAGAACATACAAAGAACAACTAGTGGGTCTCTCTATGGTTATCCTATCAACCCAAAGGGCTAACTTTAGCTTTTTATGCCATGTTCTTTTGTTATCTTCAATAGTCTTCTTGATGATTCTAATCAGATTCTTATTTGTAGATTATGCCTGCCCATTACCCTACGGGTAATAATTAGAAGAAGTATTCAAAAAATGTTGTTTTTTACGAACCATTCAAAAATCTTCAAACCAATAAATGCCAAACCATTGTCTGAAATAATTGAATCTGGAGTGCCAAATCTAGATACTAAGTCTTGATAGAAACTTAGAACAACAGTTTCATTAGCTTCTTTCAAGGCAAAAACCTCGGTCCACTTAGTAAAATATTCTATGGCAGTTAAGATCCACTTGTGCCCTGTGCTTGAAGGTGGATTGATAGGTCCAATAAATTCCAAGCCCCATTTGGCAAAAGGTTGCTCCACCTAAATAGGATTTAGAGGCAGAGCGACCAACTTCTTCTTACCTACAAACAATGTGCATTTTTCACATTTTATAATCCAGACAAAAGCGTCCTTGAACAAATCGGGCCAATAATAACCAGCCCTCATTATTTTGAGGGTTGTTGTCCTTGTTGTGAAATGACCCCCTAAAGGACCATTGTAGAACTCCTCTAATAGCTTAACTATTTGGGTAGGATCAACACATCTTAGTAACACACCCTTAAAGTCTCTCCTATATAAAGTAAAATCAATCATAGCGTAGGGGTAGCTTGTAGCCTATATTACCTTCTCTTTGACCTATCAAGGCCTGCAGGACACTCACCAGTCTACAAATAGTGCACCATTTGTTGAACCGAACTTGAGTTAGGAGTTGAACTAGCAGTCTGTTCCTCATTATTTAGCACTGTGACAACCTCTTCACCCTCCTCTATGGTGTTTCCTACACCTTCAGCAAACTTCTCACAAATACCCTTACCCCTAACAAGCTTAGTGACCTTTATATCAATATCGAATTCCATCACCCTAGTAATCCACCCAACCCTCTTGTCATTCATATCCTTGTTAAGTAAGAAATCCTTAACGGTTGGGTGAGAAACCAACAATTGAATTTTGTTGTTGGACATCATGTGTCTAAAATTCTTAAGACTTCTATCAACTGCAAACACATGTTTTTCTACAAAGGAATATTTTACCTCATAATAATGGAGTACTTGGCTAAAAAAGGCCATGGGCTACTCCAAGCCTTCGTCATTTTTTTGGCACAACATTGTTGAAATTGTATTAATGCCTCCAAAGGCATATATAATGAGATATTTATTATAATTTGGATTAATGAGGGTAGGAGTAGCTGAAAGAGCCTCCTTTATTTGCTCAAAACTCCTATTTCCCTCCTTAGTCCAACTGAAAGGTATGTTTTTCTTAAGCATTGTCGTGAGGGGTTGTACTAAAGCTACAATATTTGGTATAAATCTCCTCACAAAGTTAATCCTGCCAAGAAAACTTTGTAAACCCTTTTTGTGAGTTGGTAATGAAAATTCAAGAATAGCCAAAACTCTTTTAGAGTCAATGGAAATATCGTGCCTTGAGACAATATGCCCCAGGAGCATGCCTTCGTGCACAAAAAATATGCCCTTGTTTGGATTGAGAGAAACTCTGAATCCTCTGCATCTTTGAAAAATCTATTTCAAATGCTCAAAATGTTCGTTAGCCTCTTTTGAAAATGCGGTGATATCATCCAGATATACTAGAACAAATTTGTTCATTAGGCCATGAAAATCCATTTCCATAGCCCTTTGAAATGTTTCCCCCACATTGGAAAAACTGAAAGGCATTTTCCTATAGGCCATGGTGGCCCACTTAGTGGTGAATGCAGTTTTATATTGGTCTTCTTCCTTTACCAGAATTTGATTATAACCTGAGTATCCATCAAGCAAAGAGAATCTATCAAAACCAGAAACTACTTGTAGAATTTCCTCCATTGAAGGGAGTGGATAGAGATCCTTAAGTGAAGCCTTATTCAAGTCCTAAAAGTTAACACAAAGCCTAATTTCCCCATTTTTTTTTCTAACTAGAACTAGGTTAGAGACCCAAGAAGTATGTTTGATAGGGAAAATTATGCTGCTTTCAATTAACTTATTTAACTCAGCCTTCATGAGATGCTCAATCTTAGGGTTGAGGGACCTTTATTTCTATCTAATTAGTTTTGCATCAGGTTCTACTTCAATAGTATGTTGGGCTAATTTAGGATCAAAACCTTTTAAATATTTATATTCCCAAGCAAATACATCACTGAATTCTTGGCATAACAAAATGAAAGTTTGTTGATCCTCTTTTGTACATACCTTACCTAACTTGAGAAGCTTACCCTTGAATATTTCAATGGCCTCATAGTGTTCTTGTTTAACTGTCATGTTGCATTTGTCTTTCCTTGCTTGATCATCAAAGTTGAAAATAGATTCTAGTATCACCAATCCCTTTGGTAGTTTGTTTGATTTTAGCTGCACAATCTAGCTATCATACTGCTACTACCATTTTTGCCAATTTCCATCCGCAAATTCAGCTTCAACAATCAAGAAGCTCACAATTTATTCGTCACTATTGAAAACCTACCAACTCACATTATTATCAAGCACAAAATGTTTGACTATAATTTTGACATATTTTCATGCCTCTACCTTGTGGATCTCATTCAGAATATCAAATTGAGTTCCTATGGAAACGAACCTATCTTCATGTTTATTTTCATTCCTAGGAACTGAATGCATATTAAAAGCATCAAAATTTTCTATCAAATCCCACACTCAATGCTTGCACTTTTTATGTGAGTCATTTTTTTCAGCATTCAGGTTCCTAACTTGATTCATAATTAATTTTGAATCACCATAAACTTGTAAACATTTAATACCTCTTTTTTGGGCCCATTCTAGGCCATGCACCAATGCTTCATATTTGATTGTATTATTTGTATAGCTAAATGCAAACCTAAAATCTGAATAGTATTTTTTTCCATTTGGTGAAACCAACATGGCCCCACCACCAACACCCACTTTGCTCCTCGAACCATGAAAGTACAAATTCCAGAGTTGGTTTTCTTTCTGTTCAGGTTGATCTTGGTCCTTGACTAGGTTTGGGATCGCTGCATCAGTTTTGTGAATCATGTAGATGCCTAACTCCACTTCATCAATACATCTGAAAGGATCAAGCTCATGATTTTCAGTTTCCCACCCATCTAGGTTCACCTCTTCATTCGGTGTGTTGGGGTCTAAGGTCATGGGTTGATCTTCAAGCTCATGGGTGACATAGAGGTTAGCATTTATAGGGCTGGGAATGTATGGCTCAATGTGGTCTTTGGCCAAAGGTTTGGACTTGATGGTCACTCTGGTACCATATCAAGTTCTAAAAAATAAGCAGGACCAATTAGCTGATAGGAAACCTCCTAGTTTGGTGGTAAAGTCTCGAGAGAGGCAAAGTGCAAAATGGGGAGGTAATTCAATCACATGAACATCTTGGTGCATAATTTTTTTTGGGAAAGCATGTAATGTGAGGGCCAAATTCTTAATGATTCTTGTTGTTTGAACAACATAACCATCCAATTGCACCACCTCTTTTCTCATGAGCTCATAAACCAAACCTAAACTGCCTACTACACTTTTAGGCATCACTGAGCTACTAGCCCCTAAGTCTATCATACAATTATGGACAAATTTCTCCTATAATAAGACTTAGATAGAATAGTGGGGGTTTTACCTCTTGATTTTGTTGTCCACTTTTTACCTCTGAGCTATTAGCAAGTACAGTTTTTCTCTTTTCTACATTAAAAACAATTAGAGATGAAAGTTTAGATAAAGCATTTTACACTAAATCCTTTTGACTTGGGATATGCAATGCATCCATAATAGATGAGCTGACTATAGCTTTCTTTAAGTGTTCAACTACATTGAAATACATAGGATTTACCTTATGCTATCCTAAGGGTGTGGCAACGCCACTTACTTTTATTGTTCTCTCTGTAGAACATGCATCCTTGGTTGAGCATGTTGTTGTGGATTTACAGATTGTTGTTCTCTCTATAGAATATGTAAATTCATAGCTATTGGGATAGTTTGTGATGAAGTGGCATGACTTTGGTCCCTTGCAGCTTTCCATTGTGAATTTACAGCTTGTTGTTCTATTTCAACTGCTCTTCTCTTTGACCTTGTATTTGCTGCAACGGGTGTACTCTTCTAGTTCTTCCCCTAGAGATGATTAACTCCGTAATATTCAACACTTATCCAATTTACTAGAGAAATTTCAGAATTGTTTGGTTGTTCTGCATTTTCACTTGACAAACTTTCAGGACCAGCATATTGATTCTACACCATGAGAGCTTGACTCTCCATTCTATCTATACAAGTAGCCTGGTTGTGTGGCTGATTGCACAGATAACACTAATCATGCTCTTGAGCCAAGTTGTTCTACAAAATGAGCTCTCTTGAAGGGCTAGCTACATTGGGATCATAAGGTTGAAAAGACTTGGGGTTAAAACCCTTTTTCTATCCTTGAAAGTAATTTTGAAATGATGTCCTATTTTGCTAGTTTTGCTGGTAAGGAACTTGGTAAGGCCTATTTTCTTGACCAACCTGCCTTTTGAGGCTCATAAAGTCATTACTAAAGGTTTTACCAAAGTTCAACAGCATGCTTTTTATCTCTTGGATTTCTTTGGTTTGGTCATTAAGGGCATTTTCTTGCACAACAACTTTATAACCTATCGTTGGGACTAGTGGAACAACATCAATAAGAGGCAAACTCATAGGGACAGGTGGTTGAATCTCAGGAAAAATGGGTGTGGGTGGTCTAGGTGTTATCTTCCCGACTTGAATAAGACAATTTTCAACCCTTATTGCAATGTCATACACATTTGGCAAAGTAAAACCCCCCATAGACTATATCATAACTGATATCTCAACATTCAAGGCTTTCACAAAAAATAGAAAGGAATGTTCGGGTGTGGGTTTGACAATTAGAGGTATCCTATCCCAGGTTCTTTGAAACCTAAAATTGAAGTCAACCATATGCTCATGGGGATCACACTTGATGGTGCTTAGCTATTGAAGTAATGACAGGTGGTCCGACTTGTCTGTGAACTACTGGTAAAGCCCATCACCAAGCTGGTGCCATGTTGCAATGGAATTGGTTGGGAGTCCTTTAAACCATTGAAGGGCTTCCCCTTCAACGAAGCAGCCAACAACCTTATAGCTATATTTTCCTCTATTATGTTATGCACCAAACATAATGTTGCCACGTCTTGGATGTGTTCAATAGGGGTAGTTTGGTCCTCACCAGTGAAGTAAGGCAATCCTTTAAGTGCTACTAATGGTATGTCATTGTGTCGAGCCAACAATAATGAGATGCCCCTGTTAAAAGGTGTGAAAGAAAATTGCCTCACCATAGGAGGTGCTTGAGATATCAGAGTCAAATTCCTCCTTACAGAAACAATGGAGCTAAGTTCTAGAGCTGTCGACTTCACTCTTCTCATTGAATCAAATGTTCTTCTTGGTGTTCTACCTCTCCTTCTCGGCGGGGAGAGCTACAAATAGTCAAATGGAACTAGACCAAATCTGGTATGGATTCTTATCATAAGTTATTAGCACTAAATCTACAAAATAACTAGAAATTAGGAGTCGCTAAGTATATTTTTTAATAAAAAACCTCTATAGGCAGAATTTTTTTTATTGCATTCACTAGACAATAGCTTATGATTTTGAAACAACCATAAAGACAAGACTCTAGAGTCCCATCGAGCATGCCAAAAATGGTTGTCAATTAGATTTGCACTTTGCTGAACATGAAGGTTCAACAATCTATTGAAACATGGAAATGTTCTTGAGTTGTGGGTAACTCATTGTGAGAACGAATCTCCAGAGAAGGTTGACTTCCTCGTTGATAATCACCTACTCTACTGACTTGATGAGAAAAGAGTTAGAAGGTAAAATTTATGATTGAAATCCTAAAACCTAAAGTGATTAACCAACATTAAGAAGATTCTGATAATAACTCACTCTCAACACCCTTCAAAACTTGATTCTCACAATCTCACACAACACATATGATTCAACAATAATTTGCATAAAGTCTCAATAAATGAACACAAGACACAACCTGAATAAAATGGAAACTCTTGCAAACTACCTCACAATAACAAGACATAAGAAGGATTCATTTTGCTGAATCACAAAACATATCAAATTATTACTACAAAGAATAAACAAGAAAGTGAGAAAGGAAACTTTGTTGTTTTTTCGAATGAAGGAATGAAACTCTTAGAATCTGAGTACAAAATAATTCTACAAGACTCTCTGAGTGATCAAGAGAGAAAGATACTATCTATCTAAACCCTTGAGAAATTAAGTTTTATCCAACTTATAGGCATTAAGTGTCCCAATAGTGCAAAATAGAAAAATCAGGCCCACCGCTTCTCCAAAAAGCAATTCATTCTGCATTTTTGAGCTCAGGAAAAAGGCTTGAAAAGATGACTTCAAACAACTCCAAAAATCACCAAAAGGATAGAAACTTTCCATCTCCCAACTTTTGATCCAAAAATCTTTCAAAATCTGGTGCAAATAGCTGGAAATTGAAAATAGAAACTTCAGTTTGCTTTCTTTTCTAAAAATTCGCCCAGAAGAAAAATCAAATCCAAAAGGATCTTGGCCACCTTTTCTCTGCTTTTATTAAAACTGCTTTAAATTAGCATGAAAAAAAAGAAATTTATAAAAAACATTGCTTCATCTCTGCTTTACAAAACTTGTAGTTTTAAATACAAAATAAAGCTTAAATGCTTTAACTTTCTCAATTCTCCTTATCTCTTGATTTTTTGCAACTCAAGATTTTCAAAGCTTTGCAAAAAATAAACTCTTTGAAAATTTATTACAATTGTTTTTTTCTCTTGAAAAATAATATAAATATTGAGGGAATATTTACTCAAAAATATAACTTGATTTCTATAAAATCAATAAAAGACCTAAGGCATCAAAATATTTGATTATTCAAATACCTAATGCATATGAAGGTTTTGTTTAATTTTCTTAAAAATCATAAAAAATGCCTAAGGCATTGGTCGACCTAGGCAAAAACACTCACAAGGTATTAAAGTGGCATTTGGCTTTTAAAATCACATTCGAATTAGGGCATGGAAAACCCTAATGACAAAACAAACTTTCCCTAAGAATTTAGCCTCATTTCATTTGACTAAATTTGAAGAAGAGCTCTACAAACCACCGCCATGTAAGAGCTAGGGTTTCAACTTCGAGCTTGATTTTCGAGCCACTTTCATGTTGACTCATTGTGCATCCTTCTCTACATTCAATGGTAAGAATTGTCTGTCTACATTTTGATACATCTTTGGCTTCATTTGAAAAGAAATTTGGCCCATAGGGCATGGCCATCACTATGTTTTGATGCATTTTTGTGTCTACTTGTGTCACCGTTCTTTACGACTCATTGTGGCCACCATTGGAGGGTCTGTTTGAGCTCCTTTTAAGTTCTTTGGCCATGGGATTTGACAAGATTCTTTACAAAAAAATTCATGGTGAGCTCTCTTTCTCTATTTGAAAACCATTTCCCTCTCAAATAAAAGCTTTATTCAATCTTTTATCACAAAAATGATGAAGTTCTGAGGATTTTTGGGTTTGGCCATTGCATAGGCCACGACCACGCTTGTGTATTCCTCTTGTCTCTATAAAAAATGGATTTTCTTGGGCTCGACCCATGATGTAGAAATGAATGCTATTAGAAAAGAAGATAAAATCAGGAGGAAACTATGTATTTTGTCTTTGCTTTCAAGGGTTTGCAAACCCTTCATGGCCATAACCATGAGCTTTAAAATCTTCATTTTATGATCTGCTCCATTGTTGAAAACACTCAAACCCTTTTTATCTTGCATTTCGAGCTTCAAAGATGAAAACCCAAGTGGGTTTGGTGTTTTGCGAAGAATAATCTCCTCTCAGGCTATGGCCATGAGATCACTAGCTAGGGTTTCTATGCACTTTCATTTCTCATACTTTTCTGAATATGCACAAGCAACATGTTAGTTTCATTTTTTGGGTTTATGAACCCATCATGGCCACGACCATTAGTTCCATTATCTTCACCTTACACTAGCATCATCCACTAGTAATAAGATCAAAACACTTGATTTACTATGTATTTGTGTTTAGAACACAGTACCCTAAATGGGTATCACCATTTGTGAGAGAAAATTACACTCAAGCCACAACCATGAGAGTTCAGTTGAGTCCATTTTCCATTTTTTTATGAGCCTAGAATGCCTTTATCATTGCATTTTGAAGATTTTTAATGTAAACCAATGTGGATTCTCTCTTAAAGGCTCGAAATAGGCACCATTGCATTTGTTTCATTTTGAAATCCTACTCACTGTAATTTCACTAAAAGGCAGCCATGATTTCATTTAATTTGTTTGTTCTCATAATGCAGATTTATTTTAGCTTATAGATCATTCTTAATGAAACAAACTGTTGTCCTCTTTGTACTGTTTGTATCCCTCCTTTCATTGTATATATTCTTTAGCAATCACTCACCTTTCATTCTTGTTCGAGATAACCTTTCCTCTATATTCTTCATGCATTTTGTCTCCTAAACAATAAATGTTGGCATGAAATTCTGATTTATGCATAAAAGGCTTTGAGATACAATATCATGATGAAGGTGTTCTGAAGCTCCTCAAATTTCTTCAGTTACTATTGATGACTTGTAAACAAGGCATTATGTATGCCTTTTCACTATCACATTTCATGATGATGCACTCTTTATGATGATTCACTCAAGCAATTGATCAGTTATGATCTTCAATTCTTTGCACATTTAGACTTGATTGTCTTGAATGGTCAATTTATTGAGTTCCTATGGCACTTGATGTACTCCTTCAAATGCATATCTCTTTTGAGCAATTTTGGATTGTTTCCTTGCTCAACCTGTCTTGAATGTTGAGGGGCAGCATGCCAGGTCTCAACCCTTGTGGGAGCTCATTTTACACCACATGCTTTATCATATTCAAAAGAAATCAGCAACATGGTTTTTCCTATACCTACACAAGAAACAAACAATGTTATACTAAAACAATAAATTCAGAAGTTTCTCATGATATGTTCTCCTTGGTACTTTCTTGCACTCCTCTTGTCTTTTCTCAGTTGATTTCAATGCATCATAGACAATATTCTACATTACTGCTGATGGATCATGTAGGAAGGTTCATAGTCTGAGATCCAACAAAACTTTCACCCACTTGCAAGTTCATTTGGAGCACAAAAGCAATGAAAGATGCACAACTCTGAAGGCAACTCAAAGGCACAACTAGGCAATGACGATTATGTTCTTTCTTACATGCTCTTCTCCTTTTATCTTCAGTACTGTAGTGTACTCCTTTTGATTCATTATTTTAGCTATTCTTGTGGCTTGTGTGGGACACTTAATTCTCTTTTATCAATTAATACAATACAACATTTAATGCAATTCTTATTCAATTATGCATTTATATTTCTCTTGCAACAAATGTATGAAACATTGTGTGATGAATAACTTAAAATAGAATGGAAGCATCCTCCTTTAACATTTCATGCACTCCTTGCTGCAAATGATAAATGGAAACTAAAACACACCAATCCTCTTAAGAACTCAATGATTCAAATGTTTGCAATGTTAAAAAACATCTGCAGAAATAAATTGAAGCTCTTCACCTTAAAATGAACCTTAGTCAATCAGCTTTGTCAATTTGAGTTGTAGTGAAAAATTGATAATAATCTAACCTCTACTCTAATACAAATTGTTAGACACATAGGACAATTGAGAGGGGGGGTGAATCAGTTCTACATTAAAAACTTCAACACATTAATAATAATGTAGACAAATGAAATACAAACACATCCAAAAACATTCTTAATAGAACACCAAATTTTTACATGGAAAAACCATGGTGAGGATTAACTCACTATATGAAAACCAAAACCAATTACAAGAGGCTCGCTAACTGAAGGGCTCACTTCCCAGATGAATCACTATCCAAAAGAAAAGGCTCACTACCAAGGGCTCACTACCCAGGAAGATCACTTCTTTTGGATTAAAAAGAAATAGTTACAAGGAGTTTCACAACATCTGAGCAACTAAAGAAACCACCACAATGTCTCTTTACGATCTACAACCTTCATCTCACTACCTCCAGCGACTTCTAGCACACTAAACTATAGACACCTTCTACTCATTTCTTCTGGTAGTCTTAAGCATTCTTCCTTGCACTCAGATCTTAACACATGATGACATATGCATCATTCCTTGCCACACGCATATCCAAACCTTTGACCTTGCATATATATCTTTCACAACCTTGAATAAAATTCATTAGGTTTGCTTCAATGAAACATATGGACCTCAAACATGCAACCAACAAATAGGTTGGAACTAAACACCTCTATAGTGGAAAGAAGTGAGGACAGACCACACCAAGGGTTAATTAGGACCCAAATCTACACCAACACGCTACACTAGGATTCCATATACCATGAAGCTCATCCAAAAATAGTGCTAACACACCAGGTTGGCCAAGCCAACATTAACACTATCAAGCAACCAAATTCAAACTTCACCAAGGCCAAAAACATCCTACATAACATGTAGCAACATTACACAAAACCCCGGAATATTCCCACATCAACAAAATATTCAATAGTGGCCCAAACATATGACACTTAAAATACTATCATCTTATGCAACTAGTCAAACTACCACTTGGATACAACTCATGAACCAAGCCTACGGAATAGTTTAGCACTAGAAAAATAAAGGGAAGGTAGGTACAATAAATATTAGCACATTCCCAAATTTGCAAGACAAGAAACTTCAATGTAGAGAAATGTAGAGCAGTTCCATTTCTCTTAGACATCCCTCTTCACAAGCAAGAGATAGTTCAAAACATTGCCAAACATATCTTCTAGTACCACGTGATCCAAAACCTAAAACTCTAGATATAACACCTTCAAAGACCCTTGATCATCAATTTCAAACCACACAAGCACATCTTCAAGAGTGAAGAAATGTGAAGAAAAAATATAGAACACTTCCCAATCACCTTGTACAGTCTTTATACAAATTTTCTCAAAAGAACTTGGATCCCAAGTAACCCTACTACATCTACAACACCTGCACAACACTATACACACCTTCTCAACATATCCATACCAAAGGTTGACATTAATGATAACACTGATGACAACATAGTACAAAACTTTTCTCTATTTTAAGGATGTTATTGTTGGTGGGAATTCCTCATCGTCTACGCACATGGATGTAATTAATTTCCTCTTGTATGCTAGTGAGGAATCCAAGAATAATCATTTTCATGGGTAGAATACAAATCCTAATGGTTTTTTGGAAAGAAGCAATGATCTCCTAATGGTGGTGATCAATCCGAATGTGGTGGTTGATGATGATTTGTATTTGTTGGAGCACACATTAATTTGAAAATTCATGGGAGTTTGCATTTATCTCCCTTTTTCAGAGGCTTGGTCCCATAACAATTGGAATTTATAAGGGGATATGACAATTATCGTGGAAGCTAATAGTTTTTCCTTTATGGTTTTCTCTTAGTCAGTTGATGAGAATATGGTCTTCGAAGGTGGTCATTACTTTCATAATCAAGTAATGTTTTTCACCAAGCCATGACATCTAGGGTTTGATCCTATGGAAGAGATCTAGTGAAGATTCTTTTTTATATTCAGTTGTCCTAAATTCCAATGGAATTCTAGAATAAGAACAACTTGCATTCTATTTTGGTGGTTTTGGGAAAGCCTCTAGGCTTCTCCCAACAAACCCTTGATCACAAGGTAACCACCTTTTCCCATATTTGTGTGTAAATTAATTTAAATAAACCTTTGTTGGAGTCCCTTGAAATCAGGTTAGGGAGCATATGTCGGATTCAACAGGTTGACTATGAAGCCCTACCATTTCATTGTCACTCCAGTCATAACACTTGCAAAGGAATTATCCTAAACTGGGAGCTAAAAACCATCAACCTCTTGTTGGGATGCATAAAACCAAATCTAAAGAAAAGGGTAAAGCCCCAACTTAGAATGGAGGGCTTGATTCAAATGGGTTTATACCTCTGAAAGCTTGATCAAAGGCAAGGAAACCATCTCATCAAAATAATACCATACCTAAGGGGGCTCTTGATAACAAGTTTGGTGTTCTTGAAAATCTTGAAGAATCATGTACATAATGGAGCATGATCATACTTTTAGAAGTCAGGATATACAAGGCATGGGCTTAGCTTGTCATATTACTTAGGCCCGTTTTCAAAGTATGGGATCACTTGAGGCTTCAAAGGAAAGTGTAGCACCATCATCAGTTCTTGTTGAGAATTGGTCTAATGGTCAAGAGGTTGTGGGGGATCCAGAGGTAGTTATGTCTACTAACTCTCTATATGATCTCCCTCAAGAATGTATAAATGCTAAGGTAATGAATGATATGGCTTTAGATTCTAGGAAAAATAAAGATGGTAAGGGGAAAACCCCACCCCTCCTAGGTATCAAATAGAAGAGCATAAGGAAAGGGGTTATGGATAAGATGGAAAAGGTGGGGAGAAAAAAGGATATTTAAAAGATGAAGATAATAGGAGAGACCCTAATAGAATTGAGCATTGTAAAGAAACTGGAAACTCACTTTGCCTTATCACAAAAATGATTGTGATCTCATGGAATGTTTATTGATTTGAGTAGAATCCCTAGAAAAAAGGCTACTCAGGACTTGATTCATGATCATACACTTGATATTGTTTTTATCCAAGAAACTAAACTTTCAATGGACAATATGAAGAATACATCTTCCATAATTTGGAAGAGGGGTCTTTGCTAGTGTGTTGGTGTCCAAGGTTTGACTGGATTTGTTTCCTGTCTTTGGAACCCTTATTGAATCACACCTCTTTGGTGGTTGGACAACAAGAATTCACTTTCTTTATGGATATCCTATTTTGATTCAGGAGCTGTTATTCTTCTCTCAAATTTTTACATGCCTAACAATCTTTCAGGTAAGAATATGTTTTGGTATCATATTAGATTCATTCGTTCTCTTGCTCATCCTTGTCCTTGGATTTTTATAGGAGACTTCAATTATATTTTCAAATTAGAGGAAAAATGTAAGGGGTTCATTCCTCTAGATCCTTCTTCTTCCTTATCGTGTGATAATGTCTCTTCTTAAGCTGGTGGATGTGAAACCAAACAATGGTAATTTCACATGGCATAACATAAGGTGGGGAGAGGGCTCTATTTCAAAGAGACTCGATAGGTTTCTCATCTTTGATTTTTGGATTGGAAATAGTTGGGATTCTTCCTCTAAAATCTTGGGGTGGAGTGGTTCAAATCACTAGTTGATCAAGTTATCTTCCTTATTGTTCACTATGTCCAAACAACCTCCTTTTAAATATCAGCTTATGTGGTTTCATGATCATATTTTGCACCAATTGGTTTAGAAGTGGTGAGCTAAAGGGAAGCCCACTTTTTCCACTACTATGTTCTCATTTTTTAAGAGACTCCAATTTTTTAATTAAAGGCTTAAGAAATGGAATAGAACTTCCCTCAGTAATCTCTTTCAAGTGTGAAGAAGAAAGTGTAGGATCATCTTGATAGTATCACCTTCAAAATTAAGGAAGAGGGAATGATAGTGGATTTTCTTCAAAAGGATACTAGATGTTCCAAGGAACTTGTTGAATGAGAGCTATGGGAGGAGAATTTTTGGAAACAAAAATATCATATTGATTGGCTATAGGAAGGGGACAAAAATAATTTTTCTTTTCATAATTTAGTAAAAGAGTGAAGAAGTGGTAATATTATTACCTCTCTGGGTATGTACAAGATCATGATGGGCCAAAAAGTGGCGATATGTAAGTGATATGATGGCCCATATGGCTGATGACCTTTTTTTTTACCCAAAATTGATGAAACAAAAAGGGTTTTTAAAGGAAATTCCCAACTTTCCACCAATATAAATTATGCTTTACTTTGAATTTAATAAATAATTATTATTCATTTTATATTTGAATTATGATTAAAGTCTTGATTGATAAACTGATTGAAAAACATCTATAACTTCCAAACGGTATCACATTTTCTGAATCCAAAACATGTGTCACATTCTATGCTTTGCATACTATAGGATTAAAAAAAAACAAATTGAATTTCATGAAGTTTTGACCAAGTAAAGGTGGTCAAACATACAAGTTTTTTTATTTTCTAAAGTTGTAATAAAAAAATCATAATTAATTATTTACTTGGAAAAAAATTACAAAAAAATATGCATCACATCGAGACATGAGTCCTCTACTTATATCTAAAATATTATAAAAAAATATTATCATTTTATTGTGGTTAGGGTGGTCAGACAAACACCTACTTATTTTTTCCCTAAAATTTAAGTACTACTACATTGAAATTTCAAATTTTCACCAAATAGATTTTAAAAAAAAAAAAACCTAGTAGTTTAGAAACTACATTCAATTTGCTACAGGTTCTATTCTCACATATTTTTGAAATAATATAGATAACTTATTCATTTTTTTACGTCAAGTTTCCTAACTCTGATTTTTTGAATTTTCATCACCACTTAAGGGCCTATTTTTTTCATGATGATCTTGCACATACCCCTCTTATATTAGCCCAAGACAAATAATTAAATTCTTTTCAACCTATCTCAAAGGAGGTGGTAAGCTTCTACCCTTCTCTATTTTTAGAGGATGGTCCACTTACTCTAGTAAAGGAGAAGCTCTTCCTAGACTGTATTCCCTTTGTGGTCTCAAAGGAGATGGATAACTCCCTTTTAGAGCTTGTATCTTTAGAGGAGCTTGAAAATATTGTGTTTTAGATGAAGAAAGGAAAGGCTCCCGGGCTTGATGGTTTTACTATAGAGTTTTTCCAAGAGTTTTGGGATATCCTTAAATCAAACTTGTTGGAGGTGGTTCTTGAATCTCAAAACAACAACCAGAGGCTTAAATCCATTAATTCCAACTTTCTTGCTTTAATTCCTAAAAAACAAGGAATATTTTCCTGAAGCCTATTGCCTTGTGTTATGTGACCTTCTAGATCATAACTAAGTTGATAGAGTTGAGAGGATGAAAAATTGTTTGGGTCTCTTGATTTTTCTAGAACATGGGGGTTTTGTTAAAGGTCATCAAATTTTTGATGGTATTTTGGTGGTGGTTGAGTCTATCCACTCCATGTCCACTTCCAAGGATAAGGCCATGTTCATTAAATTGGATATGTCTAAAGCCTATGACATGGCCAGGTGGTCTTTCATCCAACGTGTGCTTTTGGATTTTGGGTTCCATTAAGAGAAGGTCTCTTGGGTGATGAGATATGTGACTTCTACCTCATTTTTTGTTATGGTTAATGGATCCCCCTCACCTACATTTTTTTATTCTCAAGGACTCAGGCAAGGAGACCCTATTTTCCCTTACATGTTTATTTTAATGGACAAGGGCCTTAGTAGGTTGTTGAAAAGGCATAAGGAAAGGGGCCTAGTTCATGGTTGGAGTTGGGTGTGACATTTGGATTCTCAGAATTCCCTCTAATTTGTGGATGAAACTTATTTGATGGGTCTTGCTAAAATATAAGAGGTAGTTAATTTCAAGAAAGCTCTTGATATATACTTGGTTGTGTTTGGTCAACAGATTAATGAGGGCAAGTCTAGCATCATTTTCTTCAATACTCCTATATTGATCCAAAATAGAATTGCTAGCATTCTTCGTTTCTAAATTGGAATACTTCCTATGGAATATTTGGGTATCCCCCTTTGTGTTGGCACTTTGAATAGGAATCATTGGTAGAAGATCCTAGACAAATTTTGATCAAAGGTTAATCATTGGACTTTTTGATGGGTCTCCTTTGTAGGAAGGTTGGATCTTCTAACTTCTATCCTACAAGATCTTCCTTTTTACATTTTCATGGTTTTATTTTCCTCTAAGAAATTCCTTAAGGAGCATGACACCCTTGCCAAGTAATTTTTATGGGCTAGAAATATTGAGAATTAGAAGTGGAGCCTAATGAGCTAGGACTAGGTGTGCAAACCAAAGGAGAATGGAGGTTTGAGTCTTAGGCAATCTAGACTCAATAGTCAAGCCAAGTAATTTTTATGGGCTAGAAATATTGAGAATTAGAAGTGGAGCCTAGTGAGCTAGGACTAGGTGTGCAAACCAAAGGAGAATGGAAGTTTGAGTCTTAGGAATTCTGGACTCAATAGTCAAGCCTTCCTTGAAAAATTATATTGGAGGTGGTTCACATTTTTGGATGAGCTTTGGGAACACATTCTTAACCACAAATATTTAGGTGGAGTTGAAAAGGTGGACATTCCACAAATGGAATTAACATGAAAGTGTTCTATAATCTAGAGCACTATGAAAAGGGGAGCCACTCTCATTAAGGATGGTCTTTTTTGGATTATTCATAAATAAAAACAAGCCCTTTTCTAGATTGATTCTTGGGATGGACACCCACCTATCCTTTCTTCTCATCCCAATCTTCATGCTTTGAGTGAAATTTTTGTTGTAGCTAGGTGGTCTAGCATGGATAGATTTAAATGCTCTACTTCATCATAGAACTATTTGGTGTATCAATGATGTCATTCAATAGATTAGCCTAGAGGATATTCCCAAGAGGAATGAGATTCTTTGGCCTCTATTCTAGTTGAGTAACCTTTTTGTTCTTCAAAGGAGAAGGATTTGCTTGCTTGGGGCCATGATTCTAAAGGGAAGTATTTGGTGGCTCAAGGCTATGCTGCTTTGGAATTTCAACAAGGGAACTTGAGAGTGTGTCCTTGGTGAAAATGTATTTGGAATAAAATTGGGTGGCTTAAGTGCAACATGTTCATGTGGTTTTTGGGTCAAAATAAATGTCTTACTTGGATGAATATTAAGAAATGAGGCTTTTGTGCCCCTTTGCTTTGTTTTCTATGTGGCCATAGTGGACAAAGTTATAACCATATTTTCATTTAATGTTTTTTCTTGGTTGAAGATTGGAGGCTTTGGTGGAAGCTTTGGAGGAGACCTTTTATGAAGTCTTCATCTTTGCATGATTTCTAGGAGAATCTAGGTCTACCTTTAGCTTGTGATTTTTTTCCTTCCCTTATAATTTGGGAGATCTAGTTGGAGAGAAATCAATGGATCTTCCAGGAGTGTATCAAGTGTTTCTTAAGGTCTAGTATAAGGTAAAGAGTATGCTTAAAGAAACTATTGAAGGTAAGTTTGGGGGAGTCTCTATCATTAGCAGATGCTTGTACTACTACCCTCTTTGAGCTCTCTCTACCCATTGCTTCTCAAGTTTTTCTGGGATATAGGCAGAAGCTTTCTAGGAAGGTGAATCGATCGAGAAAGTGGATTCCTCCCCTTGAGGGCTTCTTCAAAATTAATACTGATGGTTTTGCTCACAGTAACCCAAGCTCAATTAGGATTGGTGGAGTGGGATGAGATAGTAGGTGATCTATTCATTTTTTTTTTTTTCACTTACATGGGGGTGTATTCTAATAATCAGATAGAGGCTTGGGCTATTCTTAAGGTTTTGGAGAAAGGTTGTGAGCTAAGATGGAAGAAGGTGGTTTGTAAAATAGACTCCATAATTTTGGTTTCTTTTCTTAATAAAAGAAATTTCCTAAATTTTTCATTGAGACTAGTTGTGACAACCAAAAAAATCCTCAATTTTGCTTCACACTTTAACACTATTTCCATTATTCATATTCCTAGGGAATGAAACAAAGTTACCGACTATCTAGCTAAATGGGCCTTTAATGGAACGGGGATGTGGAATGTGTTGTACTGGAGCCAGTTAGATCAGAAAAAAAAAAAAAAAAAGTGGATTCAAACTCTTCATGAGGATCAAAATGATTAGATGTGAGTGTTTGAGCTAGTTGGTTGCTCTTTGTGGTAGTGGGGTTTAGTGGCATGTTTATTTTTTGGATTTTTTGCATTTTTTTTCTCTCTCAAACCTAACTCTTGAATTGTTTTTGATGACTTCGGTCTTCTGATTCACCTGTTGTATTGGTTTGCTTTCCTTTGAATAAAATTTTCACCTCTTTTTAAAAAAAAGTGCACTTGCACATTTTTTAAAATAATCATTGAAACTTTATGGTGGGTTAAAAGACCAAAACAAAATAATCGGTTGGGTTTTCCTCCTTCCTACAAAATCTTAAAGGACATTAAACAAAATCTTAAAGGACATTAAAATATTATAAGTGTCAAAAAGTTCTTATAGATTAAATGTTGCCTTATTTTTATTAATAAATAAAATAATCATTGAAACTTTATGGTGGGTTAAAAAGACCAAAACAACATAATCGGTTGGGTTTTCCTCCTTCCTACAAAATCTTAAAGGACATTAAAATATTATAAGTGTCAAAAAATTCTTATAGATTAAATGTTGCCTTATTTTTATTAATAAATTAAATTTCATGACTATAAATATTATTTATAGAGATTATTTCAAAATTGAAAAAAAAAAAACATATTAATAATCCATATAACTAATTGCTGCTTAATTATTAAAGCAGAGAAGGTTTAAAAAAAATAAAAAATCAATAAAACATATAATTTAAATATCTCCATAAAAAACACAACGCTGAAATCCCATAATATGATTTATAGATTGAAATAATTCACCAAACAATTATTTTTCAGAAATGCTTTTTCTTAAATGATCATTAGTTAAAACATACTCTTAAGTAATCACAAATAAGCAATCCACACACTAGAACCTTAAAAGAAATATATTGCTGACTAACTAATACAGAAGACATAGAAATTGGATCGAATAATATAGTTCACTAAAATTAAATAAATAATAGAAAGAGCCTACAATTCAAAAATTATTATCAATTATCAGTAGTCCTTATCAACAGACATGGCATAACAATTCACCAAGTGGCTATTTCTTTTGTTGTGGCAACGGTAGAATTTGACACAGGGAATACAAGAACAACTTCGATAACAGTAGACAAATGGGACTACTTAGCAAACTTCAATCCAGCCTGCCTTTTACTTTTACTAGATAGAGACAGAGAGAAGAGCATCTAAATATGCAAATATAACTGAATTGTACAAGTTGCCACCCAAATCTTACATTCTGGCTTTGGCAATAACAGTGACATCTCTACCATTGAGATCTATTGAGCCCAAATTTCCATTCCATGTATCCCCTTTGAACTGGTCTTCTGTCACTCCTGAAGATGAAACATGTATAAGCTCACACAGCTTTTCAATTTATCAAAAAATTCTCTAATTCTCTATGAATATTGGAGAAACATAATAGTTGCTAAAAGTGGAAGCTACATTAAAATTTAACTAGAAAACATTACCTTTACCCATGGAAGCAGTTGCAGAAATACCACCTTGCACAGTCTTGAGAAGAGAATCATAATAATTAGCACCAGACCACTTCTGATGGGCAAGTGTATCAACTCCATTCATCCTTTCCTGCCTCTGAATCTGCTGCACATAAGCCAACATACCCCTCTGAGCATAATCTCTGGCAAAAGTATCAATAACCAGTGAATTGGCATGGAATCCAGCCAGAGTGATGAACTGCCAACAGAATCCCATCTGGGCTATCTGTGGAATGAAGTTTTGCATCTGCTCATCGCTCATGCGAGCAGCGTCCCAATTGAAGGAAGGTGAGAGATTGTAGGCCAACATGATCTCAGGATGCTTAGATTTCACACCTTGTGCGAACTCCTTGCATTCCACCAAATCAGGGCTTGAGGTCTCCATCCAAATGAGATCTGCATGGGGAGCGAAGGCCCAACCCCTCATAACAGCAGCCTTCACAGAGCCTTGGAACCTATAAAACCCTTCTCTAGTCCTTGGAAGATCCCAATCCCAAAAAACATTGGACACTCCCAGTCGTTCAGCCAGCTCTCTGGCCTCAAAATGGGACAGAGTATCAACCTTATCGAACCACAGATTAATCCTGTTACTCTTCTCCTTCTCCTGGATGTTCATGTTCCTAAGGGCATCCCCTACAAGCTCTGAGAACGGTCTCAGATTTGCCATGCCCATCCATCTGTCTTCCACTGTCTGCAAGTCGTTACCAGTCTTGCCATTTGCCATGGCCTCTGCCAACACTGCAGCCAGAGGCTTACCCTTAAGCCTAGGGTTGGTGACCCCCAAAATAAAAGGATGGTCCCTACCATCAACATTAGACTGAATCAAGGTAGCAGCCACAGCATCAGTTCTAGCCACCAGAACAGTCTCTACACCCATTATATCAAACTGCAACCTAGCAGCCACCAGTCTGTTGATGTGCTCTGAAGTGGAAACCAATACCTTCCCTGCCATATGACCACACTTTTTTGTCACAGACGATTGATCTTCAATGTGCACCCCTGCTGCACCTCTTTCCACAAACAGCTTACAAAGCTTTATTGTTGCAGTTGTACCTCCAAAACCAGTGTCCCCATCTGCAATTATGGGCTTAAGGTAATCAACATAAGAAGTCCTGGCCCTTTCTTCTCTGCTCATATTCATTCTGGCTTCCTTCTGTTTTCTGTCATGGAACTGCTGAGCGAAGAAGAGGTGTTCTACTTTGTTAGGGACAGTGTCATAGGGATAGTCTGCCAGATCAGGGCCTGGCTCGTTAGTGGAAGTATGTGTGGAAGAACACTGCCAGCCAGAGACATAGATAGAGTCCAAGTATTTGGCCATCATGGCCACCTGGACAGGGTCCAGGCACCCAAATGTTCGAGAGGCCGTTTTGTTGGCTTGGTGGGTTTTCAAAGTACTCCATAGCTTTTTGGCCAAGGAGTTTGAGGCATAGCTTTGGCGCATGGTGCCCCTCAAACGAACGACGTCCCTTGCAGTGTAGGGTCTCCTTGTGAGCTGGAATCGATCAGATGCCCACCATGCTTTCATTTCTGCTACTTCTGCTTCAAAGCTTGCTTCCTCCTCCATCATCTACAAAATAAAATCAGCTTGCAACTTTTTATAGAATTGCAGAGTATTCTAATTACAGTTTCATGTTACCTCATGAAGTTGAGCTTCTCACATTCAGGTGTTTTAATACACTCAAGCATCTTCTTTTAATGATTTCAATTTCACATGACATATTTGAGAGGAGATCTTGGAGTAGAATTTCTAACAATCAGAATCTTTACACCTCTAGGAACCAAAGAAAAGAATAACATAATCAAAACTTCTTATTCCAGCCAATTCTCTTAGTGGCATGGATACTAGACCTACTTAGAAAGAAAAGCTTTAGACAGTGGTGACAGGACTTATAATCACACGCATTTCTTTCCCAATGAATATCAAATTGTTGACTTTAGTTGATTAGTTGACAATAACTTAAGTGTTTAGTTATTTTGAAGCATATCATCATCAATCCATTATCTGTGGTTTTTTAATTTTGTATTGAAGAATACAGAATATAATGAATGAACAGCTTCCAAAAGGTGGTTGAGAATAAGAGAAATCATCACAACATATACTATCAGTCAAGGAAAAGCTGCCACAAATAAACCAGATAGCCCAGGACTAGCTGAGGCAAACAACAACAAAGAAAAGAAAAAACTCATATAAGCCAGTATACTGAATACATTCAAATTAACAAGACTCATCCCAGATAACAAAACACTCTTTAAAATTGTGGTTGGCAAGGCTTGAAGTTACAAGATTTTCCCTTCCTTTTGTTGTTATTATCTGTAGTTGATAATAACTTCGTTTATTTTTTATTTTTTCACTGTAATGAATGTCTTTCTAATGCTATAATCAGGTTTATAGCTCTGGGACTTCTAGGGACTACCATATCTTATCTTCGTTTGACATACATTTAAGAAAATACAGAAAAACCTATTCAAAGTTCTATAATAGAAAACCGCGTAGTACCACCAACTTAATGTACAGTACTACAAGTTCTGAATTCCCAAACATAATATCAAGTATTTTCTCAAAGGGAAGTTATATAATTTGTGGGAGAAACTAGGAAAAAAAGGTCAAAGAAACCAACAAAAACGTTCTCCAAACATGAACAAGAATTAACTCTTTTAAGGAGCTCAAAATCAAACAAAAACAATCCCACATACCATTGAAGCTGATGCAGAAACGTTGCTAGCCATGATCATGATGATGATGACGATGAAGAAGCGTAACAGAAGAAGAATTAAAACTACCCAATGCCTAAAACAAATTCTACCAGTCTACCAAAAGAATTGCAAATACAACACAAGAAAGATGGTCAGGCAGGAATGCAATCATTCCTATTTATAACATCCAAAATGTGGATAAGCAATCAGAAACAACGTGCTATCCATCCCCAATCGCCACAAACAGACGCAACTCCATTCATTCTTCCACGTAGAAAAGCAGTGTTAATTTATCGTGCTTGACGTCCATTATACATCTTCTTTTGCAATTACTTTCCTTCATCTTTTTGAAACTTGTGTACAACGTTTCGCAAGAATCCAAATTTATGGTAATCTGTACCAGCGTGAGTATTCTATTTTTAGCTCCCTTTACGGCAACTACCTCATGAATTTACAAGATTTCTATATTTAGAGTGCCTATATTATAATAATCTGAGATGGAACCCTTAATTATCATCCAAATACACGCTATCAGGTGAGTTTGCAGTGTTTTGACTGTAAATTATTGTGATGCTTAAGTGGAGGTGTGCATTTAGTTTAAATATCATTTATGGATAGAATTTGAGTTTATTGCATTCAATTTACAGAGGGGTTTAAATATTTTTATAGAAGATTTTATATTATTTAGATTACTTCATATAAAAATATGAATCTGTATTGATATTTTATGATAGATTTCATTTTATCAAAATTGTAGCACAATTCCAGTCTTATTTTTTATATCATATTTTGAAAGTTTGAATCTTTATAAATGAGATAATAAAAAAATATACTATCAATTTAATTATTAGCACTTGCATCTAAAGGAGGTTCAAGGATTATGCTGATAGAAAACTATATGTTTGTTAATGTGTTAGAGAGGCATGGATCAAATTCTAGTTGCATGTGGTTGGATTAAACAATTACTAATAAGTACTAAATAATGAAATGAAATAAACTTAGACAAATTTAGATTTTTTCCTTAAAAAAATTAAGTATTATCTGATTATGAAATATATGCATACAGATTTAAAACATAAAGTAATGCAAATGAAAAAATAAAGTTGACATCAAATCCACAAAAAACATTAAAATGGAAATAGAATGTTCTCATCCATTTGTCAATCAATATTTATCTGGTTTTTATGTGATAAGTGAGATTTTGGAGACTTTTACTTGATAGTTTGGAGGCTTTTATCATTAAATGGTAGCTAGTTTACCATTAAATGACAGTTGAAAGTTGTTTTCCAATGTCTCAATAGCGATTTGCAGGTGTGAGACTTGTTTCAGGCTCAAATCTCATACTATATGTAGCCTATTGACTAAAGAGACAAATATTTTCTAGGCTGTATATTTTATTTAATTCAAATAAAATTAATTTTGATGTTTCTAGATTTGATTGTGTGTCAATTTTGATACAAAAGCTCCCACACAATCAAATTCAGAAACAACAAAATTAATAATAATAATATAAATTATAAAAATCTAATAACATTCATCAAATGATTCAAAAATTCTATCTTATATTTATATATGCAAACCAGTCGGTTGAATCTTTAACTAACAATCTATTTAGCTAAGTCAGTATGGATTTATATCAGATAAAATGTAATACATTGTAATCAGTCGAATACAATTAACGTGCCAGATGTTTAAACACAGCCTATTTAATGGAGAGCTTTGTCATAATTTGAGATTTGAGATTTGTAACGACCTAACTGCCTTCTATGCAGAAGTGGGATAACTTAATAGTAAAGGTTGCTGACAACAAACTCATCGGTAAGCTTTTATGGATAAGTCCTGAGCCTGAAAATGATGAATAATTCATAAAATTTAAAGCTTCACCGCCCTCTTCTGTAAAGTTCCAACGTAGCAAGGGATTATACTTTTTGCACACTTGGCTCTAATGCATGCACGACTGACAATTTATACTATAATGATTTAATATTGTAGATTCGATGCTTATCACCTGCAACTTGTAAGGATCGGGCAATAAGTTTAATATTTTTCCTAGATATGAGTGTGGAGGAATCTGATGGGTATGTATATAACTTTTCGAGAGGAAATAATTGAATAGTAATAAAATTTTAAGGTTAATTAAAGTATTGAGATTTTATTGTGAAGATTTAAGTTCAAATTTTTAAAGAGATATTTAAAAAAATGATTATTTAAGTGGTTGATTTTTTTATGAATAGACATTAATCTATATTAATAGTAAAGATGAAAATGTATATTCACAAAAAAAAGGTGGGTGGCAAGAAGGCACACTTTGAGTGTCACATGGGTAGCGTCTAGAAAATCAAAAAAACCAATTGTCACATGGGCCTAGCTCATAAGTTCATCATTACAATCATAAAATAAAAGGTCATTAAGCAGCCAGAGCAATACCAACAGAGTTAGGAGGATCTCTTTCATCCAAGTTTTTTTCCCATACATCAACGGGGTTTGGAGTGATGTTGGGAGGAGGACCCCAACCATCATCATCATCTTTATCTTTATCTTCTTTATCCTCACGTTGGGGCGAGATTGCAAGTGCTAGATGTGGAAAACACTTTGCAGAGTCTGGCCATCCAGAGCCAGAGGCAGGATTATCATCAGAGGGCCACCTGGAACTGCCACCGCTGCTCCTTACCACTCCTCCAGTGGGCCACCCTTGGCCAGCCTACGGAGGAGGAGAACGAGACCGTCAAGAAAGGCGAGAACCATGCCGAAGAGGAGGCTAAGAGCGGGGGCGAGCAAAGCCACTCTGTTGTCGGCCCGAGAAGGCAACCAACCATAGGAAGGGGTAGGTGAAGCGAGCACCCGAGCCACAGTGCACGGGGCATTGCTCAATGATCCAAAAACACCTGAAGGTGAGTCACCTCAAGCGCAACCTTGTTTGCTTGAATTTGAATTTGCAAGAGAACATTAGAATAAATAATAGCTTTAGAATACAAAGAAATATTTCTATCCATATGGGTTTTCGCAAATATGCAGGCATTTCTATCTTTCCAAATACTAAAGAGGATTTTCACTTTGAAAGTGTGCCAAAGTTGGGTATACTTAGTACGAAGACTGGGTGAGTTTCCCAGCAAAGCCATATGCCAGGAGAAGGGCTTCGATATGAAAGGCCGAAAGAGGTCATGAATCCACGTCCAAAATTGCTGAGTTGTAGTACAAAATGAGAAGAAATGCTTAAAAGACTTAGATTGCCCACAAAAAGGGCACTGAGGGTCTTGCACCCCCAAGTGGACAAATCGAGACGCCATAGGCAAGCCTTGGAAAAGAATACACCAAGTAAAGTGGGCAAGCTTCAGCTTAACACTTGCAAACCAAATAACAGAGAATATTTTTCATCAGACATGAGCAGAGGATTGAAGAAGCCATCTTTGGTTAGGACTGTCAATCATTAGAAAATGCAGCGATAACCACATATAGCCAAGCCGAGGCTTGTAATTCCTAAAAGGGGTGTCTGGATACCACTTCCAGTCCTTCCACCGAGGATTGGACCCATGAATTCCCACTTTATGAAGACAATTTGTAGGAATAACGCTCACTAGACCATCATAAGTATCACGGTCCTAGTTCTGAAGCTTGTAAAGCAAACAAAAATCCTCCCACAACATAATGCACATTGTGAGTCTGTGAAACAGATGCTGCAAGGTTTGAATTCCTTTCTTGTTGAATCTTAACGCCTTAAGCCAAGGCGACTTGTCCAAAGGCTAAGCATTACTTGCAAAGAGAGGCGACCACCAAACATTTTGTTGATTGAGAAAAAGCCCATCACAGAAACTAGATCCAACCCAACAGAGCCAAGGTTTAATTGCCTCCTAAGCTTTCCAAATGCTCTTAGCCATGAAAGTACCCACAATCTAGACTGGATCCTTCATGACCAGAAGGGTTTGAAAACCAATCCTCTTCTAGGTAGGTCTATGAACTGGAAAGTCGAACTGAATATAATTCTCGAGGAAAATTTTCTAGGCTTCATCTCTAGTAAGAGCTCTAATTATCCATTTCACATACAAGACAATCCCTTGTCGTTGAGTGGAGAGCAGACCAAGCCCTTAGATTCTTTGGGAAGGAAACATAATTCTCAGGCCACATGGTGAAATCTTCTATGGGTCTCCATAGAGGCCCAAAGAAAGTCTCAAAGCAATTTTTCAAGCCTAGCATAGGAAACTTTCAAGGGAGCCCAACAAGAGGAGTAATATACATGAGTGACCACCAGAATCTTCGAGCACACTTGGAATTTCTCACCAAAGAGAGAGGTTTAGTGATCCAATAGGCCAAATTTTGCTCAATCTTGGAGAGAAAAACTTGCCACAACTCAGCTGGAGAAGCCTGGAAGGCAAAGGGAATGCCCACAAGCCTAAATATTTTCCCTGGCCCAATCCATTTCCAACTGTACTGCTAGAGCCAGTGAGGAGTCACGGGAAAAATGGACTGCCTGTAGCATAATTTTTTATGCCACTGGATAACAAAGACAGACACAAGACAAACGATGCTCAAACAATCCAGGGCCACCTTAATATTGTTTTCTTCCTCCAAAAGGGTGAGGAAGGATTCATTAGCAAAATGGCCATTCACACGTTGAGCTTGGGAGTTGGGAAGAGTGATGCCTTTGACATTCCATTGAGAGACCACATTGGCCACCAAATAGCCAAACCCTTCGGTAGTAAGCACATAAAGGGAGGGAGCAAGTAGGCATCCTTGTTGAATGGAACGGAAAAGACTAAAGGCATGAGACTAACGACCATTAATAGAGATACAAGCAGAGGCATTTGAAAAAAAAATTGGATAGCCTGAATGAAGTTAGGCCCAAACCCCAAGGCTTTCAACATGGCCAAAATAAAGGGCCACTCAATGCAGTCATAAGCTTTAGGAAATTCTATCTTGAGAAAAATAGCTTTTCAGTTCAAGTGTTTGGCCGACTCCATACCTTCCCACACAACAATGATATTATCTAGAATAAATTTGTACTTGATGAAACCAGTTTGTTTCGGGCACACAATCAAGGTAGAAGATGGAAAAATTTCAAAGCCAGTGCTTTGGCGATGATTTTATAAGAGATATTGAGGAGTATGATATCTAGACCTCCAGTTGCAAATATCCTCAGGATCTCCAAGCTTAGGTATGAATTTAATATTTCCTTTGTTAATTATATTACCCAAGGATTTGTAATGAAAAACCTCAAGATGGACCTTATGCAAATCGTTGCCAACACAATCCCAAAGGGCCTTATAGAACTCACAAGGGAAACCATCAATCCCAAGGGCCTTTCTATCAACCATGGACTTGACGACTTCCTTCAAATCTTCAACTGTGAGTAATTTCTCACAAAAATTTCTCTGGGCTGAAGAAAGACTATGTGGCACAACAATAAGACAATCCTAAAGGACTTGTTATCACTCTGGTGTGTATTCTTGAGCAGTGAATAATTGCTCATAATGATGTACAAAGGCCTGGAGAATGTCAGGTAGCTTAGAAAGTACCTAGGATCCCTCTTTGATTTTCTTGATGTCAAGAGAAGAGTGCCTGGCATGTAGGGCCAAAAAAAACTCCTTGAAGGCACAATTGCCAATCTTTAACTAGTGTAACCTAGCTTTGATTTGTGTACCTCTGGCAACATAATTGTCTACAACTTTCTTGTTGTGTCTTAATTTTTCCACCATGACTTGCAATGATGGAGAAAAAGGGCTAGCCGCTAGAGCCTCGGTAGTTGAGCGAAGGTCAACTGTAGTAGCCTCATAATACTATTGGCAAAAAATGGCTAGTTGGTGCCCATAAATGCATAAAAATCTTGTCGTACAATTGATAGGGGTATGTGCAGGATCATGATGGGCCAAAAAGTGGCAATGAGAAAAAAATCACGTTTTGGATCGACTCAAAAATTCGGAAATGGCGAGTTGACTTTTCTAGGTTCGGGTGTCAGTACATTTACCCGAACCAAAAACCAAACCCAGTTTCCACAAATCGGATATCCGATTTCTAGAAACATTAAAAAAACAACCGACTCTTAGAACTTCATTTCTCATAGTTTGCACGTGGGCGCACAAGGAAAAACCAAAATCCGATATCCGATTTCAAAGGTAAGTATTTGGTTTTTTCAATCTTGTAATCGATTTTTCAAGTAGATTCTCTTAAGTTTAAGTAGGTTTTATTAATTTTTTTTCAAAAATAGGGTTTTCTATTGATTTTTTAAAAAAACTAGAGTTTACATTGATTTTTTATTAAAAATTAATGTTTTGAAATGGATCTTGATTAAAAATTAGTGTTGTTGATGTATTTTAATCAAAAATTAGAGTTTGTTATTGATTTTTGTGAAAAAATATGGTTTTTTTTGGATTTTTATTAAAAACTAAGTTTTTTTACAATAATTTCATTTATATTGTGTTATTTCAATTAGTTTAATTAGTTTTTAACTTTAATTAGGTATTATGGCTGTGAATGAAAATCCACAAATGCTAAACGCTCCACCACCTCCGCAGCCACCAATTGAAGACTTAATTGGTGAAAAATTGGGGCAATTGAGGGGCATTTGTGAAATTTATAAGACAATGCCTCGATTGAGAGATATGACAAACACATTGAAGGAAATAATTAAAAATATAGAAACCCTCTCCACCCAACATAATTCCTTTTATTCGTGGCGAGAAGACATGAGGGAATATTATCGATGTGGATTGTCTTACGATGATGTGAAAGATCTCCAAATAACCAAATCCCAAATAGCCTCTTTATTCATTGACCCCCGCACTGGTTTGCCAGTGAATGTTAATAAAAAATTTTTTCCATAAAATGGTGTATGCATAGGGATATTGTAGCTAACTTTTGAGATCATTGGTGTATGGTTTTTGATAAACCACCAAACAATAATTCCGATATACCATTTTACTTTATTAAAATATTATATGCTGAGTTTGTGTTAGGGCATCATGTCAATTACTTTGACATTAAACCCTTCTAGGGCGTCGGTGGAGGTATGCCCCAAGATAGACCAAGGGTAGTTAGAGTAGTCCCACGCCCAAATGTTCCCCTTCCTCCGCCACCTCCAATATATCATCTAGAGATTATCCAGGATGCATCCACACAGACTATTCAAGCTATTCACTCTTTGAGTGGTCATTTGGTTTCACATGCTTCTACAGTAGCTCAACCGCATTTTGGTGATGTTGGCGAAGGCTCGAGTGCTACTACATCATCCTCCTCAGATCCACATATTTGTGTGCCACATACTTGCACTATGTGCCACCAGATATGTTTGGGTCCTCTTGTACAACCCGTTGAGCATCCCTTGGACACTTCTGATTATGACCTCCATGATGTGGACATTATAGATCAGTCGTAGGGGAGTGGAGCGCACCCTACAGAGTCCTCTCCTACTAGAGAGGGAGATGCTGGAATAGTGACACAGGTAAGATTTAAATTGTAATTTCATAACTTGCATTTGTTTTTAAATGAATATTAATAAGAGATAGTATCAAGTACTAATATTTATTTACATGGTCTATTTAACAGTTGATGTCTAAGGAGGAGCTCACACGGGTGACTGATAGTACCCTTAGGGCCATTTCATTTGGCTTGGACACACACACAGTATATGTTTTCGCACTCGATTGTTTACATTTTATATTATATACTTGCTTGTGATTTGGATTGTCATTAATGAAATTATATAATAACTTATATGTTTATCTTGTTTTCCTCCTATAGGAAATACCTAGTGCGAGTGAGGTGCAACCTCGTCTAGACTATGGAGGCGCAAATCTAGATAAGGGGAAGGTAATTGAACTCAAATTGGATTGAATTAATATTTTTAAGATCTTATATTGATTATACATACATCAACATAGATTGGTAGTTTCATATGTACTTGTCAATTTTATGTACAGTCAATTATAAGCTATACAGATATGTTGACAAGGGACACACTGCCCAAAGGAGTAGGTATTGGAACACCTCAAGGAGTAGGTGTTGAAACACCTCAAGGAGGAGGTGTCGAAACACCTAAAGGAGATAAAGAAAAAGATCAACCTAAAGAGGTATGTGCTTATTCTATTTTGTGTTTGGTAAATAAGTTCCTATTACCAATAATCGTATGCTAACTTGGATCAATTTTATGTTTTTGTTCACATATATAGATTGGCATTTCAAAAGTTGATTTGGTATATTCTAGGACTCCTGACCCTTTCAAGAGACGTATATTTCAGGTAATCAAGATTTCAATTTTAGAGTTCAATTAAAATTCAATGTATATTGATTTTGATGTTAATTATTCAATTTTAAATTATATAGTATAACTAATCTCAATCGTGGTTTGAATTTTTCTTATGCAGCTACCTTCAGAGCCAACGAGTGCTTCAAAGAGGCTCCATTGTGATGATCCACCAGTAGTTTAGGATGAGATAAACATTTTGGCATGTAAATTTTGAATACATATTGAGATGGGATATGCCACATTTTGTAAAACTTTGTTTGAGTTGGCATCGATGCCATTTTTGTATATGGACATACAGTTGATTATTGGATAATTTGATATACAGAAGTTGACAATCAAAATTTAATTTGTTCCTCATGTGCATGATTAAACTCTTTGAAAATTTTATCTTGAGCAATGGTTAAATATCAATGTACAATAGCTTAAAACTGAATGGTTATATTATGTAGTTTATATTTATATCACTGATTACATTGCATTACACATCTTTCAAACTCAAATCATTACTTCACATTGCATAACTAACAACTAGATGTTCATAGATGAAAAATTTTCAATTACAATATAGTTCTTACAAAGTCAACCTAAGCAGTTATGCAATTACTTCACATTGCATAACTAAAAACTATGAGTAGTTGTCAATTGCATTTGTTTGTCATTGAATTCTATGAGACCACATTTCTTTGAAGCTTTTTTTCAAATAGGCCACTGTCTTGTCTATGCTACCACATTTTTCATACATGATAGCGATCACATTAAGTTGTAATAAATTAAGTGATAGCTTATGGCTATTTAATTTATACTCATTTTATTTAAATGGATGAGGTCGACCTTCCTTGATATTATTTTGTAATTTATTATTTTCAAGAGAGGCCAACCTCCTTGAAGAGTCACCTTATTTTGTATAAATATGAGGTGATGTTTGTTCATTTCCTCAATCAAGTTCATTCGGCATAATTTGCATTCCAAGTAAAAGTTTGTACTTGAGTAGCAGCACTTCATCATGCAGCAGCAAGCTGATTTCAAGGAGAAGCATATTCGATTGTATCTTTGCATCTAGGAGAGGTGCTATTATTCATTGTATCAAATTTAGCCATGAGCTGGGCCTGAGTTGTAAGCAAATTTCTTGTTGTGTTTATTGTCTTATGTGTTTCATTTTTTTAGTGCTTTCAGTTGTATTACCTAATCTCTAAGTTGAAGATAGCGAGAGAAATGGTCATATTGTTGATGACAAAGATTTGACCATGTTGGATCTTAATGGTCTTCCTTCATCTTGGGAGTCTAACATTCAAGGAATCAGCGTGAGATCGAAACTTCCCAAGTTTGATCGATTGAGGGCTGACTGTATTCAAGAGGAGTGAAGGTTGGTTACGAGAGGTATTGGACGAAGCCTTACAAATGAAGACATTCATGTTCTTTCCACTCAATCCTCGAAGAAGGAAGGAAAAGGAGGAAAGAAAAGATGCTTCAAGAGGAATGGAGATAAAGGGTCAGATGGTGCTCCTGCATTCAAGAAGAAGTGGGACCTTTATCATGTTCACTGGGATACGATTTTTTCAAAGTTAGTCAACTTGGATTTAACATTGGTAGCTCCGTAAACCTATTCAGAATAGAGTGATCTGAAGAGGACATCCCTAAATCTCTACAGAGGTGTAAAGTTGCAAAGTGGTGCAACTTTCATTCTCGAACTCGTACGACCCAATGAAATATTCCAACATGTCCGGATGGGTACATTTACGTTAGGTATGGTTCTCTTTTGCGCCCAAATACGCCGAATCGCTCTGAGCTACATTGGAGTAGCGTTTTCCCTTAAGAGTCCAAAGTGCTAAAAGGCAGCAATCTTTGATGGAGTATTTCTGGGAAACCGTGATTCTTACAAACTCTTCGTCTAAGGATATGGGATCGTGTTGAGACCATCTACAATAACCTCTCTCATTTTTTTCTATCTCGAAGGCATTTTTCCATGGTGATGAGTTTTCAGTTGAGGGAAAAGTTGCCAGATGCAAGTAGTGTAAAGTTGCAAAATGGTGCAACTTTCATTCTCGAACTCATACGACCTAATGGACTGTTCCAACACATTCGGATGGGTACATTTATGTTAGGTATGGTTCTCTTTTGCACCCAAATATGCCGAATCGCTTCAAGCTGCATTGGAGCAGCATTTTCCCTTAAGAGTCCAAAGTGCTAGAAGGCAGCAATCTTTGACGGACTATTTATCGGAAATCGTGATGCTTACAGACTCTTCGTCTGAGGATGTGGTATCATGTTGAGACCATCTACAATAACCTCTCTCGGTTTTTTCTATCTCGAAGGCGTTTTCCCGTGGTGATGAGTTTTTAGTTGAGGGAAAAGTTGCCAGATGCAAGTAGTGTAAAGTTGCAAAGTGGTGCAATTTTCATTCTCGAGCTCGTATGACCCAACAGACTGTTCCAACACGTCCGGATGGGTACATTTTGTTAGGTATGGTTCTCTTTCGCACCCAAATACGTCGAATCGCTCCGAGCTGCATTGGAGTGACGTTTTCCCTTAAGAGTCCAAAGTGCTAGAAGGAAGCAATCTTTGATGGACTATTTCTCAGAAATTGTGATGCTTACAGACTCTTTGTCTGAGGATATGGGATCGTGTTGAGACCATCTACAATAATCTCTCTCGATTTTTGCTATCTCTAAGATGTTTTCCCGTGGTGATGAGTTTTCAGTTGAGGGAAAAGTTGCCAGATGCAAGTAGTGTAAAGTTGCAAAGTGGTGCAACTTTCATTCTCGAACTCGTACGACCCAACGGGCTGTTCCAACACGTCCGGATGGGTATATTTACGCTAGGTATGGTTCTCTTTTGCACCCAAATACGTCGAATCGCTCTGAGCTACATTGGAGCGACGTTTTCCCTTAAGAGTCCAAAGTGCTAAAAGGTAGCAATCTTTGATGGACTATTTCTCAGAAACCGTGATGCTTACAGACTCTTCATTTGAGGATATGGGATCGTGTTGAGACCATCTACAATAACCTCTCTCGGTTTTTGCTATCTCGAAGGCATTTTCCCGTGGTGATGAGTTTTTAGTTGAGGGAAAAGTTGCTAGATGCAAGTAGTGTAAAGTTGCAAAGTGGTGCAACTTTCAATCTCGAACTCGTACGACCCAACGAACTGTTCTAACATGTCTGGATGGGTATGTTTACATTAGGTATGGTTCTCTTTTGCACCCAAATACGTCGAATCGGTCCGAGCTGCATTGGAGCGGCATTTTCCCTTAAGAGTCCAAAGTGCTAGAAGGCAGCAATCTTTGATGGACTATTTCTCAGAAATAGTGTTGCTTACAGACTCTTCGTCTGAGGATATGGCATCGTGTTGGGACCATCTACAATAACCTCTCTCATTTTTTTCTATCTCGAAGGCGTTTTCCCGTGGTGATTAGTTTCCAGTTGAGGGAAAAGTTGCCAGATGCAAGTAGTGTAAAGTTGCAAAGTGGTGCAACTTTCATTTTCGAACTCGTACGACCCAATGGACTATTCCAACATGTCTAGATGGGTATGTTTATGTTAGGTATGGTTCTTTTTTGCACCCAAATACGCCGAATTGCTCCGAGCTGCATTGGAGTGGCGTTTTCCCTTAAGAGTCCAAAGTGCTAGAAGGCAACAATCTTTGACGGACTATTTCTTAGAAACCATGATGCTTATAGACTCTTCATCTGAGGATATGGGATCATGCTGAGACCATCTAAAATAACCTCTCTCAGTTTTTGCTATCTCGAAGGTGTTTTCCCGTGGTGATGAGTTATCAGTTGAGGGAAAAGTTGTCAAATGCAAGCAGTGTAAAGTTGCAAATTGGTGCAACTTTCATTCTCAAACTCGTACAACCAAACAGACTATTCCAACACGTCCGGATGGGTACATTTATGTTGGGTATGGTTCTCTTTTGCACCCAAATACGCTGAATAGCTCCGAGCTGCATTGGACCGACATTTTCCCTTAAGAGTCCAAAGTGCTAAAAGGCAACAATCTTTTATGGACTATTTCTCTTAAGAGTCCAAAGTGTTAATGTCAATGAAATGTGGGGGCAGAAAGATTTAAGGTTGGATCAAGATTCTGCAATTCCTAGTTCTTGCATCAGAAAACTCTTACCCAATCAACTTGAATCAATTACATGGGAAATGAAATTCACAATGAACTTTTTACTTTTTTGTTTTTCGAAAAAGTGGCAAGCCACTATAATTTTTTATATTTAAATAGGAGATATTACAAAACCTGGTTCAAACGAGCATACCGACAGGAAAGAACCAGGAAGAAAACCTCCAGTTGTAGCTCGATTAAGTATAAAAATCTTTTTACATTTTAAACATCCCTTTATACAATGCCAGACATTTGAACCGTATTTCAAAAAACATCACTGGATATAGATTATGCCTATACACAGTTATGACCTTTTTACATTGTTTCACATTTCAAAATTCAATTTTTACAAAATTTGCCTATTTGAGGCATTCAGGGCACAGTCTTCCACAAGAGTAGTATGTTGGCATTTTGGAGTGACAAACACCTGTACAAACCATCAAGGTAGCAGTTAAACTACATACAATAGAAAATATGCTTAGAATAACCAATCAATATTATTGTAATTTGTCACATACCTCTATGAAAGGATTAGAGTTGCCTATTGTTGCAGCAGGTCCATGATCAATCGTGCTAGGAATATCGCAAAATTTTTTAAATGATAAATCTATATTGTAACAACAAAAAATATGCTTGGACTAACAAATCTATATTAATCTAAACAACCTGAATTATGATGAATTGGTAATGCAAACTATAAAAGATGCTTTGAATAACCAATCTATATTATTGTAATATGTCGCATACCTCTTTGAAAGGATTAGAGTTGGCTATTGTTGCATCAGGTCCATGATCAATCATGCCAAGAATATCACAAAATTTGTCAAATGATATATCTATATTGTCACAATAAAAAAGAGGCTTAAGCATTGTAATTTCCATTCTTGAATATGTTATTCAAGTGTGCTTGAAGGGTCATCTCTTTGCTTAGGAGTATCCAATATTGCTTCATGATCAACTTTACTAAGTGTCCATAGTTGTTTTGTCTTTGGTTTGGCATGATGCTTCAATAGCTTAACATTTGTTGCTATAACAAGGTGTGAATACATGAGAATGGTTTTGTGTTTCTCGTAGTCTTCAAATGTAGGTATGCCATTCTTTCTAATCATGTATGTTCGTAACCAAGTTCCTGCAACCACAACTGAACCTGTAGGATACACGAACCCATCGTCATCTTCCATCGATTGTGTTAGCTTGTTCTTTACCCACACACATCGAGCCAACCAATATTCAGATCTCTCTTCATTCCCCTGCGGTGCAACAACTACAAAAACATGTCTTGGATGTAGTAGATTTGAAAGTCGGTCGTAATCAAGTGAACTTTCCATTGTGTAATTTTTCATGGATATAGTTTGAGATAAAGTAGTTAGATACTGTGGAACCCATGTATCCACCCACTCACTTGACTCGCATTGATCCCACTTGCACTGAATACAACTCTAACAAAAACAAGCCAACTATCAGGTGCATGTCTAAACGTTATGTGGACAAAAATAGCAATCTGAATGGAATTGTAATACTGAGATTGTACCTCATTTTGTGGTTGCAATGTGTAGTTTTCAGCAAAATCAACCACTGATATAATAGTGCCAATCGGAAAAGAGTCCTTACATATCCTGAATTGTTGATCCAACCACTGAGACCTATGACTATGCCTTGCATATTTGTAGAAAAGATTGTCCTTAAAATCTGAAATAAAATCAGCAACACTGCATTCTTTTGTAACCAAATCGCATCTAGAACCTTCACCTCCACTCTGAAAAGTATATTTGACTATCTCATATCTCTTTTTCTCAACAAGATTCTTTCCAAATTCATGTTCGAAACCCTCATGAAAACATTGAACAAAATTTGACAAGCCACCACATTGTGAGCACTTCACATTTAAACAATCATTTCTATAGAAAAATGAACCATCATCCCTAGAACATAAAAATAGATCTAGCAAGTCCCTTGATGATTTCGGAAGATGCATTGCACCACACTCCTGCAACATTTCATTAGTATGCAAAGTAGAACGAATATAGCATAATAGTTCATGGTACATTGAAAACTCCACATGGTATTTGCAACAAAAAGTATTATGAATCTTAAGAGGCCCACAATAAAATGGCTTCAAACCTTCAAAAGTTCTTTGCGAGATTTCCATATTTGGATGTGTTTGAATAAATTTGTTGAACAACATTGTTTGGCTTGATTCCAAGAAATGTTTAGGATGCGGTGTACGGTCTCGACTACCAATTCTTAACTTTAAAAAATCCTTTGCATTGGGTGATACTCTAGAGTAATCATGCCAAAATTGTTGAATTGTCTTCTTTACATTATCAGTTAGCTTCTTATCAACACGTGTAAGCCTTCTGGAAAAATCCCATGTATCATTTTGAAGAGGATCATCTATTCTTTCTCTTCTTGCAAGTGCTCTATCCAAAGTTTTATGATTTAAGTCAAAATCAATACAAGTTTGTCTCATAAAGCGAGCCTTTTTCAATTGATGGCTTACTAGGGCGGTGGTAATGAATCTCTGAGCAACTCTCTTATCTTTTTCCTTATTATTTTTTCCAATAGACTTGAGAGCATTAAAAATATTTTTGACAATAATAGAATTTTTTTCGGTCCTCTTGTTTAGGCGAATCTTCAATTTGGCTAGCAAAGGTCTCATCTTTTGCATCTTTAGCAATTGTACAAAAATTTGGCATTGCTTGGTCAATGCCTTATCACTAAAATATTGGTTGAAAAGTATTCTAGCCCACAACCGAATAGTTCATGTTGACCTCTTGCCTTCAAAATTGTTTATAATGTTATCATCAATTTCAACTAACCATTTAGGGGTCCTTGAAGGTTTTGAATTTGGAATACATCTTTCTTCCACACAAAGTTCTTCATTTCTCGTGTAATCTAGTGAAACATAATTTACACTTGCTTCAATATTATGTTCAACATCTTCATTTCCAACATTTTCACCTTGAACATTTTCAATATCAATTTGAACAATTTCATTCCCAATTTCAATATCATGTTCAACATCTTCAATTCCAACATTTTCATTATCAATTTCAATATTTTCATTCCCAATTTCAATATCATGTTTAACATCTTCAATTCTAACATTTTCATTATCAATTTCAATATTTTCATTCCCAATTTCAATATCATGTTCAACATCTTCAATTCCAACATTTTCACCTTGAAAATTTTCAATATCAACTTGAACATTTTCATTCCCAATTTCAATATCATGTTCTACATTTTCACCTTGAACATATTCAATTTCCTCTTCACTTGAAAGACCATAGGGCTCAAGTTCACCAATATTTAACATAACTTGTCTTTTCTTCCTATGACCTTCTCTATCTCTTTGTCTATATACTTCAATTTGTTCTTTTGTCAGCTTTCTCTTACGTTTTTGCTTCC
>CM021108.1:571983746-572027164 GCA_007115665.2 Sequoiadendron giganteum | reverse complement strand
TTGAGGGAGAGAGGGAGAGGTAGAGGGAGAGGGAGAGGGAGAAACGAGAGAGAGAGAGAGAGAGAGAGAGAGAGAGAGAGAGAGAGAGAGAGAGAGAGAGAGAGAGAGAGAGAGAGAGGAGTGATTGAGTGAGAGACTTGAGAGATATAGAGGTGGAGAGAGCGAGAGGGAAAGAGATAATATTTAAATATTTTATAAATTGGTAATATATATATTTAAATATTTATGGATTAACTAAAATATTGAAATAATATTAAAATATTTATAGATTAACTAAAATATTTAAATATTATATATTTAATAATATATTATATATTAAATACATAATTCGGTAAGAGATTATCATAAATTGTATATTAAATATATTACATTATAAACTTTATTGGATATTATATATATTAAATTATACACTTAATTGCATTTTAAAATCATATATTAAAGATTGTATAAATTGTTTTAAAACTGATCTAAAAGATATCACATATCAAATTCAAATCTGATATCGGATATCCGATTTGAATCAGATATCCAATATTCTGGCACAAAATTTAATGCCTAGGGATTAGGCTCGGTATTAGGCTCAGGATTTGGTTCGGACCTACCAATCCTAAAAAGTCAACACGTAAAACTTGTTTAACAACTTACCTTGCTTTTCAAGACTTCACCCATGTGGCTGACGACTTTTATTTTACCTAAAATTGATGAAACGAAAAGGGTTTGTAAAGGAGATTCTCAAATTTCTACCAATATAAATTATATTTTACTTAGAATCTAATAAATAATTATTATTTATTTTTTATTAGAATTACGACTAAAGTCCTAATTGATAGTCTGATAGAAAAACATCTATAGCTTTCAAACGGTATCACATTTTTTGAATCCAAAACATGTGTCACATTCTATGCTTCACATACTATAGGATTAAAAAAATAAAAATGAATTCCATTAAGTTTTGACCAAGTTAAGGTGGTCAGACATATGAGTTTTTATATTTTTTAAAAATTGTAATAAAAAATTCATAATTAATTATTTATTTGAAAAAAAATTACAAAAAAATATGCATCACATCCGGACATGAGTCCTCTACTTATATCTAAAATATTATAAAAAAATATTATGATTTTATTATGGTTAGGGTGGTCAGACAGACACCTACTTCTTATTTTTTCCCTAAAATTTTAGTACTACTACATTGAAATTTCAAATTTTCACCAAATAGATTTTTTTTTTACAAAAATTAACCTAGTATTTTAGAAACTACATTCAATTTTCCATAGATTCTATTCTTACATATTTTTGAAATAATATAGATAACTTATTCAAACTTTTATGTCAAGTTGCCCAACTCTGATTTTTTGAATTTTCATTGCCACTTAAGGGCCTATTTTTTCCATGATGATCCTGCACATACTCATAGCATCATTCCACCAATTAAACCAACATGTATCATGAGCTGGCCTACATTCCAAATTTTGGACTCTCTGAATATGGGCCAACGTGGGATGATGACAAAGTAGAGACATGTTCAAAAAGAACTTCATTTTATAGGCTCGGGGCTATCTTTTGTCCCATTCAATGTGAAAAGAAATGGGGAAATGATCTCACAAAGTTACATCCACTAACGGCTTAACCAATAGTGAAGATTTGTCAAAAGAGAAGAAATATTGAGCCGAGATCATGGCATGATCAAGGCACTTAAATATCCTATCAGAGCCAACTCTATATTTACACCAAGTATGCTAGAGGGAATGAGAATAGCAGTAGCCAATATTGGGATCAAAGAGCCCCAATTTATTGTGCATGTAAAACCATGTCTCCCTTTCACCAGCTGCCCATATGAATGGAAGAGTGCCATCTTCATCACACACTATCTCAACCATATTGAAATCCCCACACAACAAACAAATAGCAACTACTAATGACTCAACAATTCAATGCCAAAGTATAAAGCGTTCCACTGCATCATTAGAGGCATAAACATTAATAATCTCAAAAGAGTGATTATTAATAAAGGAGGATCTAGATGAGCCGATGTGTGGGGCCAGACCCATGGTCAACCGTGCATAAGCATGCCACCATGGGGCCAAAAGGGTGAAAAATCCACCATGTCCAACATAATGAGTAGTACAATACATATGACTGGTTGGCCAAATAGAACGACAAGCCAAAACAAGCAAAAAACCAGAAATTTTAACTTCTTGGAGAGAAAGCAATTCAATACTAGTATACTTTTGCAAAGTATCCTTAACAAAATACTTCCTGGAGAGGTCTATTAGACCTCAAACATTCCATGAGAAGAAATTCATGAATGAAACTCCTCCATATCATCGGAGTTCGGCTCCTCCTCATCCAAAGTGGAGAAGCGATTCTACACAAATTCTAGCGGAACTGACGCAATTTGAATATTCAAAGAAGAAAGTCTTCATTTCTCTTGAATATATTCTCCTTATTCTAATGGTAGAGAAGTATTGCGAGACCATCGTTGGGCTCCCATTGTAACTTTTGAATTTTTCATCATAACGATAGCAGGCTGAGGCATAGCCTTTAGCCTAGGTCGGCCTAGGTCGTTCCATAATATTGCCAGCTCCAATCAGAGCTTCTTTCCCCTTTGTCGAAGGGTTTGGAACAACTTTAGTAGGGTCAAGGACTTTGTAAACCATCCCAGACCCACTAGACTTGTGTTTATGGTCCATTTCTAATCAAGCTTAGCAGTAGAGTTATCCACCTGACGGGGCTTTTCAGATTCCCACAACGAAGAAGGAGTATGAGGCACTATTAAAGGGAAGTCCTTGATCTTGTGGTCTGCAGACTAACATCTATAACATGTGTTTGGAAAATTAAAATAACTTTTTGGGTATGCCAGAAATCTCCAATTTGAATTTCAATGGAGTCTTTCAAATCTTGTGAGAGATCAACGTCCACACAAACCCACTTCTAGGGTTGGGCCTAGAAAAACCTATCTAGCTTAATGAAAATGACCTTCCCTAGATATGACACAATATGACTCAAAAAAGACACACAAAGTAGGGGTAGGCCTTGAAACTCAATCCAAATCGAAACCCACAACTTGGTGTCATCTGAGATAGCAAAGTCTTGGGTCCATGATTGAAAAAATAACAAATAAGACCTGACATACCAAGGACCATGTTTCAGGATTGCTTGAACATGGATGACCCCCACAAAACGGAAAAGAAAGAAACACTTGGTTAAGTTTTGAACTATATCAAGGTGGACCCCATGAGGGACCTAGGCCTTGTGGATCCATTCTTTAAGCACACTTTTAGGTGGATTCCACCCCAAAAATTACCCAACAAGGGTATGTTGCTTAGGCCACTTACAAGTAGTATCAAACTCAGACAATGGTAAAACCACATCAGCTGGGGAATAAAAAAACCTACCCCGTGAAACACTTTCAGAACAAATTTTTGGGGTCATTTGTTAAGAGGAGGAGCCATTGAACCACCAACACTAGCAAGAACTACTGGGTTAGAGCCGGTTGAAGGCATATTAAAACAAAAAAACCATAGTAAATGTAGTTGTACACATAGGAAAAGAGGAAACTCCTGCACAAAAAGTATATTATGATGCAAGAGGGGCCAAGAGTCACCACAGACAGAAGAAAACCCTAGCAGAGCTCATACACCTCTCCACACCTTCTTATGGAATCAAGTGGTTGATTTTTGAATTATTATTATTATTAATGAAAGTATTTATTAGTAGTCCTTATAGTATGGTTGTTATCTCATAGAGTGTGGTTGATTATCAAGGTATACTTATTGTGTTTAAGTGTATGATTGACCACCCACTTGAAGTAGATTCCCATCGGTGTTTAATTGTCTATGCAATTTCTCTTATAATCTTTGTCAATATGTGTCAAGCTAAAAATCTCATCTTACAAGAAATATATTTCTTTAATAATTTTGATAGAGAAATAATAATGATAATAAAATAAATTATAATTAATGTAAAAATTAATTAAATAAAATGCATTTGATTCTTAATTTGATTTTAAGAAAAAAACATTATAAATGTTACAAGTTTATTTCTTATTTTACTAAGGAATCCAAATCAATAAGATGATGATCTTTAAATTATTTATCTTTTGTTCACTTTCTGTTTAAATGTCTTTCTTATACATATAATCTCCATGTGTGAAAAAGTAAAATTTGTGCCTATGAAAGTCACCTTGATTGTTAGACCTAAGATTTGCCTACAAAAATAAATTGGAAGAAGCTTGAACATCCAAAACATTAACAATCAATGAATGTTTTTAAATTTTTTTAGTGATACAATTAAATATATTTTATCTTTATTTGATATACTTGCATTTGGGGAAAAAAGTGTTAAAGGACATCATTTCCAACTTGAGAGATAAGGATTTTCTCTCCTTTGGTCAAACCCTTAGATATACTAATTCAATGTCAATAAATAAAAGGTTAAAGACAATAAACCTCCATGTAATATGTTCTTTTGATGCTAATGTGATGTTAAACATCTCAAGATTCACCTTTCATTGCATGCATGTGTTAGATTAGTTTCATTTCTTGGATGATTCAAATAAATTAACATTAGTACTTAAGAAAACCATAGTAGCATACAATTTAATATTATTTGCACTTTAGTAACCTGATAATAATAAGTAAGAGAGAAATTGGGTGAAATTTAAAAATTCAAATTTAAAACTTCAAGGTTTAGATTTATAGATATAAAAATTATTTAGCTCAAATCTACATGAATCAATCAAAATGATGATGGTCTTGAACTCATGGGATGTGTGGTGACATAATATGACAAGAATAAAGTTGTTTGCCAACTTTTATATAAAAATACACCAATTTACACACTATTTAATGCATAATAAATAAAATAATCATTATGCATTCAAAACATATGACTGCAAAAGAGAAACATATTTAAAATTGACATTTATTTAAATTAAATATAAAACTTTAATTTTTTTAAATATATTTCAATGCCTATAAATAAAAGTATTAAAAATAAAATATGCACAATACTTACTCCACTTTAAAAATAAAAAATAAAAATATAAAAATAACAGTATATGTTTCAAAAATAATTCTACACATAATAAAAATTTAATTTATATGTACACACACATACTAGTGACAAGACAATTGTTTTTGAGGCACAAGATCAATATTTTGTCTTAGATGGCTGCTTCTAAATGCACTTAGATATGCTTGGATGATGACTTACATATATAAATATTGATTTACCATACCATAAGAATGCATGTAGCCGATTTAATAGTAACAACTCTTTTTCTCTATCTATATTGCCTTATGATCTAGGTGATCTTCCCCATATTGTGACCAAGACATCTAAGATGGTTTTTCATTGGTAGGAGTCCTTTGGGCTAACCATTGATGAAATTTAGGTGATTTGCTTTATTCTATGGATAATCAGGAAGCTTATTTTCTTTCTTAGACATAACCATCTCTTCTTGGGAAACAATCTTTTGTTTCTACCCCTCGTAGAGGATGGTGTGTCTAATTTTTCTTTGAAGTAGGTAAATAAATCCTTGATTGGAAAATTTGTTTGGATTTTTTTTCAACTAGTTTGATGTCTTTAGGTGGATGATGAACTTTTAGGGTGAGATCAAAGCTTCATTCCCTTTTGAATCTTCTCAAAGGTTTCTTTATTGTTCAATTTAATTTGGTGCAAGACTTGGACTATGTTTGACATCAAGAGTTAGGGTTCTTTGCAAGATATGTATTCTTTCTATACCATGTATACTTTTTTTAGGTATGTGGCTATTATTCTTATAAAACGAAATGTCTAAAGCATCATAGTGTAGAAATTATTGGAAGTGAAGTTCAATCATCACTTCTCTTTTGTATTCCTCTTCCCATGCCTCTTCACTTGCTTGAAGAGTTGGATATAACTCATTTCTCATTCTTTTTTGGGTATGATGAGACTAATGTATTTGAGTTGAATAATAAAAATAGTGTGTCCTTTCCTTGGTGGATGTCGCTATTATTGGTGAACCACGTTAAATACTTGTGTTATTTTCTTTGTTCATATTTTTTTAATTTGTTTTACTATTCTATTTTTATTTCATTTCTATTCTTATTGCAAGGTCAACTCAATAGAAATCACTACACAAAATTTCATCGCATCATACAAAATGACATAATATAGGATCCACTAGTGAGGTTTGCTTCAACGATATCCATTTTCTCTTTTTCATGACAAACATGCCTCGATGGAACTACATGGTCATTGGGTTTAACGCCAACCACTTGCTCTTTTCTGTGACAAATGCCTAAAGGGAATGACAGATTTCATGTCATCTAGTTGACCGTAGTCAAAATTTGACTAGTTCTTTCTCTCTTGTAATATGATGTTTATCAAGTAATAAAGTGTTTCAGATTTTAAAATAAATTTGGTTCAAGTAATATGCTACTTTTCAATTAATAGATCATTTAGGGTTTTAAATTAAAGCTATAGATTCAACTACAAATTGTGTTATTATCCTTGCACAAGTTTAGTTCATGGTTATTAAGATATTTTTTCTACTCATTTGAGGTTATCTCAAACAAATTGTTGGATTTCAACACCTTTATCTTCACATAAAGAAGGTATTTACACCCCAACTAAAATGTATTTCAAATTTTATGTTGTTATAGGGTTGTGAAAAGAGTTCATTGTATATATGAAGTTGCAAGTTTAACTACACAAATGTATGTTGTTCAACCTACACATGTTTAGTTCAAGCTTCCTAAGATGCACTTTTTTCTCATTTAAGGTTCTCTCAAATGAATGGTTTAATTTTGTAAGGAAGCTAAGGTAGCAAAACAACTTCCTACACTAATCTTGAGAGGAGAATAATGCAAAAAATTTATAGATCTTTTCAATTATAGAAACTTAAACATAAACATCATGCATACCACAACACAATGATTTACGTGGGGAAAAACCTTTAGGGAGAAAAACCCCACTCTCCAAAAACCATCCAATATATTATTCAAAAATCACAAAGATTACAATATACTTGCAAAGCAAGCTTCTCATAGGAGTATCACCAATCAAAGATGTAAAGGCAACACAAATGCTATTAGACTCTCATAATACATCACAATACACATTAGTAATACAATGCCCTCATAAAATAGGGTTTCCTTATAGGGAAAGTCAAGCTAATAAAATATCGACAATCAAATATGAGACATAATGATGATTGATCCAAATTTACAATAATAAAATATTGAAACATGTAAAAATAGGATAGGGGAGTTTCTCAAAATGGAAAACTGGATCCAAAGAGGGAAAATGGGTCCTACTTCTCTAGTTTCATTAGGAAATGAGATCCACACAATGAAATGACTATCAACCTCAAAGTGAATCAAGTGAAATTGTGAATCTACAAATTTCCCTTTTTTGCAAGGACGGGGGTGAACCACAAATTTTATGGTTAATGGATCATGGTTCCCCAAGGGCTTCTAGGGCTTTCACCTAGAAGAGAGAGGGTCTTCTTTATGTACATAAACTTGTGATTCATTCAATATTATGGTTGAATGTGATTGAGATGCTTGTATGAAGTATTCTAAATGCAATAATCTAATAAATGAAACTAATTATTGAACATAAACTAATGAAATCTACATTGTTTGAAAACACTTGATGTTATGCAAAAAGGATAAAACAAAGACTATACAAGGAAAGATAACATAATAGATCAAACAAGTGCACCTAAAAATTGATGAGGACCAAAGTGGAGGTTGCAGAAGCCCCTAAAAATCTAGAAAAATCGAACTTACTAGGACACTTACACCATATTGGGCGACTTAGTCCCAGGCTTGAAAAACTGTTTCGGGCTTCATTCTAGCCAATTGGGTAGGGTGATCCCACAATAGTGGTTTACAATTTTTGGCCAAACTGGACACTGAAATTATTATTTTTAACTAAATCTCCACATTCGGGCACCTATAGCAAGTAAACTATGAAGAATTTAAAGATGATGAAAACTAGAGTCTCGTCACATTTTGTCTGTAGATCCTGAAAATATTTTTTTCAAAATTTTTTGAATCAGATTGCACTTCTTTTTCCATCTCCCACGAAAACTAGGTTTTTTTAGAAAACAACATTTTTAAGGAGTGACGCTCACCGTATACAACATAAATTTTTTTGTATGAAGGATAAAATTCTAATTTTTTCAAATTTAGATTTGTAACTATGATATCTAGCACTTTCATTTGGTTTTATAGTGTTGTATTGAATATTTTTTCATTAATCAAGTTTTAAATTCAAACCAATTACAATTCAGATGTAGGTGGACCGTATACAACATAACTTTTTCTATATGTATCAAAATTCTTTTTTTTTTTAATGGATCAAGGACATCAATATCTAACTCAAACATATTTTTCAAAATTTTATTTTGATAATCTACTATTTTTCCACATGTGCATAAGAGAGAGTTTGATTTTTGGTGAAAAACCTATGTTTAATAAAACTAAAAAAACACATGGGTATGTGTAGGATCACGATGGGCCAAAAAGTGGCGATATGTAAGTGATATGATGGCCCATGTGTTTGACAAATTTTTTTAACCCAAAATTTATAAAACAAAAAGGGTTTTTAAAGGAGATTCTAAACTTTCCACCAATATAAATTATGCTTTACTTTGAATTTAATAATGAATTATTATTTATTTTCTATTTGAATTACGAGTAAAGTCCTAATTGATAGGTTGATTAAAAACATCTATATCTTTCAAATGGTATCACATTTTTTGAATCTGAAACATGCGTCACATTCTATGCTTTGCATACTATAGGATTAAAAAAAAAAAAAAATGAATTTCATGAAGTTTTGACCAAATTAAGGTGGTCAAACATATGAGTTTTTATATTTTTTAAAAGTTACATAATAAAAAATTCGTAATTAATTATTTACTTGGAAAAAAATTACAAAAAAACATGCATCACATCGGGACATGAGTCCTCTCCTTATATATAAAATCTTAGAATTTTTTTTATCATGTTATTGTGGTTAGGGTGGTTGGACAAACACCTACTTCTTATTTTTTCCCTAAAATTTAAGTACTATTGCATTGAAATTTTAAATTTTCACCAAATAGATTTAAAAATAAATAAAATAAGCCTAGTAGTTTAGAAACTACATTCAATTTTCTACAGATTCTATTCTTACATATTTTTGAAATAATATAGATAACTTATTCAAATTTTTACGTCAAGTTGCCTAACTTCGATTTTTTGAATTTTCATCGCCACTTAAGGGCCTATTTTTTCCATGATGATCCTGCACATACCCACATACATAATAAAACCAAAATATATTAAAATTATATTCGTTGGATAGATCATTCTGAGGACTACCATCTTCCAGTTGGGTTTGTGAAGTCTCCTCCATTTTCATCCTCAACCTAAGTTTCAAAGGGAAAATATTTGGAGTCTTTTTGTGTCGGAAGGTGGGAAGGTGGGAAAAGGGGAGTTCGAGGGAACCTAAGGGGTTCGATCGAACCCCCAAAGGGTTTCACTCGAACCCCTCAAAATGATTTTTTTTTGCATGGGTGAGTTTTTTGGAAGTTTTCCTTCCTCACTCGAATTGTAAACCACTTTTGTGGGTTCACCTGGTACTCAAATCTATCAAAATACTTGATAGAATCTTGTAGTGGGACTAATCTACCACTATTGGTGACTTAGTCCCTTTTAGCATTTTGGGAAATCTAAAAGTGGACTCAGAAGCCTATAGTCTGCACCCAGCTTCTTCACTGAAATCCGAGTTCAGGTCCACAAAATCACTTGCAAAAAAAAGTATATTTTGGTTTCTAATGTAGGGTTTGCCTTGTTCAAACCCCTAGTTGGTATTTAAACTTTGAAAGAGATAAGAAATCTACATAAATCATAGCCCTAAGTGTGTCTAGAACTAGGAAAATCTGAAGTATGACAAAAACCCTATTCTAATGTGTTAGAATAAGATGTATAACTGAGATTTGAATGATGCAAGACTTCAATCTAAGAAACCCTACAACATTAAAAATGAATGTAAGTGAAATGAAAATGGAATGTAAACCTTAAATATGAAGATAGAGAGAAAATGGAAGATGGAATCACTTTTAAAACAAGTCTTTAGGTGTGATTTGATGGCTAGTTGCACCTCCTCAACCTATATTTCTTCATGATTCTCCATATCTACATCCATATGGAAAAAACCCTATTCTAATGTGCTAGAATAAGATGTATAACTAAGATTTGAATGATGCAAGGCTTCAATCCAAGAAACCCTACAAAATTACAAATGAATGTAAGTGAAATGCAAATGGAATGCAAACCTTAAATTTGAAGATAAAGAGAAAATGGAAGATGGAATCACTTTGAAAATAAGTCTTTAGGTGTGATTTGATGGCTAGTTGCCCCTCCTCAACCTATATTTCTTCATGATTCTCCATATCTACATCCATGATCAACCTTTTTCAATGTGATATTTTGAGTGAGAAGTAAGCTTGAAGACCTGCAAAAACCCTAGTTTTTTGCCTTAAGCTTCAACTTTTTTGTAGAAAGAGAGATGAAACTTCTTGTGGGAGATGTTCAACACTTGATTCTTGAGATTGGCTGTGAAAAATGATCAAAAGTGTGTGTAAGGTTCTGAAAATGACCTAAAAACATGTATTTATAAGCAACAATACCTAATTGTCGATTATTTTGACCTAAGAGGCTAACAACCATTGGGAATTTTTAGCAAGTCAGACATTTTCCCGCTCAAAATGCAAATAGCCCTAAAAAAGACTAAGTCACCACTTTGGGCGACTTAGTCCCACCAGGGATTTTTAAGGTGGGATTGATGATATTTGAGTGATTTTGATGCTATTTTTTGGGACTTGTATGGTTCCTTAGGTAAAAATAGGCCTCAAAGTTAAAGATAAGGAGTCTTAGGGGCCTATAAATGATGTTTTAGGAGGGTGATTGATGCAAGGGTGTCTAAGGTAGGACCAAATTAGGCACAAAATTGCCCCTTTATTCAAAGGCATACAATTTTTGGTGACACATTTAGCCCCCACTTTAGCGCCCATATGACTCTACGTGCATATGTAAGCTAAAGGACACTAAACAATGCACTTTTTTTTCATAAAAGGATACTCATTCAATAGTGGGAGAATGAAGCCCCCAGTGTAGTTATATGAAAAACCACAATGTTAGGAACCACATCCTGCAACATAAACTCGTTAGTAGTCCAAAAATCATCTTATCTAATTCCTAGAAATGAAATTCGAGGGTAGATGTATGCCCCCCCTTTATTCCACTTGCTTTACGGAGGTGGAATCAAGGTAGAAATCTAACCACATTGAAGGAGGACACACATATCAAAGGGAATTTCCAAGTACCATGTCACATAACAATAGGTGAGTGATGATGTAGGGTGTGGAAACACAATTTTGATGCAACAAACGATATCAAAAATGGAGTTCACTAGCACTCGGTATGTTGTTTTGAATGAAAAACACACTAATAGGTCTAAAATGGTAAAAGTACAAATGTGCTTACATGAAAATGAGAAAGAGTAAAAAGGGTGAAAATGGTGTAAATTGTCACTTACTTGTTCATTTACCTTTGTGTAGTGCAAGAGTGACGAGGAGATAGTGAAAGATTCTGAGCACATGAGATTTCACACCTATGAGATTGGATGCACTGTGAGACCAATTGGCATGTAGTGAGCATCATCATGAGGTGAGTCAATTATGTGACCTTTGATTTGTGATTTTTCAAATATGGAATGATTTATATGCATATTTAGGTTAATTTAGGATCTTGGAAAAAAAATCGCAAAGTGTCCCCTTTTTTCACAAAGTGTCTCTTTTGTTCTCAGAGTGTCCCTTTTGTTTACAAAGTGTCCCACTGTTTTGCAAAGTGTCTTGTTTCTTTGTGAAGTGTCCCAAAAGGGTTCTAAAGTGTCTAGGACCTTAGGGAAAGCACACTAGAATGAAATTAGTACACTTGCATGGTGAATTAGAGTAAAATTGAAGATATTAGATGATTTAGAGAGAATATTTTGATGTTTTTGATAGGTACCCACCAGATCTCATCAATGTTTGGGTGGGAGACAACTGAGCTTTTTGAGAGATCTAGCCCCCACTTTGTCAATGATAGACATAAAGAATTTGTAGGAGGTAGGTATTTATTGGGCGTACCTCATGCCCCCCATGAGGTACCATGATGTTATGTTGATGGCATTATGTGAGCGATGGAATGTAGATACATGCACCTTCCACCTCCCTACTGGAGAGATGTTAATCATGCTAGAGGACATGCACTGGATACTCTAAGTTCCTATTCGAGGGGAGTTGGTGCGCCTCCAGAGATACCGTACCTTTCATGAGCAGTGGGAAGATATCCAATATTGCCTTGATGGACCAGTTCATGATCATAGGGTGGTAGGATGGATTGACCTGACACTATTACTTTATTCATGAGCGCCAGTGGTGAGATGAATTATGATGTATACTGTCACATTGGTACTCCTTCCATATGGATGAACAAGACACCTTGAGGGTAGGCTAGTGCATCTAATAAGGCGATGGAAGAGCACAAGACAATGTATGCTTGGGGATGCTACATCCTTGCCTATTTGTACTATGATTTGGGGTGGTTTGGATTATGGGAGGTAGACAATATGGTGCACTGTACACTTCTGTAGGTTTGGTTCCTGGAGCATATCGCTTGCACTAGGCCTACTAGCTTCCTATGTTCTACAACAACACGGGGTTTCCTCGAGTGTTTGACTATCCTCTTCGACGGTTATGACAACATGGAGATTTACACTTTTGGAGAGTGAGGTTCAACCGACTGGAGGAGGATGAGATCTTGTGGAGACCTTATCAGCTGGTACTGCAGTGGAGGGACTACATGAGACAGATGAGGAGACTTCAGTTGGATAGATTTCTTGTTGGTCAAAATTATCACATAGTACATCCCTTCTACTATGACCGAGTCAAGTGAAATTTTGAATAGATCCAAAGACCGCCTAGGGCACGATCATCTTTTAGGAGGTTAGTGCAGAGTGCCCAAAGACCTGGTGATACAACATGTGGTTCATGATAAATGATGTCATCCAAGTGACTCTGATTATTCTGATCACGATCAACTGTCAGTCTCTGATGCAGATGATGTCAGTGCCACATGGGATCATGAGGAGTGGTGGACAACATTATGAACAACTCCTGTGTTTTCAAGTGATGAGCCCGTAGGAGATGCAAGACCAATTCTAGATGAGGTGGATGAGAGAGAGGATAGAGCTGAGGAGACACACTATAGGGCTATAGACATATTTATTGACATTATCGATGAGGAGTATGATGAGGATGCAGATCCAAATTATGATGGATAGGAGGGAGAAGAGGAGGATGAGGATGAGTAGCCACCCTTGAGTGAGAGTGATGAGGCAACAATTGAGGACCAATATGAGTGGGGAGATACCTCACCCATTCATATGACTAGATCTCGAGCAGCGGCACCAGTAGGCACCAATATTCACAACCAAGGAGAGGCTAGCACAACATCCATGCCCCCTACACATGATGAGGTTGATATCACTCATCCTACTAGAGATATAGGTGATGATATTTAATTTTGATGCATGTACTTTGTGTTTTTGATGTATTAATTTATGCGTATATATATATATATATATCATGATGTGTACTGATTATGTTTTGTTCCATCTTGCAGGGCCCACAGAGGATTGGCAAGATCTCTACCATCAGACAGTTGTTGAGATAGTGCTAGTGTCTTTCAATGAGGAGGATATGGAATCACATTACGTTCCCCCACCTATTGTAGAGTGAGATCCAGAGTCACTGAGACCCTTGACAAGACTGCAGGTAGTGTATGGGGGCTTGATGAGATAGGTCTATCAAACTAGGAATGCATCACAGGCACAATCATCACAGACTTCGGTGGAGTTTGAGAGACTAGAGAGAGAGGTGACACAACTAAATGCAAAGAGGGATTAAATAGCAGGATATCATTGAGTGGCACTTGTGCAAATGGAGGGGATGGAGTTTGTGATCAGATTTAGCATATCAAGATAACGATCATGCATGTCCATCTCTCGATGTCTGACTACCGATGCAACACGAGTACCAGATCCTGAGGGATCTAGTAATCACAGTCCTTAGTGACATTGTATATTTTGATGACATGTACAAATTTTTTTTGATATATATATGTATGCATTTTGATGAAAATTATATGTTGTGGTTTAATGTGTGTGGAGGTTAAATGACAATGTGATTAATTAAATAGCCTTTATAAGATTACTTAATTAATGTCTACATGGTTTATCAAAATTTATATGATCTAATTAAAACTTATTACAGTTTATTTTAGATACAACACGAAGATTAAATATGTTATGCACTTATGATTTTAAAGCAAAATAACACACAAAAGGAAATTTGAATAGTATGAAACCTAAAGCAATTATAAAATGATTTAAATAATCACTTTAGTGTTCAAGACACATACATAACGATCTATCAAGAAAGAAGCAATGAGAAAGCATATAGGATATAATCCAATAGCTCTAACAACAATGCTTTATAACTCATACCATTTAAAATGGGATTAGACATAATACCTATGCAAATGTGTGACATTAATGGGTATGTGCAGGATCATTATGGAAAAAATAGGCCCCTAAGTGGCGATGAAAATCCATAAAATCAGAAACAAGCAACTTGACGTAAAAATTTGAGTAAGTTATCTATATTATTGCAAAAACATGTAAGAATAGAATTTGTAGCAAATTGAATGTAGTTTCTAAACTACTATGATTATTTTAAAAAACTCTATTTGGTGAAAATTTGAAATTTCAATGCAGTAGTACTTAAATTTTATTGAAAAAATAAGTAGGTGTCTGTCTGACCACCCTAACCACAATAAAATGGTAATAATTTTTTTATATTATTTTAGATATAAGTAGAAGAATAATTTCATGATGTGATGCATATTTTTTTTTTTTTTTCCAAGTAAATAATTAATTATGATTTTTTTATTACAAATTTAAAAAAATATAAAAACTTGTATGTCTGACCACCTTAACTTGGTCAAAACTTCATGAAATTCATTTTTTTTTTAATCCTATAGTATGTGAAGCATACAATGTGACACATGTTTTGGATTCAAAAAATGTGATACTTTTTGAAATCTATAGATGTTTTTCAATCAACCTATCAATGAGGAATTTAGTTGTAATTCAAATAGAAAATGAATAATAATTTATTAATTAAATTAAAAGTAAAGCGTAATTTATATTGATGGAAAGTTGAGAATATCCTTTAAAAACCCTTTTTATTTCATCAATTTTATGTAAAAAAAATTTGTTAGCCACATGGTCCATCATATCACTTATATATCGCCACTTTTTGGCCCATCATGATCCTACACATACCCTAATAGGGTCATTAAGAGGAGTGCCTTCATGTTAGGTTAAGGTGTAAGCACCAAATCCATAATTTGTATTGAGCACATAAGGTCCTAAAAAATTAGGATTGAACTTTCCTTTTTCAACATAATCAACCATAGTGTTTCGCTAATTTTCATATAAAACTAAATCACCCTTGTTGAATGTCTGAGGAATAAAACTAATATCATGTTTGCATTGTAATTGTTTAGTGTAAACTTGAAGATGCTCAAGAGCATTAAGGTTTTGTTCATCGAGCATTTCAAGATGGTGTAATCATTGTTGCGCATCTGTGTCATTATCGACAAGGCCTTGGAGAGAAATCCTTAATGTGGGGATTTCTAAATCCAAAGGTATGATAGCCTTGGTACCATAGACAAGGTTGAAAGGTGTATTTCCCATATAAGAGAAAACACTTGTGTGATAGGCCCATAACACATATTGCAATTACGTGTGCCAATATTTTTGATTGAGGTTAACTGTTTTCTTAAGGATTTGTTTGAGGATTTTATTAGTGCTTTCAACTTGACCATTAGATTGTGGGTAATAAGGTGTAGAAAAACGATGTTGAATATGAAAGGTCTCTAGGAACCTCTTCACATCATTATTTTTAAATGGTGTTCCATTATCCGAAACTAATGCAGAAGGAAGGCCAAAGTGAGCGATGATGTGTTCCAATAAGAAATGACATATCACATCAACAGTTGTAAACTGGAGAGGAATAGCTTTTACCCATTTGGTAAAATAATCAGTTGTAGTAATGATAAACATATGTCTAGTAGAAGAAGGTGGCGAGATTTTTCCAATTAGATCCAATCCCCACACAGAGAATGGCCAAATAGGTATTTGGGCATGAAGCTCAGAAGGAGCATGAATCAAATTACTATGTTCTTGGCATTTATGGCATTGTTTAACATACACAGAAATATTTTTCCATATTTTTCCATTAGTAACCCATACAAAGGAGTTTTTTCACTAAGGCTTTTCCTCCAAAATGACCTCCACAAGTGCCGAAATGGGCTTGTTCGAGGGCAATATGAGTTTTAGAATCCTTGAGACATCATAGGAGAATTCCATCAAAGGATTTTCTATATAATGTATCAACAAGGATTATGTACCTAGTGGCTAACTTTTTTAGGTGAATGCGGGTGTTTTTGGTTGTAGGTTCGGGAATGGTACCATCTTTTAGATATTTATATATTTCATCATATCATTCACATGAATTATCCGGGAATGTTGGAAGGACATCACCAGGTTTATCACTAATGGATGGTTTCATGATAGGGTGGATGGTAAAAATGACTTTTCAGAAGGATCTGAAGGAGATATAAGAGAAGCCACACTAGCCATTGCATCTGGATGTCGATTATCTTTTTGAGGGATGTTATCAATGGTGAATGATTCAAATTGTTCTAACAAAGTGAAGATGAGATCCTTATATTATGATAATTTATCATGTTTATTTTGATAGATACTATTGATTTATTTGATCACTAATTGTGAATCACCATAAATCTTAATATCTTTGATTCCCATGACTAAAGTAGCACACAATACAACAATTAATGCTTCATACTCAGCTATGTTATTCATACATAGGAAATCAAGGCGATATGACAAAGGAATAAGATTACCTACGAGCGGAATTAATATAACTCCAACACTAGACCCTATTCGACACTTGGATCCATCAAAGTACAATTCCCATGTAGGAAGATCTATGTTCACTACAACAAATCCCTATGATTTGCTCCATTTGTTCTTCCACCCATTGTTTTAATGTATTTTTTTTCAATGTTTTGAAAACATCAGTGCTATTTATTGGGATGGCACTATTTTTTGGCATTTATTTGCATTGACCAAGATAAGTCGAGACTAATTTAGGTGCTAATTTATGCTGAGATTAGCTTTTCCTTTAGTGCCGATATTGGCTTTGAGTGTGGCGCTGCCGTTAGCACCACCTTTGGCTTTGATTTTAGCTTTGAGTTTAGCACCACTTTTAGCTCCCAACTTTAGCTTTGAGTTTAGCTTCTGGTTTAGCGCTAATTTAGACACCCCCATGTCGAAGAGACTTATTTATATGTCTCATCGACGATGTAAAACAATGAAATGTCAACAAGATATAGGCATATCAAGGAGAGAATCACTTACATCACATCAACAAGGTATATCTACAAGTGCTTGACAAAACAAAACTCTTGGATATAACGAAGTAATGTCGATGAGATATTAAGATATTGGTAAGACAAATAAGATTGTCTCATCAACACTCTTCAAGTAATGATCAAAAGCATACACCGCTAGACCGTCAGGAGGGTGAGCAACATATGCAGTAGAGCGGTATACATCGCAACCCTGCAACAAGAAACCTTGAGCAAGGTGGTAGTGCAGTAAATAGCTGAAGGGAAGGGAAAAACATCGCCATATCGCAATGATAATCATGAGTCTCCCCAACATGGAAAAGTTACACTGATATATAAAGAAATATTGCCGAAGGAAAATATTGTTGAGATAGTGGCATATCGGCAAGAGATATTAACTTGTCTCATCGACACTGGCAACCAACATCAAAGTAACATAAGATCTAATTCCGATGAGACATTGAGATACCGATAAGACAAATAAGATTGTCTCATCGACACTCTTCAAGTAATGATCAAAAGCATACATAGCTATACCACCAGGAAGGTGAGCAACATATGTGGTAGAGCGGTATACACCGCAACCCCGCAACAAGAAGCCTTGAGCAAGGTGGTAGTACGGTAAACAATAAAAGGGAAGGGAAAAACACTGCCATACCACAATGAGTATAATAAGAGACGATGATAGTACGATAATTATGGCATCATTACAATTTACAACACTAAATACAGAAAATCATGTCAGTCACAATCCATTTGAATAAATCATTTAAGGAATCAAGAATATAGCCCGCCAAAATACTCTAAAACTCTAATAAACATACTCTAAAAATTTTGTTGAAATCTTATTTTCAAGCATAGCCTGCCAGAATGGAGTTTTCATTTTAATAAACATATAATAAAACCTTTGTTGAAACCTTATTTTCAGGCGTAGCCTGAAAAAATGGAGAAGTGTTTTAGGGTATGTGTAGGATCATCATGAAAAAAATAGGCCCTTAAGTGGCGATAAAATTCAGAGAAATCAGAGTTAGGTAGCTTGATGTAAAAATTTGAATAAGTTATCTATATTATTTCAAAAATATGTAAGAGTAGAATTTGTAGCAAATTGAATGTAGTTTCTAAACTACTAGGTTTATTTTTATTTTTTTAAAATCTATTTGGTGAAAATTTGAAATTTCAATGTAGTAGTACTTAAATTTCAGGGAAAAAATAAGAAGTAGGTGTCTATCTGACCACCCTAACCACAATAAAATGATAATATTATTTTATAATATTTTAGATATAAGTAGAGGAATCATGTCCCAATGCGATGCATATTTTTTTGTAATTTTTTTCCAAGTAAATAATTAATTATGAATTTTTTATTACAACTTTTAAAAAATATAAAAAATTGTATGTCTAACCACCTTAACTTGGTCAAAACTTCATGAAATTCATTTTTTATTTATTTTAATCTTATAGTATGGGAAACATAGAATGTGACACATTTTTTCAGATTCAAAAAATATGATACCGTTTGAAAGCTATAGATGTTTTTCATTTAGCCTATCAATTGAGACTTTAGTCGTAATTCAAATAGAAAGTGAATAATAATTATTTATTAAATTCAAAGTAAAGAATAATTTATATGGGTGGAAAGCTGAGAATCTCGTTTAAAAAACATTTCATTTCATCAATTTTGGGTAAAAAAAAAGTCATCAGCCACATGGGCCATCATATCACTTACATATCACCACTTTTTGGCCCATCATGATCTTGCACATACCCTTTAGTAAAGAATGACATAGAATGGTAAGGAGATGTGTGTGATAGGAGGCATAGGATTCATTATTTTTTATCAATTCCAGCTCTGATCAACAAGGGTTACAATGTTTGCGCTATTGTTTGTAATCCAGGTATTTAGCTGACATATGTGTGCATAATCTTAAATTCCTTTAGATGATTTTGAAGTATCAATGTATCCTATATAGGGTTTAGAATGACTTCTTTTAATTTAAAAAAATAAATTAGATGCTTTTGAAGTATCAATGTGTCCTATATAGGGTTTAGAATAATTTATTTTAATTTTAAAAAATAAATAAATGATGTATTTTCCTATGACTAGATAATGTGGAGATCTCCTAAATCCACCCTAGCACACTGTCCTCTCTCACACTGTATTCATTACTCTAGCTGCTAGGGTTTTTTATTTGACATCTTTAATATCTTCATGATAGTGGCTTTTAAATAGATTTCAATCTTTGCTTGAATCTTTATCATGGTAACCCTTGAGTTCCCTAATCCACCTTCAATCTCTTCTAAGAATGTTGTCTTAAGCTAGACCGCATCGTATTCATATAAAGAAAGTCCTTCATACCTGCCATTGTTCCAAACCACCACTCACCACCTTGCTTAAAATGTTGCCTCCATAAGCACAATACCATGTTTTAAAATCATGGTTGCCAATGATTGACCATTAAGGTCACTACTTTCATTAAGATACAATGATATTTTTGTCTTCAAACTTAAGGCATTATGCAAGATAACATTGTGAACTGTTTGTTGTGTACAATTTTATTTTCTTGCACATTTATTGCTTTGCGAATTGCCTTTAAGATTGGATATTGCACCATCATCTGCAATCTAAAACAACTCACTCACTATCACTTGAAGATTCCTTTCATGAGCATCCTTGTATAAAATCAAACTATGCCCTATAGATTGCCTACTTACTTACTAATATAGGGGACTCATTGTTTCATGGTATTTTCAGTTTTATTTAGAAGGGGTTAACATGTGGCATTTTTATGTGCAGGAAGAATAGATTGTGATGCAATGTTTTGGTATGGATGGTTCAAGAAATTTTGGATTGCTATCAGTGTCATAACTAGGTTGGATTGTACCTTAATCCGATGTGAAACACTTCTAGGTGTTCTCTTCAATATTTCTCTTTTTGCCTTGGTATGGTTTAAAGGATGGTTTGGATCATCCCGTCCAAATCTTAATAACCTAGTTGGATCTTGGGTATTAGTATGTGTTTCATCAAAATCGTCTACCTATCAACAAATGCAAGCATTATTTAATGTTTGGCAACAATTGGAACATGCCTATCTTTTTAAGTTTCTATGTTATGTTAATTATGCTTTATTTAAGAAATGATGTAACTTTTGTGAACGAACTTGAAGCATGTTGCTTCCTGTACAAATAGGGAAACCAAGGTCTGATTTTTATCATCATATCATCATCATTTAAATCCATTAGAATAGATACTAGACCATCTTATCCACTTATTCATATAAAAAGAAGTCATGTTATGTATGTTTATACTTTGAGCAATATAATGGAGCAGATACATTATAGCTCGTAATCCATCTTTAGTGTTCAATTCTTGTGTCAATTTTCATGCTTATTTATTGCTTTGTTGTCTCCAAAGTATTCTTTTCAAGTTGTTTAAAACTGCAAGATTTATCAAGGCACATTTGTTGTTACTATTTGGTCCGATTTGAGGTGCAATTGTAAGGATTTGTCTTTTTAATTATACTTTCTGACATTTGTCTTGGTACAAATTGTTACTTTAGAATTGTGGTATTTCTTTTCTTCTAATGTTTTCAACCCTCATTTTAGGGAAGTGCTCTGAAGATGGTTCCTTCAAATGGAGAATACACTTTTTTGCTATAGGTTCCATCTAGAAACACAAGAAGCTCAGGTACTATCATACTTAGGTACAACAAAGTTTGAGGTTACCTTGTTCTCCTTGATACAAAATGTTGTTATTCAATCCCTCTTAAGAAACATTCACTATTATGGACTTCATCATTGTACCTTTCATGCATTCAATTTAATTTTTTATGTGGAAACATGTCTCTATCTTTGCAAGTGATGACTATTGTGTAAGCTTTTAATCTACATGATTATCCCTCATGTTCAATTCTTGTAACTATTATGATGCTTGGGGCTGCTTACTTTTAAATAGACTGTTAATGAAAACTATCTTGGAATCCTTGATGATTAGTTTTGTCAAAATCATGGCTATGTTGATAGTGGAATGTTCTTATTAATAAGGATAAATCTTTATCAATCAGGAGATTACCCTTTACCAACATACTTCACTATCTTTGCAAAGATTGATATTTAATGCTTCATGGATGATTTACTTGTGATTATCCTTCTCAAATGAAATAATAGGGCAGCAAGCTAGGCTCAGCCCTTGTGGGAGCCACATTTCAGCCCACATGTTGTAACCAGATAAAAAAACAACAACCTAATTTTATCTATACTTGCACAATGAGAAAACATGTTAGATAAAACTGAGCATATGATAGATATGTTTGATAAATTTCTTGTTTTCCTGGACATCTATGGTATGCAAGTTATTTGAATGCACATGATGATCAAATTATATGTTTATAGATGTATGCACATAATTTGACTAGTGATCCTTCATTGCTCTAACAACACTCTTCTCACTCAAATGTAGGGAACCTAGGAGAAGAAAGGAAGACATCAACTTGGAGGCTTACACAATTGAGAAGACTGAAGATGATGCAGAACAAAGTAACCGGGATTCATCATTGAGGCAATGACGGGTCCCCTTTCTCTTTATGCACATTTTTCTCTTTTGTATCTATAAATGTATAGTTTTTCAATTATATGCATTCAAATAGTCAGTTCCATGGCTTGTGTGGAACAACATACATTTACATTATCAGTAACGACTACATTTTTGAAAGGATTGTGCAATATTTCCTATATTATATGCATCTACATAAGTGCAATCTAGTAATGTAATCTTTTGATTTTGTTTATGCACATGAATGCAATGTAGCAGAAATAAAAATGTACCTTACTCTTCATTTGAAAATCAAAAAATCTCTACTTGATTGAGCTATTAAATTTTGTGTCTTCATGAACATATGTTGATACAAAATGAATGGAAGATGCATCAAAGTAATTCTATTTTTTTCTGCCAACAATTCATCAAAGTAATCCAAGAAATAATAAAAGGAGGAATTGATGCTTCGCATTTGCAGGATGTGATTAGGAAAATTATTGAAGAATTAGATTTTTTTGAGGACTTTAAGGTTTGTCATGCTAGGATAAATGGGAACACTGAAGCATATACCCTATTGAAATGGGCTCCATATTTTGTAGAGGTGGAGGAAATAAGAATAGAAGATTTTAGTAGAATTCCTATGGAGGAAATTTGTCCGTTGTAATTAATGTAGGAAGGAGTTAACGCTAGAAAGTACATGAATGTGTTTTAAATTCTCGAAGGACTTGAATCATTGATGAAGGTATTATTCCGGTGTTGGATGTACATTCAACATTAATGGTGAGGGATGACAATAGGATGTATTATAAAGACATAAAAGGCATTTCATCCGATGCTTCTCAGCTTGTGGTGGCAAGGAATGTAACAGGTCTGCGGTGTGAGGTAGTTTGGAAGCTAGCATACCAGAGAAGAAATGGAGGCCAATTTCACTCTACATTTGAGGAGAAAATTGCACCCTTTTGTTGGAAAAGCAACTGGGAAGAGGCTGAGAGGATTGTTCCTCTCCAAGGATGTGAAGGTGGCACAATCTGTGCAAAAAATCCTAGGTAATGGCTTTGAAGATTTGAAGCATAAATATCGTAATAATATGGATATTTACTCACTAATCATAGCATAGGGGTTGGACTTAAGAGAGTTGATGGAGGAAGTGAGAAAAGTAATGAAGGAATTGGTACACAAGGATTTCTTAGTGAATATCAAAAGTATCCTAGAATGGGCTATACCAGGAGAAGGCTTTGATGTGAGCGAAGGAATGGAAGATCATGTGGACCTTGAAGTAGTAGAGATAAACCGTCCCTTCATTAGGTGGCTAGAAGGAATCACCAAAGCTATGTGGAGAGGAGGAGTGGAGCTAGGATGGAAAGCCCTAAAACTTTTTGTAGAAATAATGGAGGTCGAGATGGTCATTGAGGGACTCAAAGATGTTGCCGAGAGGAGCTATGAGAGAAGAAACGTTCACACCCAAGGAATAAGATGAAGCCAATCAAGGAAATATGCCCAATGCAACTGGGTAGCATGTCAGGCACTTCCACATAAATTGAAGCTCAATTTTGGTTAAAATACAATTTATATCTTAGTTTTTGTTGTAGGTTTTTTGTGGTTAAGCCTTGTTTTTTATTTGAAAATGTAAATAGTATGGGGTATGGGTAATAGTAGATGGGGTTGTTTATAGGCAGATTTAGTAGTTTTTTCTGGTTTGTTGGGAACTGTGTTGGTTAAACAAACATATTTTAGAAGTTGTTGGATGGACTTAATTTTTGAAGTTGATGTAAATTTTGCATTATTATTAATAAAATCAAATATTATCACCGATAAAAAAAAACACAGTAGGTTGCATGTTAAATTTTAAACATTTTCTTTGCATTTTTTTTGTATATATTATTTTCTCAGTGCATCATTGTGTAACAACAATTTCACTTCTGAGATATAAAATAAAAATAAATGAAAGAACATGTTTTCTTTGTCAAGGGAAATGTATGGTGAATACCCTATGTCTTTCAGATAAGTGTGCAAGTGAAATAAGACATAACTGATTGAATCTTATTTTCTACTATACAATTATTTTTTTATATGCTTTTTACTTTTTGCATGTGGATTAACCTCAGAAAGAGACTACTTATCTTTTCTTAAATGAATCATTTACATTTCCTATCTATGAAAGGAATTTACTGCTTGACAACAAGTTCCTGAACTTCATATAAATAAAGATTGGTATAAAAGGCCATCCCTGCAAATGTTGTTTGGTCTAGAATTATAATGGAAAATAAAAATCTTGCTAGGAGAATAAAATAGGTTTTCAATTGTCCAAGTATAACATAATATTACTGAAGCATTTCAGTGTTTAGGCCATAAGAATCATCCTTTTTTAAAGATGGATTGTAAATAATTCTAAAAATTTAGAATTCTTGGTCATTAACATTATTTTCTGCTACAATGTCCACCCACTTTCCTCTCAGCGATTTAGTATTTCTACACCATCCATGTCCTCTCTCCATGGCCTCCTCTGTGAATAAAAATGCTGCCACAAAAGCTTTCACCACACTACCTCCGAGAAGGAAGAAGCAACTTGTAGGACCGTGGTAAGAACCGCTCTATCGTACAAACATGATGGAGCCGTGAGACATTGGTGGTCACCGCACTACCACATGCCATTGGTAGAAGACTTGCGGAAGTCACCGCAACACCACCAGGAATAGAAGGAAGACTTGCATGCCACCATAGAAGTTTGATGCACATAGGAAGTCCGATGAGGAGAGTACTCAGGTATTTGAATTTTCTCATAAGATTATATAAAATTTATTAAACAACATTTAAATTTTATTTGTGCATAGTTAAATTGAATTAGTATATGTTTCAGGACAAGGCCTCCAAGGCTAGGCTTGAGAAACTTCATGCCATGCATCGCAGTGGCCAGAAAGGTTTACAGGCCTTGATCTGTACATTTTTGAGTATATTTAATATGTTAAATGATATAGTTTTTTTATTTCCTTGGAAAAAGTAAATGATTTCATATTAATTAGTTTAACTAGTCCATGTGCCATGTTTTGACAGGAGGAGAAATATGGCCACCTTCCATTTTTTTTTGAAAAGAATATGTTAAAAAAAAAAAGTGGAACGATTTTCTAATCTGGATGGAGAACGAGGTATCAATAGTTGAGTTTCAATAACTTAGTTGGATATTTTTGTGTTAATATGTCAATTTTCATCTCTTGTGTTGAGTTGTTTATTGATGCATAGGATGAGTAAATAGAGCTCAAATATTATGATTACAAGATGACCATTTATGTGCATGAATAAATAGTAGAAGGATGTAGACGAACTCAATTCATTTGAATTTATGCCTCTTGGCAGGCATTCTTCTTGAATCTCTAATATTAGGTGCCCGAGACTTCCTTGTAGCATTTACCTTTCGTTGTCGCCTTTCCTCTTAACTATCAGACTCATCTCCTTTTTCCTTATCTACATTTTTGGATTTGACTTCTAATTCATCCCATGTTTTATCTTCCTCCTCTTTAGGATCTTCTTCTTCTTCTACGTCCTCCTCAAACTCCACAAGAGATTCATCTTGTGAACCATCCTCATCTGATTCTAATTCCTCTTCTACATCAGAGGGTTCGTATCCTTGATGCGACTCTTCTAAATTATCAAAATCAAAATCACTAGCTTCCATATTAAAAAATTCCCAACCACCATCTTCAATAAACTTATCTAGATCAACAGTAATAGTCTTCAAAATTGGCCACCAGTTCAAGTTCATTCTGCTTTCATAATACTTTATATCCATGGAGTTCAGCCATTCCTTGATGCCATCAAGTGAAGACTGAGGAATGACGTACATGTAGAGTACATCTCACTTGAAGTCTTTGAAAATATTAGCCATATCAAATTCCTTTTTCCCAAGTCCTACTCTCTCAAGGTTAACAATTCTCAATCTCACTAATAGCGATTACTAAGAAAGGTAATTCCACCAACTCTACAAAATAGTTTACTGTAGGAACAATAAAAGAAGAGGCTTTGAAAGGAACTCCATGAAAAATAAGCTCTATAAATTGTATATCAAACTCTAGTTCAAAATATTTTAGATGAGGTTTCTCCCATATCTCTCTTACTCGCTTGAAAAATCCTTGAAACTTTGACTTCTTAACATTCAAAAGATAAATGGAATGTCCTCAACACCTAGTAAATCTATCCAAAAATCTAACTAAAAACACAAATGTGCTCCTGCACACAATGGCCTAATGGTTGGTTGTCATAGAAGTCAAACTACCGAAGTAACAACACTAATCGAGTTAAAATATATGCATCATTTGCATAAACAACTAAAATGTGTAACAAATGTTAATCAATACATTGAATTTTGAGATGCATTGAAATAATTAAAAAAAAACATGTTTTGGGGAAAATATCAACATGGGGGAAGAAAGCATTAACCTAATAAAATCATTTTTTGTTCTTGATACACCATCTGTAAGTTTTCCTTGTGTGACAGTACTGAATTTCTATATGTTGTACCCCTTAAATGTTCTACATATTACAAATATGGAATAACAATGCACAACTTTGTATCAGGTCCAAAGACCAAGGAATTCTGAATAAGGGTAGCCAAACTTGATAAGGATGCAATCACTATTACACGTATTGACAATCTAGAATAGTCATGTAAAGACAACTTCCTATGAAAACCATAATCAATCAAATTATGTACATTCAAATCTAAGTTTGAAAGCTTGCATTTCAGTCCATGCATCTAAGTCCTTGTTGAAGATTGAGGGTGTCAACAACAAAGCTAGAATAGCTCTCCTTAAACCATAGCTAGTTTTAAAGTGTAGTATTTCCAAATTCAAATCCACTTCTCAACTAAGGAAATGAGGTAGGATTGTCAAGTGCTACCTCAAACAAAGAAGGCCATAAAAAACATTGAAATAGAAGATCCAATAAGTGAGACGATATAGTTGTAGACCATAGATAATAAAAATTCTTGCAATGCACATATGCTTGTGATACAAACAAAAGGTTCTTATACATTGGCTGAATATATCCTCATTAAAATGACCAGAAAGAAATTCCAAATTTGTAAGTAAACTTTCACAGTCAAGGAAAACAGTCATAAAAATTGGAAGTAAACTTTGGCAGACATGTAGGTGAACTTAATTCATCTAATTTTATGCCTCTAGGAAGACATTAGGATCTCCCATCCTAAATTTTGGACCACATCCATTACATCCACATAAAACTGGACATCCTTGGTCTTCTTGGTTCCCATGCCATGATATGGTTATGCAAATGAAAATGAAGCAAAGTAATCATCTCCTTCTTCACTGGCTGGATGAATGCATGCTTAATTTTTTGATACATGATATCAACTCTCTATTTTTCTCTCATGGTTGAATACCAAAATCCATTATGGTGGGCCTCTAGAGTTCCATACATCTTTCATCCTCTTCCACAAAATGCTAGCCTGATCCACACATTTTCTAGCCTAATTGGCTTTGTTTTTGAAAGCTGAAGTTTCTCTTGAGTCACCAGTGTAGCTCTCTCTGCCTTTTTAGACTCTTTTGTTGCTACAAATCATCTCTGGGATTTAATCATTTTTACCACATGGTTGATGTGCTTTGAATCCTTGCATCTAAAGGAAAATTTCTTAACATAGATATTGATAGGGAATTTCAATGTTGCCATTGTAGTTGGCATTAAATTCGATACCTACAACATTGAAAATTATCCTTATATAAGAATTCCCTCCATCTTGTTGGCTTGTAACACTCTTGATGGTGGCTACATAAAATCTGATTCTGATTCCTCTTCTACATTGGAGGGTTCATATCCTTGATCTGACTCTTCTGAATTATCAAAATCAGAATCACTAGCTTCCATATTCAAAAATTCCCAACCACCATCTTCAATAAATTCATCTAGATCATCAGTAATACTCTTCAAAATTGGTTGCCAGTTCAATTTCATTCTGCTTTCATAATAATTTATATCCATGGAGTTCAACCATTCCTTGATGCCATCAAGTGAAGATTGAGGAATGAGGTCAATTAAAATTACATCCCTCTTGAAGTCTTTGAAAATAGTAGCCATTATATCAAACTCCTTTTGCCCAAGTCCTACTCTCTCAAGGTTAACAATCACAATCTCACTAATAGTGATTACTAAGAAAGGTAATTCCACCAAATCTACCAAATAGTTTACCATAGGAACAATAAAAGAAAAGGATTTGAAAGGAACTCCATGAAAACCAAGGTCTCTAAATGGTATATCAAACTCTAGTTCAAAATATTTTAGATGAGGTTGCCCCCATAGCTCTCTTACTTGCTTGACAAATCCTTGAAACTCTGTATTGATTTTATTTTTCCTGTCCCTCTATTGCTTTTCTTCCTCAATTTCATCAAGATCATACATTGACCTTCTTGCCCCTCCTAAATTTTGGACCACGTCCATTACCTCCACATAAAATTGGTCATCCTTGGTCTTCTTGGTTCCCACATCATGATATGGTTATGCAAATGAAAATGAAGCAAATTAATCATCTCCTTCTCCATTGGCTGGAAGAATGCATGCTTAATGTTTTGATACATGATATCAGCTCTCTCTTATGCTCTCATGGTTGAATACTGAAATCCATTATGGTGGGCCTCCAAATTTCTAGTCATCTTTCTTCCTCTTCCACCAAATGTTGGCCTGATCCATAAGTTTTCCAGCCTAATTGGCTTTGTTTTTGAAAGTTGAAGTTTATCCCGACTCACCAGTATTAGCTGTAACTTTTTTGAAATTTGATTATGGTATGTCCACTTTGATATGATGTAATATGATTATGGTTTCGTCTCATATGTAATATTAGATATATAGCCAAAAAATAAATTATTGCATGAAATAAATAATAACTTTTCATTTTAAATGTTTTTTTTTGCAGAACACAGGTCTTCTAGAAGATAAAGATGATCCTCAACATGATATAGATGCACAAAATATTCATTCTTCTAGTACAGATCACATCGAAGAGGATGATGATGATGATGATGATGATGATGATGCAAATATGATGATGATGATGATGATGATGTTGATTGATGATGATGAGATAGTTTCTTGATAGTAACCAATGAAATTCATGATCATATAGACTACATCATGGATCATTATTGATATATCATTATGATGACTCTTTTCATGGTTACTATCATATGTATAATTTTCATGGCCTATAGTACTATATTGCTGAGTTGTATCATATTGACATACATAATTTTCACTATATCATTTGGACATGTATCATCCTGACTTGTATCAATTTGAGTTACATAATTTATCAATTTTATTTATATCATTTGTACATGTATCATTTTCACTTATGTCGATTGATGGACATGTATCATTTTGACATGTTTTTGATGTATTGGCATATTTGACTTTCTCTTGTTTTAGTTATATATGATGATGATCTTATCAGTATTGACTTGTCAATTTATATATATTAAAAGTGGTCGATAATTTTTGGATGGATATTTATTAAGTATGATGATTTTAATTTACTGCTCAAGATGGATGTTGTCAAATTCAATTAAATTATAGATATTTGACTCACTTTTTTTAATTATAGATGATGATCATGTTACATTAATTATATTGTTATTTAATCATATTAGTTAAATAATTAAATTACTTACTCTATAATCATATGAGCTATTTAAGAGGTACAATATATTTAACTAATCAAATTGAAATAAAACATATTAAATTAATAAATGGAAGCAAAACAAGAAGCATTTTTAGAAGGAAAAAAAGGAAGCAACAATTGAAGCCAAACTAGAAGAAAACTAGAAGCAACCTTGAAAGCAAAATTGGAAGCAAAATAAAAAATAATACTGAAAGCAAAACTGGAAGCAAAATTGGAAGCAAAATTGGAAGCAAAATTGGAAGCAAAATTGGAAGCAAACCTAGAAGAAAACTTGGAAGAAAAATTGGAAGAAAACATGGAAGCAAAAATGGAAGAAAAATCAAAAGAAAAACTGGAAGCAAAACCAGAAGCAAACTTGGAAGAAAAATTGGAAGCAAAACTGGAAGCAAAACTAGAAGCAAACTTGGAAGCAAACCTAGAAGCAAAACTGGAAGCAAAAATGGAAGCAAAACTGGAAGTAAAACTAGAAGCAAAACTCAAAGCAAACCTGGAAGAAAAATTGGAAGCAAACCTAGAGGCAAAACTGGAAGCAAAACTAGACATAAAATTGGAAGCAAAAATAGAAGCAAAAATGGGAGTAGACATGGAAGTAAAATCGGAAGCCAAATTGGGCACCCATTTCGGCGCAATTTTTGATGTTACTTCTTGATGCTATTCTAGGCACTAATGAAGGTGCTATGATTTCTTGAAGCTAAAGGTAATGCTAAATTTGGTGCTATATCCGGCATAAAAATTGGTGCCAAATCCGACGCTGAGCTGACCATGCTTGTTTGCGGTGAGTTGAGTGCCAGCCAAATTGTTCAATTCATGCACTCAAATACACTAAAATTCAATGCAAAAGTCAATGCTAATTGCTTGTTGTGTTGTTGTGGCTCAACACAATATCATCAGGAAAAGAGTCATGGATAGGTAATGCTAAAGGAAAAGGAGCATCGACTAAGTGTTCAATTAAGGCTTGGCCTTTGATTTCTTTTTGGGAAACAAAATTAAGGTCAAACTCAGTCAACAACATTACCCATTTAGCAAGACGTCCTGAAAGATCTATTTTATCAAAAAGATATTTTAGAGGATCAAACTTTGTCATTACTTGTATTTCCGTTTTTAGTAAACAATGTCACAACTTACTAGTAGTGAATACAAGAGCCAAACATTATTTTTTGATTGTTGTGTAGAGAGTTTCATAATTTATGAGAGTTTGGCTGATGTAATAAACATGATGCTCTTTTCCATTGTCGCATTGTTGGGCCAACAATACAACAAGAGCGTGGGTAGAAGTTGTGATATAAAGGATGAAGGGTTTGTTTGGTATAGTAGGTTGTAAAATAGGTGGCATGAAACATACGACTGACATGTTAGAATATTTCCAAGAAAATAGTTCAGAAAAAGCATGAAGCAAGGTTTAAAGATCCTCTTGTTCTTAATCATGAAGGCACTTCCCAATCTTAATGACTTTGGCTTTATCATCTATGTCCATTGGTATGTCAATAGTATCACCTAAGGGGAGTGCATTTGACTTAGGAAATTATGGATCAGATGGTTTTGTGCTTATGGGAGTGTCATTAATGTCAATGATGTTAAGCTCATAACTTATCATAGCACAAGAGGCATTTCTCTTGGAGATAGGAGTCTTATTTGAAGCACCTAATAGGTATTTCAAAGCTTCATCATCATTAACATAATCGAATGGTGGGGAATCCATATCAAGGAATTCAGGATGTTTGAGTGTGAGATTGATTCTTGGTGTACATGTATAGTGTTGATGTTGAGAGATGGTCATTGATTTTCTTTTTTAGTTTTATAAAAGGAAAACCCTAGATTGATCTTAGTTTCTTGTATATTAGGTTCAATGGGAACAAAAGTTCCTTACTCATGCTTTCCACATCCTTTACCATTGTAGCCTAATTGTTTCACAATATTGAAACCTCGTCCATAAATTCTTTTCATTTCTTGTGGAATAGGTGGTTGTTGATAATCTATCTCATAAAAAAAAATTGTATACATTGCATTATCATCCAAAGGAGATGAGGTAGAGGTGTAGGAGGGTTTTTCTTCATTTTGGGTGGAGATGATTTCTGGTAGTTCTTGTTTGTCATCCTCTTTTCGGGTGATGATGTACTCACCCATAAATGGTTTGAATTCTAATGATCCCCAATTGTCACCAAGTAAGTTAGAATTTGATTCTTATATTGGTTGATTCTTCTCAAAAGGGGCTATATTAGAGGTGGGAATTAATGTGTCAAGAGGATTTGATATTCCCTTTTCAATTTGTAAGGAACTCTCAGGCTCGGGGTCTACGTTAATGTGATAAAATTTGTTATTATAAAAATATTTCATTTTGGAATGAATGGTTTGTTGTGTGGTCTCACAACACACCCCAAGGCTGTAATGCTTGGGGACCCAATATATATTTATTTTTCCTCTTATGGTATGAGCTAGCTATTTGGGAGATCACCGAGAAGAGAAAAAGGTAAAATAAATTTGTAATTTAAATAATACTTCGTAGTAAAGTGTTTTGGGTGTTATATACTAGAAATCAGAGATGTTTGAAGGGAAAAAAGGTTGTAAAGATAGTAATTCATGCATTCTGGTCCGATATTCGAAGCCCAAGATAGATGGAAGTCCGGTAAAACCGAAGTCCAGGGAAAGTTTGTGGGTGAAGTTGAATACCGAGTACCATGTAACAGGTTATGAAGTTATGAAGTTTTGTGATTATGTAATGAGTCTGATAGTCCAGTGATTCAGTATATATGTAGAGGATAATCATACAATAATTCATGATGTGCTTTGGAGAGTGTGTTATTTATGGAAATTAATATTATAATAGTTGAATAATGGTTTTATTTACATGAGATGTTTATAAATGTTATTTTTTAAGGATTTAATATGTGAAATTTGTGATTGCAAGAAATGCAAATTGTTATGCAAGGTTCGGGTATGGACGGTTAGGTAAGTTTGAATCATGGATATAATCATTTCTACATCAGATTTCTTTCTCTAGGAGGTTATAATGAAGAGGGCTTTGAGTACACCAGAATGCTGGAGATCCTAGTATTTTACATATGATGGAAGCAAACGTCCATCTCTGGTGAAGCCCATTTTTGAGAATAGTATATCCGAAGCAAGATCGAGTGTTGGAACAAAGCAATAATGATACCATTTTATATGTATGGGAAGTTCCAACATGCTATCTTGATTCAAGTTATTATCCTCATGATAATAAAAGATTAAAACCCAAAGAGCTTCAATGACCAATTGAAGTCAACCTTCAAAGACTTCAATTGTAATTTCTTGGTCAATCACTTTCTTCCACGTGCCTTGATGTGATTCATCCCTTAGATTCTCTCTCATGTATTTGTATTATCCTGTTTGTGCCTTGTGTTCTATACAAGGCCAACAGATATCTTTTTCATTTTAAGTTCAAAATTTGTGGATGTTGGAAGAGCCAAAACTTCTTTAAGTTTTGTTCTTTTTTCCTATTTTCTGAATCATTCTGATCTAAAAACTTGTATGCATGTAGACATTGATTAATATTAGACCCAATTTGATAGCTACCTATCTCATGAATCTTTTTTAGTTGGTTTCGTTAGTTCTATTGAACAAGCCTGTATACTGTGTCATTTAAAGGTGTATAAAAAAACTACTCAATGTCCAAATTGAACCCTCTCTTTAAAAGCTCTCCTCATTTTGTATGTAGCTATGAAGCAATCTGGTGAAGTATGAAGCAATTTTCTTTGATTTAATTAATTCTTTGGGGCATGCATGGAGAATAATCGAGAGAACTTTTAATTTCAATATTTTTATGCTTTATTTTAAAATAAATGCTTAAATTCTTTCAAAATGTTCCAAAAATAGATGAATGGATGGAAATTTATTGAAAATATTTTGTTTTACATGAAATTATTGAATGCTTAAAGCTAAATCTACTTAAGTGAGAGCAAATGAAATTGTTGATATTCATGAAATATTGTTTCAAATCTTTTGATTTCATGATAATTGTTCTTGATATCCAAATTGAAAAATCAGTGTCTAGTATGAAAGAGAAATTAACAAACATATTCCCTTTGAGATTAAAAAAAAATACACATCATACCCTGAAGCAAAACTAGTATGATCATGACCTGATTACCAGAGACTTGGGATTGAACTGATTCAATCTTGTTGTTTTGTTTAGGCAGATTTCCCCTTTCGACATTGTTTCCATATCTTTCAAGAAGAATAGTCTTCTTCGCGGTTTGTCTATGGATTTTTTTATTCGACATTGTTGATGTGAGTGAAACTATTGGCAACAAGAACTGGCACTAGAAGGAGGGCATCATTTTCCATTTTTTTTTAATCTAGTCTTGAGTCTTAAAGCTTATAAATTAAAGATAAATACAAGCTGGTATTTCAGTATGGAAGTTGAGAAACTTGTGAAAATGTTTAATCAAATATTATATCCTTTAAGTTTTCCCACTTTCGGTAGGGTCACCGAATGTAGAATTCATGATACAACTAATCACGGTGAACTTGATTGTGGAAATTTATTAACTAGGGTGAGTTTGGCCTTGTGTAAAGTAATTCCATTAACAAAAGAAGTCGTAAATGCTAGAAGTAAAGAAATGTTAGAAAATATTGTGTGCAACCCGAGTAAAACCAAAAATGTTAAAAAATCAACTAATGCAAAGAAACAGTTGGATAACTGCAATTATTACAATGAAAATCATAACACATTGCAGGGAAACAAACAAAAATGTCAAGATTTTAGAATATTGTATCAGAAATGAGAAAATGACATTGACGAGTCATCATTCTCCTTATACGTTGAAAACACAAGTGAAGAAAAGGAATGGGAAAATCCGGTAGGAGATGCATATATTTTACCCCAAATAGAAAATCTACATGATAAAATGGGAAATTTCCCTGATTTTATGCAAAATACAGAATATCATTCTTTTACTTTTTCTCTCTCTGATGATAATATAAAGTGTGATATATCGGTCTAACAAAGTGGAAAGTGAAGACAGGGCTAAAGATATGAAAATTCTTAGAGGAAAAATTCAAAAAATGGATGCATCCATTCATGGAAATAAATAGAGTACATAAACAAACCATGAACTAGGGTTGGAAGAAGGTAGAGTATGGTTGCATCACACAAAGTGTGTGCAATCAGCCTTTAATGAGGTCATTTTCATACATATGGGCCAAGTCATTGGTAAATACTCTTTTGAATTTATGATTATTAAATGCAGAAAATTTAGAATAATTCTTTGTTGTAGTAGGATCTCTAAAATTTTACTAAATGAATTTAAAGATAATCTTGCTATAATTCGTACCAAAATGAGAATGGAAATTATCATAGAAATTAGAATTAGCTACTTTGTTAGAATTAATCATTTGGTAGACAAGATGCCTGTTTAGTTAGGATTAGGGTTAGTTTTTTTTAAGGTTTTGTTTGTTTTGTTTGCTTTTGTGTTTTTTCCCTTTTTCTTTTGTCTGGCCTCTGAGTTTGCAAATTATGCTTAACTTACCTTGCATACATGAGAGTTAATCCAAAATTTTGTAAAGAAATACAGTGAAATGAAAAAAAATGATAAAACCACACACAATGAATGCATGCTTTGAAAGTACTAAAAGATATATATATATGTGTGTGTGTGTGTGTGTGTGTGTGTGTGTGTGTGTGTCACGTATATACATCAGTATCAAAATTCTTGTTTCAAAACATCAAAAAGTCAAAAAGAGGGAGCCTAGTTGTAGGTGGTGGTGGTAATTATTCAGTCAATGTGGTACACCTCATCTATTAGAGCTAAATAACCAATATAGGTGAGTTTTTGGTGGGTTACAAAGTCCTGAATATGGAGGTCTGAGAGAAAAGGCCAAAGAGGAACTATTTCCCTATGCTCTAAGAATTGAGGAATATCATCCATCAAGGGGATTCCAATGGTCGGGTGCACCACATATAAAATAGTGTCCAGGTTCTCCAAGTATTCAGGTCTCACTATCATGTTGGCAGTTGAGTGAACATCTTCCATAGAAAGCCCTATATCTTAAAGAGATGCTACAAAATGAGAAGCCACATTAGAGTAAAAATGATAGTAGCGGCTGGATTCAACATACTTTTCCCCGAGGACTAAGCACAAATTTGGTATAGTAAAACTAGAAGTCCTAGTGAAGAAAAAAATTTCAAGTCTTTGGGATGTAATACTTCTTAAGAAGAAATTCTAGTGGCGAGAGCAGCTTAAACAAATTAGAGTATCCATGGCCTAGAAGCAAATAGAAATAAAAAGAGCAAGAGAAAAAATCAGAGAAGAAAGCTGAGAAAGCATGTGAAGAATTCAGAAGAAGCAATGCAGAATTTATAGAAAGCCATGAGAGAAGTGCGGTACATAGTTGCCCTGAGAGAAGTCTTGAAAATCATCAGCAAGGTGGCAACCAGACAAGTATTTCCAAAATGAAAGGTTAAATCAAATTAATTCTTTGCACATTTTTGGTGATAAATTGCTTCAAAGTTGATCAATAAGAAGATTGTGAATCAAGCAAGTCGAATATTTTGAAGTTAATTATGGTCTTTTCAAATTATTTTGGATGTATTAATTATGAAGGTGTTGGTATGTGCATAACAGAAAAAAATTAAGTTGGTAAGGCAATACACGTCATCACTTGGATAGGTGGAGAGAAGCGATACATGCCAAATCAGGAATGTGAGTTAAATGAAGAATAATGTGATCATGTTCTTATGCAATCATGATAATTTTGATCCATCAATGAGGTGTAGCACCATCAAATCAGAAATGCTAGCTGAAATTTTAGTGGTTTCCATAAGAATTTATTGGAAGGGTGGTAACTAATGTTCTAAATTTAGATTTAATTTGGTGATTAAATTGTTTGTTGCTAAATTTCAATTTATGCATATCTTTTAACATATAATGGTTTGCAATTAGCTAGGATCTAGCATAAAGTGGTAAAATTTAGCCAGAAATACACACCTACAAGGAATATTTTAAGTTAAATTTTGAGAAATGGTAAATTGATGAAGGGATTTTCATTGAGTGAAAAATAAAAAGGTAACCTTTGCTACCACTATAATTCCCAACCTAATAGTAGGCTTCACTACTTGCAAGTTGAAAATGAGCTATCATTTCTATATCTAAAAAAGAGAAAGAGAGAAATCAACTCTTTATGCTATCCAAATAACTCTACTAGGGCTATAAACACCTAGCTGGCAGTAGAGCTATGTTTGGGGAAATTATAGAGATAACTATATCGGGGCTATGGATGCTTGACTGGTAGCAAGCTCTATCCTTGGTTGGCTTTGGAGGATTATCATAATATGTAGTTCAATGTAATAAACTGATTCTTTTTCCTGAGTTCCAAAAATTGGAATTAATCAGAGCACACACAGATGTTTCTAGGGGAGCTTTATCTTTTTATGCTAGAATCTAAGTAAAGGTAAAGGTTGTTATCTTAAAATATGTATGTTTTAATTTAAAATTGGTGATTTAATTTTCAAATTTTATTTAAATTTGGTTTTATTGGTTGCAAGTTGTGTGGTCTCACAACACACCCCAAGACTGTTAGGCTTGAGGACCCAATATATATTTTTTCTTACTCCTATGGTATGAGCTAGCTATTTGGAAGATCATCGAGAAGCGAAAAAAGGTAAAAGAAATATTTAATTTAAAGAATACTTCATAGTAAAGTGTTTCAGGTGTTATATCTCAAAAACCAAAGATGTTTGAAGGTCAAAAAGGTTGTAAAGATAGTAAGTCATGCATTTTGGTCTAATATTGGAAGCCCGGGATAGATGGAAGTTCGGTAAAACTGAAGTCCAGGGAAAGTTTGTGGGTGAAGCTGAATATTGAGTATTGGGTACTGGGTTGTGAAGTTTTGAAGTTTTGTGATTATCTAATGACTTTGATATTCCGATGATCCAGTATATATGTAGAGGATAATCATACAATAATTCTTGATGTGCTTTGTAAAGCATGTTATTTATGGAAATTAATATTATAATATCTGAATAATGGTTTTATTTACATGAAATGATTATAAATATTTTTTTAAGGGATTTAATATGTGGAATTTGTGATTGCAGGAAATGCAGATTGTTATGCAAAGTTCGGGTATGGATGGCCAGGAAAATTTGAATCATGGATAGAATCATTTCTAGATCAGATTGCTTGCTCTGGGAGGTTATAATGAAGAGGTATTTTTGAGTTCACCGAAATACTGGAGATCCCAATATTTTACATATGGTGGAAGAAAACGTCCATCTCTGGGGAAGCCCATTCCCGAGAGTAGTATATCCGAAGCAAGATCGGGTGTTGGAACAAAGAAATAATGATATCATTTTGTATGTATGGGAAGTTCCAACACGCTATCCTGATTCAAGTTATTATCTTGGCGATAATAAAATATTAAAACCCAAAGAGCTTTAATGAGCAATTGAAGTCAACCTTCAAAGACTTCAATTGTAATTTCTTGGTCAATCACTTTCTTCCACGTGCCTTGATGTGATTTGTCCCTTAGATTCTCTCATGTATTTTTCTTATCCTATTTGTTCCTTGTGTTCTATAAAAGGCCAACAAATATCTTTTTTCATTTTAAGTTACAAATTTGTGGATGCCGGAAGAGCCAAAACTTCTTTAAGTTTTGTTCTTTTTTCCTATTTTTTGAATCATTCAAGTCTAAAAACTTGTATGCACATAGACATTGATTAATATTAGAGACAATTTGATAGCTACCTATCTCATGAATCTTTTGTAGTTGGTTTCATTAGTTCCACTGAACAAGCCTATATACTACATTGTTTAAGGGTGTATACAGAAACTACTCGGTGTCCAAACTAAACTGTCTCTTTAAAAGCTGGCACCATTTTGTATGTAGCTGTAAAGAAATCTGGTGAAGTGTGAAGCAGTTTGGTGAAGTATGAAGTGGTTTTCTTTGATTTAATTAATTCTTTGGGGCATGCATGGAGAATAATAGGGAGAACTTTTAATTTCAATATTTTTATGCTTTATTTTAGAATAGATGATTAAATTCTTTGAAAATATTCCAAAAATAGATGAATGGATGAAAATTTATTGAAAATATTTTGTTTAACATGAAATTCTTGAATTCTTAAAGCTAAATCTACTTAAGTGATAGAAAATGAAATTATTGATGTTCATGAAATATTATTTCAAATATTTTAGTTTTATGATAATTGTTCTTGAGATCCAAATTGAAAACTCAGTGTCTAGTGTGTGTGAGAATATGTGGACTAGTTAAAATGATAAATCAACACACCAATGAAACATTAGATCAAAGGAAACTAATTAAAAATATAAAACAAACTCTTAATAACATCAACTCCTTCAAATGCATCCCATTGTCCTCTATCTCCAAGGATTTGATGTAACTTACTGGCTCTAGTTGGTGTAAGCAATAGCTTGTTGGAATGACAACTTAGGAGAATGAGATTTATGCAACATGCATGTTTATTGCTAAGTGATTCAAACTATGAAGTTGAAAAACTGAAATGCTTGTGCTAAGATGCTGATTTGAATGCAACTATAGTAACTGTGTTAAATTCACAAAAGCTAGGATCCTTTTCAACTCACAAGAGGGTTGTATTTATAGATTTTTGGAGGCAAGAATCTAGTTGGCCGAGATCAACAGTTGAGTTCAAACCTATCAAAATTAACGGTGAGAGATTGAGAAGTTGAGAGAAAGATGGAAGGTTGAGAGAATAATGGAGAAATTTTTTCAACCCACAAAACCATCCTCATTCAAAAATGGAGACAAATATGTCATTAGTCTTTTCATTTATGAAAATTAGTTGAAAGTTGAGGATAATTTCTAAATAAATAAATAAATTTATTTAATTACATGTGACTTGGATTTTAGAAGCTTCCATAATTAAATAATTAATATTTAATTATGTGAAAGGTGAAGAAGGTGGGTAATTAAATATTTACAATATTTAATTAAGTGAAATAAAGAAAGATATTAAATATTTAGAATATTTAATTAAATGTGAAGTGAAGAATGAATTAGAAGAATATTCCACAATTTGAAAATTCAAATTTAGAATTATGATAATTATTATAAATAAATAACGAAATTTATTTAATTTAATTAAGAGGAAGATAGCCATAATTAAATAAACTTATTTATTTAATTAAATTAGAAGAATTATAAAAATGAACAATATAAATAAATAATTAGATTTATTTATATGTAGATGACCTTTCAGAATATTAATTAAATGACTCATATTTAATAAACTAACAGGTTTGATTAACTGTGACCATTTTTAGATGTATACATTTTTCCCCTCTTCGAAGTGATGTGTTTTACACTTTGCTTCAAAGAATTTTTCAGATAACGAAAATTTTCCCTTGACTTTGAAAATTTACTGATGATGCTACATGCCCCCTCGAGAGATAAATCGTGTGGTTTGAATCATTATGATGACTATTGAAGGAATTGAGATGATTTTTGGAGAGATTTCATCAATTTATCTCTCGAAATAGTGCATTGCATAGTAAAAATAAAAATAACTTCCCTTTTTTACCCCCTTAAAAGATGGAAAAGGTCAAAAGTCATTGTCATTTGAACAGTAGCCCTTTATAGTTTTCAGAGCTCTGAGAAGAATTTTCGAGATGCTGATCCATTATGAATGCCACCAATTCGAGTGAGCTCACTGCCATCAAAGACCAGCAATGTACGGACCTCCGGTAAGATTACTTGATCCTCGCTTGTGAATTTTAATTGAATTTTTGGTGAATTTTTCAATTTTTAGGATTTTTGAATGTTTGTTTTAGCGCATAGGTTTCTACTTTAGCGCATACAAGCCTTAGATTAGCGCATAGGTTAGATAAAATAGTGCATCCAACCTAGTGCATCAATGAACTGTTTTAGCACATAAGCAAATAGATTAGCGCATCGGCTAGAATGGCGCATAGGAGTTGATAGAATATTGCATCTGATGCTTAAATAGCACATAGGCTAGAATAGCACATACACTAGATAAATTAGCGCATACCCCTGATAGAATAGTGTATATATGAATTAGCATATACAATCTCTGTTTTAGCACATCCATGGATAAAGTACCACATTGATGATTTAGTGCATCGATGAATTGTTTTAGTGCATCCATGAGATTTTTCTGATTTTGCAATTTTGAGATTGATTTGATGTTTGCTTGATGATTGTTGCTATATTAGACAACTGATGTGATGATTTTGAACAACACCAAGGATAGATTAACTTGATTTTGGTAATGATCTGATAAATTTTTCTTCGTGCTTGAAGAACAAATAGTTAAATGATTCTGATAAATTTTCTTTCATGATGGAAAAATAAATAGTAAAGATTGATGTTGAGCCGATTGGCTGTTAAATTTGTTTCCATGTTTGAATGAAAAAAAAAGAGTAGAAATTGATAAATTTTCCTTCCTGCTTGAAGAAAAAATAGTAAAATGATTTTGATAAATTTATTGATGTTGATATGATTCACTTGATTGGTTGGACATGATTTGCCTAATAATTTTGATATTCCTTGCAGATGATTTGATGCATTTGATGTTATAGGAGGATTTTAATATCCTCTAGATTAGAGAGAGATTTCCTCATACATGGGAGATGATTCCCAGATTATCTCATCCAAAGATAGGGGTTATCATTAGATGTGGGTTGGGTTCCCTTCTTAGGATCCCACAGTATAGGGTCAATAGGGCACTGTTGATTGCATTAGCTAAGAGATGGCATAGTGAGCATAATACCTTTCACTTGGCGACTGGAGAGATTACTGTTACACCCGAGGATGTGTACAAGATTCTAGGCATCCCGATAGTTGGTGAGCTTTTGATTTATGATCACAAGGAGATTGGGGGGACAAATGCCTTATGAAGAGTCTTCTAGGATCCTCATGCTAGTGGATATGAGATTTCATGGAGAGACATGGTACAAAGTTATGCCCCACTTCCATCAGTTCTAGCAGGTTTCATTGGTGGCTTCCTTTGTCATGATTGCAGGTCAAAGAGACTATCAGTAGGTTGGGGTCAAATTTTGGAGGACATGACCCTCCATTAGACTAGGTATGCATGGGGATCTTGCATGCTTTCCCATCTATACCATGATCTTCATCAGGTGGTATACAGATGGGAAGAGTATATCATCTGGGATTACTCTTCTTCAGATTTGGGCATGGGAGCACATCTCCATCACCTGCCCTATTGTTCAGAGAGATCATCCACTTGGTTATCCATATGTATATGCATACACAGGCCCCCTTGTTCAGCCTATGCTGGGAAAGTTAGAGTATTGGTGACGGATGTTAGATGATATGGATATAGTCATCTAGAGATCGTATATGGATTGTGATGCATGGGATGTTAATGACATAAATCTGCCTTACTACGAGATAGCGAGATACATGATTGGACGCACACCCTTCATTATTGAGCGGTTTTTGGTTATGTGGGTACTGAGGTAGTACAAACAGGTTCAGATGATGCCACGGGGTGTGGCTCATTATGCTAGACACTGGGAGGATGTTCTAGAGTAGGGTCATTTCATCACATGTGAGGCTATGAGGGAAGAGTATATTGAGCTTCAGCCAGAGTTTTGGACTATTCATCCAGAGGTTATAGATGCACATATGATGGATGACTATGCTACCTACTTTTACACACATATGTTTCCCAGGTTGACTAGTCCAGATGAGCCTGCCCCACTAATAGGTGGACCAGTTATACGATGGGAAGGACGACAACCATAGGCACAGGCAGAGGCACAAGCAAGGAAGCCACATGGAGCAAAGGATATAGGCAGGGTAGCCATGGAAATTGATGAGGAGGAGGATTCAGACAACTCTGACGATAGCGATGATGATGGGGATGATAGGGGTGGTGGAGGTGACAGACATAGATTTTTCTTTGATGTTCCCTTCAGGATAAGGCCTCATACAACTAGAATGGTGGATCAGCCGAGTACTTCGGCTCCATGCATTACTATTAGAGCTTCGTCACAGGGATATATTGATATTCTCTGGGTAGAGGTTCAGACTCTTCGGAGTCATCTAGCACAGGCATAGGCTACTATTAGCCAGTTATAGACGCAGATTGCACAACCACCACCTCTTGACCCATAGGTAGCTCAGCTTATAGTAGAGCAAGACAACTTTAGAGAGCGGTGCATTTAGGCAGAGGGAGTAGCAGAGAGACTCCTAAGGCTAGTTGAGATCACCTCCATTGGAGAGGTTGTGGTAGAGGGACTGGAGACTGCTCATCAGGCAAAGTACTATAGGATGAGATAATTTGAGGCAGTACCCACCGAGCGAAGGATAGCCTATACATAGTTAGGTACCCGATCACAAACCCATTCAGGCAGTCACACCAAGAGTGCTATCAGGAGTGTGGGACAACCTGTCAGACGAGAGATTGGTGCCTCTAGCAACAAAGACCCAGTGAGACCTACTACCTATGGAGGCAACAGTAGTCATGCTCCACATCCAGATGCTCCTCAATGACGATTATGGATACACCTTGCCATTGTATTTTACATATATCTTGTTCAGACATTTGATATCTTTGTACACATGGACATTTATTTTGATGAGATTATGATATGCAGTGGTGATTTGATATGCACGT